>OY812998.1:80297232-80639732 GCA_963681545.1 Germaria angustata | reverse complement strand
ACGCTGCAGAGCCGCAATTCTTGCCAACACCGTTCGCCGTACTGTCGCCTTTGACTTCAAATTCTTTGGCGACATTATCATGGTCTTCCTTGCCTTTTGCGGCTTTAGCTCCATTCTGTGGATCTGCCCGTTATGCTCTCCACCATACTTGCCTTGCAGAGCCGCGATTCTTGCCACCACCGTTCGCTGTACTGTCGCCTTTGGCTTCCAATCCTTTGTCGACATCCTCATGGTCTTCCTTGCTGTAGCGTCCACAGTTTCCAGGACTTGTGTATCAGAGCCTTCTAATGCCAGGATTAACTCAGTGCATTTCTTCTCCTGCGATTGTAGCTTCTGATCTACCCCATTCTCCAGAATATCAAGCCTCTCGTGAACATCTTTTTCTGTCCCATCGAATTTCCTATTGACGCTGTGAACTTCTCTCTCCTTGTAATTCCATCTATCTTTAAGGATGTTAACCCTCATATTCGCGTCCTCATAGATATCCTCTAGCTTTTTATTTACTGCTTCCAGCACCTTAGAGTTTTCTTCGATTTTCTGGAACATCATTGCATTATTGTCCTTAACGCTTTGTTTGACCTCATTGATAGCCTTAGAGTTTTCTTCGATTTTCTGGATCATCCTTTCATTATTGTTCTTAACGCTTTGTTTGAGCTCATTGATAGACTGCATCATCACTGCCAGCATAGAGTTTATGTCCATGTTGCTTGTAGCTGAACGTGTACCCATCTCCAGTTCTTCCTTCGCTTCGAACGCATGGGTCTTGATGTCCAGGCCAAGCCGAACAAACTCCTCCGATAGCCTCTTCTGCAGCTCTACTTTACTACCAGCTGTGGACAGGCCCAGTTTAGTCAACTCCTTCTTTAGCTGTTCCTCCTTTAGCTCGTCGAACTTCATTTTGCAATCCCACTTCTGACACCAATTGTTACGTTTTTACCTTTTTTAAAAACGCTTTCCGTGGGTTCTTTTATTGCAATGAAATTAAACGCACGCTTGTTTGATTTTTAGTACTTAACAGCTACTACTTTATTTAATTTAATACTACTGTACTATGCTCAAAAGCAATAGTAACCACTTAATACGCTTTACACGATCACGGTAAAGTCTAACAACTCACTAATCACAGACTCAACACTGTCTGTCTACTCAACTCTGACTCTCACTGAGTTTAACTTTAACTCTAACTCTTTACTGACTGACTCTGCTGACGTTGATGCGCACAGCTTTTATACTCTTAATGATCATTTCTAGAATAATCATCATGTTTGTTTGTTAAAGTTGTTTACATTATCGTACACTCAAATTAAACGTAAACACAAGCCATACACACATACACATATACACGTACCCAATATTTAAATGCCGACAGACAACAACAACAGCAATAATCATGATCTTATTTGTTGTCGCTTTGCTAGTAAACAAGTAACTATGTATGCACGTATGTATAGCTGTTATGTGTTCATTTAAAATGAGTAAGCAAAAAGCAAATAAGACTAACAACAACAATGTAATGAATAAGAAATAGTAAACAATTCAGTACATAACAATTCAGCAAATAATAAACAACTAAGTAATAAGAATCAATAATTCAATAATTAAGAATAACAACAATGCGGTATATTCTAGAGCAATTACAATAGGACTATTCACTCCAAATTCGTAACAATATATATATATATATATATATATATATATATATATATATATATATATATATATATATATATATATATATATATATATAGCGCAGGCTCGTTTGCCTTGCTCAACTTTATCAAGATGGATAACTTGGTGCTTCACCAAGTTATTAATGTTCGTAAGGGTTTATTATCCTAGTAGTTCACCAGGTTAATTCAAGCGATAAATTTCAGTTCAGTTGTTCAGGTGGTACACAAGAACAACGTAAACTGACTTGGTGTGAAAATGAAATTCGGATGTTTGCTGGATGAATGACTATGGTTCAATCACAAATTTTATTAAAAACTTATGGTATTTAAAAAAGAAAATTACAAAGACAAATAATAAAAAAGTACAAATACAAATAAAAATACAATACAAAAAAAAGTAAAAAATTTTAATTTTTAGCAGGCCGGAAACCGTTCATTCTTCTGCTGCACTAATTATTTTCCCACCGTTAGCAGAGAACAGATATTGGATTTCATAACTGTCCAGCTAGTGAATTAAATAAGCAAATTATTTTCTCACTTACAGTAAAGCCCAAACAGATATTAAATTTCTCCAACGTCTGGCTAGTTATTTGATTTAGTACGTGTAAATAAATATTTTAATTTAGCTATGAATTAAGCAAACGCGGTAATTCTCACACCTAAATAAGAACGTAAAAAAGAGGTACGGATTTTGTTCAAGTATTATGAATTATGCAGACGCGGTAATTCTCACGCCAAAATGTGGGAAAAATAAGAACGTAAAAAGAAGTACGGATTATGTTCAAGTATTATTAATTCTATTGAGAGTTGTTTTTATTTTTTAATAAAGAATAAAAAAAAAATCAAAGGAATTAATAATATATATATATATATATATATATATATATATATATATATATATATATATATATCTGTGTCGTTTTATCATAACATTTTAAGTCTAATATATTGAGATAGGACTTAAGATGTTATGATAAAACGACACAGATATGTATATGTGGCACTCTATGTTAGAGAATGGCCAACCAGTTACTAAGTACTCGGATACCCACTTCGGGGGGAACGCTTCATGTTTTTTGGTATCACTAATAGAAAATACTTTTAAAGCCATTCCCCCTTACCGTGTTTGGCGATTTTCGACTGCAAATTCGACAGTTTGTAATAGACTAAAGATACCGAGCAACATTTTTCTTTAATCTAGTACTAAACGTTGAAGTCGTAGGCGAATTTCGCCAAACAAAATAAGGCCCATTATAAATTTTGCTTTTCGCCGATACGGTTGCTAACCTTTAAAAAATAAAATTTTCCATACACTTTTGCTATTAAATCCGCATGGATTTAATCAAATAAGTCGCTTTAATAGGTCCAATTTCATTTATTTCAAGTATGACAAATATTTCTTAAAACAAAAATTCACTTATCTTCTTTTAATATAAAACAACGTGTGTTGCTGTCGGTAGGTATAACATAACTGCACCCTGATAACAACTGCAAGTATGTGCATTAAGTGCGTATGTACGAAAAGAATGGAATGACGAAATTCCATTTGCACAGTGGCGCGAGTACTTAACACCTCTTAACGTCCAGATGGAGAATAGAATTGTGGTGCTTTTCTATGGCGTTTTGAACGACGTGGTGTCGGTTGAGCAAGCGGAGATCTTATATTCGCAGCAGGCTGGCGGCTAGACGGCGGCGACTGTGGTGAACTTGATGAAGTGCTTGTTGATGCGTTTAGCGGTGAAGGCGCCTCATCGCATGTAATCAATTCGTCGATATTTAATTCGGCAGTCGTATCGTTACAGTTCCTTGGAATTTCCAGCTCACAATTGATGGTAGAGGTTCGGTTGCGAATTTGGTCTAAATGACGCTTTACTACACGATTATCCTGAAGACGCACATTGTATGACAACGGTCCAGTTTGCGATTGTATATGAGCCGGTAACCACTTTGGACCTGATGCGTAATTGCGAATCCATACAAGGTCTCCTTCCTTAAAAGTTTCTTTGGCAGGCAAATTTTCGATAGGGTTCGACAATTCATGTGGATGAATCTTGTTAAAGTAACTTTTGAGCTGTCGATTAAAAAGAAGTTCAGCGGGAGAACGCCCTGTCGCAGCGTGCGGGCTTATGTGCTGATTAAATACAAAACGAACAAGATCCAATTCAATATTTGAATTAGCTGGCATTTTCTTTTAATAATCTTTTGTTGTTTGAACCATGCGTTCAAACTGTCCGTTTGACGATGGGTGGAATGGAGCACATCTGACATGGCGTATCAAATTGTTTTCCATAAAGGTTTGGAAGTCATCTGACGTAAAAGCTGTTCCGCTATCCGAGACGATGACGTCAGGTAGGCCATGCGTTGCGAAAATTGATCGCAATGATCTAATTGCACATTGTGATGACGTGGATTTGACGATGTGTACTTCCAACCATTTGGAATACGAATCGACCACTAAGAAAAATACTTTATTTTGAAATGGGCCGGCGAAGTCTATATGTAGCCGCGACCATGCGGTCTAAGTATTTTCCCACATGCGAACTGGTGCCAGAGCCTTTTCGTGGCGAGTTTCTTGGCATGGTATACAATGTTTTACCGCGTTTTCTATTTGAGAATCCATATTTGGCCACCAAACAAAGCTTCTTGCCAAACCCTCCATTTTATTGATGCCAGGATGTCCAGCGTGTAGAGCATGAAGAATTGCTTGACGACTGGGTGGAGGTATAATAGTTCTATTACCCCACAATAGGCAACCTTTGAGTGCAGTAATTTCGTTACGGCGCGAGAAATAAAACTTGGCCACCCCCTTAACGCCCAGCTGAGGACTTTAGCAAGGATTGGGTCTTTTGCTGTTTGTTTTGCAACGTCTTTGGCGTTGATAACTTCAGTGTTGGCCAGTCTAATCATTAGAATTTCATCTTCTTTGATTTCGTCTGGTAGGCGGCTTAAACAGTCGGCATTGCCCATTTTCTTACCTTCTCTATAGACGAGATCAAAATCGTAGGCGTTCAGAAAAATGCATCAGCGAAGCATTATAGTCGATACTATGGCTGCAGTTGGTTTAGCCGTGCAAAAAATTCCCAAAAGTGGACGGTGGTGATCAGTCACCAATGTAAATTTTCTGCCATGCAAATATTCGTGAAATTTTTTCACACCTGCTATGACAGCCGTTGCTTCTCGATCGATCTGTGCATAATTTCGCTGCGCCTTCGATAAAATGCAATATGCCGCTCAGAGCCATCAGGCAACTTGTAACTCAACACAGTGCCTATGCCATAGGGTGAGGCATCACAAACGAGTATAAGTAAGTGGCAGATCTTCATCATAATGTATAAGCACACTGTCAGATGTGATTAATTTTTTTAAATTACGAAAGGCTACCTCGTGCTCTTTTTTCCAAGTCCACTGGCGATTTTTATCTAAAAGGCGATGCAAAGGCTCTTATTTGGCAAAAACGAATGATAAAAATTTAAAAGCCCAAGGAAAGCTTGAAGCTGTTTTCTATCTGTGGGAGCGGGTGCATTTTGAATTGATTTTATTTTCTCAGGTGATGGCCTTATGCCAAGACCATCAATTTTGAAACCTAGAAAATTCAATGTGTCTACACCAAAATGACATTTGTCCTTCCTTAGGCGAAGACCTGACTTATGAAAACGCTCCAAAATTTTATTTAAACGCTCAGTGTTAGCGCCACCGTATTACTAATTATCGGTAATCGTTATTGCACTTTAGTTGTTACTTATCGCTTAACTCGCATTTCTAAATTTGTATTTTTTACTTAAGTATTTCCACGCGGTATTTAAAAAGTTCATTTTTGCTCGTATAAAAGACCAGTTCGGGATAAGAATAGAAGATACTGTACTAATAGCCTAAGAAATGTATCTCTTGGTTCCCATACGAAAAAGTTAGTAATTTTTTGTAAAACTATTTTTTAAAATTACATAAAATTAGTGAATTTATTAATGTGAATTTCAGGAATTTTAACGTTTAAGTACAAGAAATAAATGATTGAATTTGTCTAAAAAATCTTGTGCTTTACGTTTAGAATCTACGATTGGATACCCGGAGCTTGGGCTCTTCTCCCAACATCTTTAAAATTCTTTTTCCGGTTTATACAACTTTTCGTGGAAATACCCAAATTGGACCAATAAGAAGAACACCATTTGGCTGAAATCACCGTAAGTCAAGGGTCAACCACCAATCCACCACCAAATAAATGAATCAACAACAAGTTCTTCAGCAAACTGTAATAAATGTAACAAACCAACCGACAACATTGATGCCATCAAATGCCTCAAATGTTGTCTCATATTTCATTTGGTTTGTGCAAACAAACAACCAACAAAATACATCATGGCTTTGCAAAAACTGTTCTAAGCAAAATAAAAGGGCGGTTGGTTCCACTGCTTCCAATCGTAGCGGTACATCAGTGTCATCAAATTCCCGCAGACAAGCTTTAGAACTCCAGCGCCTACAAGAAGAAACACAACTCGAAAGAGAATATATAAGAAAGAAATATTAAATTCTCGAGCACGTAGAGGATGACTGCAACGACTCACGCATAATCAACAGCTCTGTCCATGAGTGCTTGAACAGCCAACTTAATCTTTTCCAACCTAACCTCGTCCAACAGCCTACATCCATACGGGAAACAAGTGCCATCAATGGAGAAACTCAACCCGCAGGTAATGAAGTACCCTGTTCTTCAATTCCTCAATCAGCTTTATCAACAAGCTTATCCAACCCATCTAATTCAATAAACACACATCCAATTGTAAGTACAAATCTCGTTTACACACCAGCAAACCAGCCTTTATTTACAACTACCACTTTCAACAAAGATTTAAAATCTTTTATTAACAACACAAGTAATTATTTACATTCGACTACTGCCAATATACAAAATGTTCAAAAAAGCAATGCAAATGTTGAAATTCCCTCAATTACAGCTCCTCAATCTCAGTTTGCCAACATCGATCCAAGGCCATCCGTATACCCAATGTCTAATGCACATTAAGCAACTTCGTATAATTTTGCGAGTATCGATCCTACATTTTCTTTACAAGCGACATCCACAACACAAGCAGCAGTCCCACCTGATTTTGCAAATATAAATTCTATGCGTTCCACTCATCCATCATCTGCAACCCAACCAGTACCTCCAACTAGTATTGCTAATATTGACCAATTTTCCGTGCATCCATCGTTTGATTTCCAGCCAAGCACCAACAGCGATCGGAGGCTTACCCAGCAACAAATAAATGCTCGACAATCAGTACCTAAGGAACTGCCAATATTTAGCGGGACGCCTGAAGAGTGGCCTTTATTTAGTTCTACATACGATTGGTCTACATCAGTTTGTGGTTTAACTGACGCAGAAAACCTTTTGCGGCTTCAAAGGTCACTGCGTGGAGAAGCATTACGGTCAGTACAACATATATTAATCCATCCTCATGGCGTACCATGTGCCATTGCATTTCTAAAACTACTCTACGGCCAACCAGAAAAAATATTTAACTCCCTAAAAAACAAAAATCAATGCCTGCTCTCAATATAAATAAATTAAATACAATTACCTCATTTGCAGTTGAAGTAAAAGGACGTGAGACAACAATAAGGGCCTGTGGGTTGCTGGACGAGCTAAATAATTCCTCTTTACTGCAAGAATTGGTTATGAAAATGCCTTCTTATTTTCAGCTTAACTGGGGTGAACAAAAAACAAAACTGATAAAAAACAACCGAAAAATAAGTTTGTCAGATTTCTCCAATTGGATTTTCGAAGTCGGCGTCTCAGCAAGCAGCATAAATATAGAGAATAACAGCCACACAACATCATCAGCAGAGCAGAATTCTCGTAGAGCAAGGAATGCATTTATTAATGCTCACGAATTAAAAGGAAAAAGAGACTGCGTAATATGTTCTGCCAACTGCAGCAGTGTTGAAAAGTGTGAAAGATTTTTGGCAGCTGATAGAAACGAAAAGTGGAATCTGATAAGAACACATAATTTGTGTAAACAATGTTTGAAACGTCATAATGGAATTTGTAATAGTAGAATTGTGTGTGCAAAAGAAGGCTGCAATATAAAACACAACACTTTACTACACAGGTCAGATGATGAAAAGGTAACAACAAAATCAGATGGAAATAAAAAGAAAATAGATGAAAATAGAAATGATACAACTAATTTACACACAGCGCACAGTGGTATTGGTTGCAACGAAGTTTTATTTAAAGTTATGCCAATTGTCATTTATGGGAAAAATAACCAAACCGTTTCAACCTTTGCTTTTATAGACGAGGGCTCGTCCATAAGTCTGGTTAATAAACAAATAATAAATAAATTAAATTTAACGGGTGACCCACAACCCTTATGTCTAAGATGGACGGGAAATATGGCTCGAAATGAAGCAGATTCACAAGTGGTTTCAATGCAAATCTCTGGTAGCAACAAAATTAAATTTTCTATTCATGCTCGTACGGTAAAACAGTTATCATTGCCTAGTCAGAGTTTGGACTATGATATGCTGAGTGAAAGATTCCCTCACCTAAGGGGCTTACCCATAGATAGCTTTAAAAATGCGGTCCCAGATTTACTTATAGGCTTAAATAATTTAAAGTTATGTGTACCCACAAAGGTAAGGAAATAAAAATGAGCCTGTTGCCATATGTACACGTCTAGGTTGGCTTTTGTATGGAAATTCAAATATCGGTGAAAAATCTTCAAATCAGTATAATTTTCATTCTTGTGCATGTGAACGTGAAAACGATAAAAAGCTTACTGATTTATTTAAACAGTTTCACTCCCTAGAAACGATTGGTATAGGCAATAAAATTCAGGCGTTTGGTAAAGATGATCAAAGAGCAATGGATATACTGGAGAAGTATACCAGTCAGCGAAGTGATGGTCACTACGAGGTAGCATTGTTGTGGCGATATGATCACATTAAACTGCCAAAAAGTTACGATATGGCCAAGAAAAGGTTAATTTGCCTTGAGAAAACTTTAAGGAAGAATAAAGATTTGTTTGATACTTTTGAAAAAACTATTAACGAGTATTTGGAGAAAAAATATATTAGAAGAGTAGACCCCAACTACACGAATAACCAAAACGTTTGGTATTTACCAATTTTTGCTGTGTTTAACAAAAATAAACCGAATAAAACCAGAATTGTGTGGGATGCGGCCGCGAAAGTTAATGGTGTTTCACTAAACTCTATGTTACTTAAAGGGCCTGATATGCTTTCTTCCCTTCCATCCATACTTTTTCGTTTTCGACAAAAACATGTCGCAGTGTGTGGTGATATAGAACAAATGTTCCACCAAATTCATATTCGTAATGAAGATTGCCATGCGCAGCGTTAATTATGGCGTGGCTGCGATGAATCGAAAGAACCGGAGGTGTACGTGATGGAGGTTATGGTATTTGCGGCCTCATGTGCACCGTGTATTTCACAATATGTGAAGAATTTAAATGCATCAAAGTTTGAAACCAAATACCCTTCAGCAGCATATGCTATAAAATATAACCACTATGTGGACGATTTTCTTGCCTCAACAGATACATGCGAGGAAGCCATAAATTTAGCACGAGAGGTGCGATTTATTCATAGTCAAGGTGGTTTTAACATACGCAATTGGTGCTCAAATAATCGTGCCGTTTTGAAGGCTCTTAATTCTGATATACCGTCAAATAATGTTTGTATTAATATGGGAGCCGACTCAGAAACAGAGAAAATTCTCGGCGTGTTTTGGATTCCAACCGATGACGTCATTACGTTCAAGCTTTCACCAAATATCTTAAATAGTGAACTTTTTCTTGGGATTAAAGAACCGACAAAACGTGAAGTCTTGAAAATTTTGATGAGCATTTATGATCCTTTAGGACTTGTGGGAAATTTTCTAATGCATTTAAAAATTATTTTGCAGGAAATTTGGAGGAGTGGTGTCGAGTGGGATGAGCCAATTTTAGTAGAACATTCGGCAAAATGGAAAAACTGGCTGACCCTTTTACCGTCTTTGAATTACGTAAATATACCCCGACGTTATCTACAAACGATGAAAAGCTACAATTGTCAAGATGTGCAACTGCATATTTTTGTAGACGCGAGTGAAAGTGGTTACGCCACTGTAGCTTACTTTAGGGTTACAGATGGTGAAAATGTTGTTGTTTCTCTAATAGGATCGAAAACTAGGGTAGCACCACTGAAAGTAGTTTCCATTCCTCGACTAGAATTGATGGCGGCCGTTATTAGCGCTCGTTTTGCAAATTTTATAGTTCAAAGTCACACTATTAACATTAATAGAAAAGTTTTCTGGTCAGATTCGCGCACAGTTTTGAGTTGGATACGATCAGACATAGGACGTACCATCAGTTTGTTGCTGTCAGAGTCAGTGAAATTTTGGATACCACAGATATGAATGAGTGGTTTTGGATATCAACAAAAACGAATGTGGCTGATGAAGCGACAAAGTTTTCACGAGCTCCGGATTTATCAACTACAAGTCGCTGATTTAACGGCCCAGCATTTTTGAAATTGCCAGAGCATAAATGGCCAAATAAGGTTGAAGATTTAACCACAACAGATATTGAGTTAAAACAATGTAATTTGGCTATACAAAATGTAGAACCATTTATAAATATTGAACGATTTTCTCGTTGGATGAGGGCGTTAAGAGCTGTAGCTTTTGTCGTTCGATTTATATATCAACTAAAAAATAAGACTCATTTTGATAAAAGAAACACAGAAACTAGCATTTTACAATGAAATTGAATGCATTTTGCAAAATAAGAAATTGCCAAAATCTCATTTTATGTACAAACTGTCTCCTTACTTAGACAACGAAGGTGTTCTACGGGTGGGTGGACGTATTGATTTTGCCAATGTTCCCGATGAACTAAAGCATCCAGCTATTTTGCCAAAATATAGCCGCATAACAACCCTCATAATATGGCACTACCATAACATTTATGGTCACAGTTGCCATGAAACCGTTGTGAATGAAGTACGTCAACGCTACTACATTCCAAGATCAAGAGTTTATGTAAGTCTGCTATAAAGCAGTGTCAAACTTGTAAGATAAGAAATGCTTCGCCAGTGTCTCCTCAAATGGCCAACTTGCCACAAGCCCGCCTTGGTGCACATTACGCACCTTTTGCATTCACAGGGGTAGATTACTTTGGCCCTATGTTTGTCACCGTAAATCGCCATAAGGAAAAGAGATATGGAGCGCTGTTTACTTGTCTGACAATAAGAGCCGTTCATATCGAAATTGTCCACTCGCTCAACACCAGCTCGTGTATTATGGCCGTTCGAAAATTCATATCACGCCGAGGGAGTTTTACAGTGACAATGGCACGAACTTTGTAGGTGCTCACAGGGAGTTGCGTGAAGCACTCAGTGAAGTCGATAAGGACGAATTAGTTCGAAGCTTTACGAACAACAATACGAAGTGGAATTTCAATCCGCCTTCAGCCCCCCATATGGGAGGGGCGTGGGAACGACTAGTTCGTTCCGTTAAGACTGTTTTTTACAAAATCAAAACAGAAAGATTTCCTAACGATGAAACACTGCAAAGCATTATGGCTGAGGTCGAAAATATCATCAACTCACGCCCTCTAACGTATGTTCCAGTAGAAAGCGAAAATGATGAAGCCATCACACCAAACCATTTCTTGGTAGGCAATTCTAATGGCTTAAAGCCTCTTGCCTCCTATGATGATGACGATATTTTGTTGAAAGAAAGCTGGTTATGCTCGCAGCAGTACGCCCAAAAGTTTTGGAAGAGATGGATAGCTGAGTATTTGCCTACATTGACTTGCAGAAGTAAGTGGTGCGAAAAGGTTAGACCCCTTGCAGTTGGAGATTTGGTGGTGGTAGTTGACCCAGCGAATCCAAGAAATGTTTGGCCAAGGGGAAGAATTATCGAAGTCACCATGTCCGAGGATGGTCAAGTGCGAAAAGCGAAAGTCATGACGAAATGTGGTATAATGGAGAGACCAGTTGTTAAACTGGCGCTCTTAGACGTGACTGGAAGACAGGAGTAAGCCTTCAATACATTTCGCCTTACTGTGGGGGGGGGTGTTAGCGCCACCGTCTAATCGCTACAATGTATTACTAATTATCGGTAATCGTTATTGCACTTTAGTTGTTACTTATCGCTTAACTCGCATTTCTAAATTTGTATTTTTTACTTAAGTATTTCCACGCGGTATTTAAAAAGTTCATTTTTGCTCGTATAAAAGACCAGTTTGGGATAAGAATAGAAAATACTGTACTAATAACCTAAAGAAGTGTAGCTCTTGGTTTCCATACGAAAAAGTTAGTAATTTTTTGTAAAACTATTTTTTAAAATTACATAAAATTAGTGAATTTATTAATGTGAATTTCAGGAATTTTAACGTGATGATTGAATTTGTCTAAAAAATCTTGTGCTTTACGTTTAGAATCTACGATTGGATACCCGGAGCTTGGGCTCTTCTCCCAACACTCAGCCAGTTCTGATTTAGTTTTACCCATTACCACTACATCATCAAAATATGGTAAAACGCCGGGAATGTTTCTTAAAAGGGTTTCAATAAAATGTTGAAAAATGCCTGGGGCTAAAGAGATACCAAATTGAAGTCGATTTACTTTAAACGCGCCTTTATGTGTTATTATTGTCTGCATCAAAGCAGATTTTTCATCGACTACAAGCTGTTGGTATGCCTGAGCAAGGTCCAATTTTGCAAAAAATTTCCACTTTCTCTTGATGAGAGTAGGGAGCTAATTGGAGGAATTTGAAAATTGTGTGGTAACAGTGCCTTATTGAGTGTTGACTTATAGTCGTCACAAATTCTAATTGTACCATCACGTTTAGGAACTGGTACGATCGGTGTAGCGCAGTCCGAATACTCGACCGGTTCAAGAATGCCTTGATTGCACAGTCGGTCAAGCTCAGCTTCTACTCGACCTCGTAGTGCCAATGGAATACGGCAAGCGGGGAGTCTAATTGGTTGAACATTTTCTTTTAAACCGGTTTACCAGTAACTTTACCAAGCTCTTCAGAAAAAAGATGATCAAATTGCGCTAAAACCGTTGTAATAGAATTTGCTTCTTAAATAATATGGACGCCTTGAATACTTATACCCAGTGGATCAAAATAGTTGCAGCCCAATATATTAGTTTCAGTGCCATTAACAACCATAAGAGGTAAAGCATTGACTAATTTTTTGTTATATTTGTCAAATTTAAATTACACTCATATAGCATCGGTTGTACGGTTGGCCACAGACGACTGAAAGTCCTTGACGACACTGTTGTATAATCAGAGCCTGAATCGATTTCAAACTTACAAGGCTGTCCATTAATATTCATAAATGTTGAACGCTTACGGGTCTCCGATACCGAAATATGGTTGATTGATTGCGATTTCGCACTGCTAAAATTTTGCCGGTTTTTGTAGTGCGCTTTCGATGGTTCTGAAGTGGCAGCACTATGTTTCGATGCCCGACAGGCACGCTGTAAATGCCCTTTGATGCCACAAGCTGAACATATTGTTTCCTTATGTATACACTGTGAGCGGGTATGATTTCCTCCACAGCCATTACAAATTTTAGTATCACTCATCCTGCGTTGATTTTGTGTTTTTCTCTGCTGGTTATTATACTGCTGGTTACGTTTATCTATGTGATGAACTTCCTCTTGGTGTCGAATTACCATTACATTCTTTAACGACGCTTCCGCAGATGTAGCTCGATCTATGACCCTTTGTAATTGTAAATCAGGTTCAGCGAGAAGATTCCGTTGCAGAGACTCATCACGCAAACCACACACCAAACGATCACGAAGCATACGATCCAAAGCGTTGCCGAAATTGCAGTCAACAGCGAGTTTTCTCAAAGCAGCAACATTTTCGGAAAAACTCTCATTTGGTAGTTGGTTGCGTTTGTGAAATTTAAAAAATGACGCAATTTCCGACGGGCGTGGAGCAAAATGATTCGTTTGCAATGTTTTAATTTCAGTAATGTCAAGCTCACTCATCTTTTTGGGAGATGCCAATGACGACAAGAGATCATACAGCGATGAACCTGCCAATGTCAAGAAAATTGCCTTGTGACGGTCAGCATGTACGTCACTGGCTAGAAGAAATAGCTCGAACCTTGCGTAATATGTTGACCAATTCTCAGGATGATTGATGTCAAAAGGTTCCATTGTTCCCATAGAAGCCATTATGTGTTTTTTATTTACTGAATTGGATGAATGGGCAGAAGTAGAAGCTGTGGGATTCGATGCACTATTCTCACGCGAAGTTTTAAGAGAAGATTCTTTTTCAACCTTCAGCGGCATGGACTCTCCGTCAAATTATTTGATGATGAAATAAAATTGTGTCGAGATAAAAAATTGGAATTACTAAAGCGACATTAATTTTTCAGGAATAATTCCATTCTCGTCGCCAATATTAAATCCGCATAGATTTAATCAAATAAGTCGCTTTAATAGTTATGTTCTAATTTTATTTATTTCGAGTATGACAAATATTTCTTAAAACAAAACTTCATTTATTTTCTTTTAATATAAATCAGCGTGCGTTGCTGTCGGTAGGTATAACTTAACTGCACCCTGATAACAACTGCAAGTATGTGCATTAAGTGCGTGTGTGCGAAAAGAATGGAATGACGAAATTCCATTTGCACAGTGGCGCGAGTACTTAACAAAGTCTATCTGTTTTATTGGTAAAATAAACATCCAAAGTGGTGACCCCGAAAAGTTACGTCCCAAGTGGTGACCCCGAAAAGTTACAGTTTTTGCCAAAAGGAAGGAGAAAGGGATTTTTTTCTGATTCGACGCCAACTTAGCATTTTACGAACGGTGAATCGAACGCGATTTTTTCAACATTTAAAAAAAATGGAACCAAAACGAGACCACGATGCCTCAACGGAAGCTAACAGAGCTGTAGAACCACCTCGAAATCCATCACCAGCACAAAACGTTTGTTGTCTACGCCAGACTACCAGTCCCGCAAATCTCTAACACAAATATTGAAGCTTGGTTTACTACGATGGATTTTTGGTTCACAGCCTCCGGCATCGTGGCCAACAAGCAGAAAACAGCAACTGTACTGGAGGCGCTCGACCCGTACGAACACATCAAAACGAAAATTATAGAGCACTTTGCCGACAGCGAGCAACGACGTCTGAATCGCCTTCTATCTGAACTCCCACTCGGCGACAAAAAGCCTTCAGATTTATACTTCGAAATGAAGCGTGTGCCTGGAAGCACATTGGGGGACGCAGCATTAAAAGGATTATGGATTAAACTATTACCTGACTTCGCCCAACCTGTCGTGGCAGCTTCAACGGGTGCGCTATCTGAGTTTACGAAAATTTCCGATTCTATAATAGACGTAATGACTGCCAACCACATTAACAAAAATTCAGCGGCAACCATAGGGAAGTCTGCAGCCTCTGGATTTTATTCGAAAAAATTTACAAAATCCCAATCAAGCGATATATATATATATATATATATATATATATATATATATATATATATATAAACGCATTTTATTTATAAGCAAATTCAAATGTAAACTAACGGACGAAAGTCACGCCATCTGTACTTCAAATGTGGAATTAACATCATGAAATACAACCCTTAATACGAGAAAGGTACAACCATTCAAAGCGGGCTATGGTAACACCACACAGTGTGCGTGTGTTAGTGTGCCAGAAACTGGGTATAAAAGGCACGACATCATTGAAAAGAATTTTAATTTGTTGGCAGCTCGCGAAGCTGTAAGATCTCCCTTGGGTGTTGTGCGTAGGCCTCTTCCCATAGTTAGATCTTAAAGCAAAAGCACTTTGCCAAAAATAGTACAAGGAGTATTTCTTGTAATATTTAAGGCTTATCAACTGCCAGCGAACAAAACTGAAAAGTCTTCGTGGCTAAATCCACAAGGTGTATTTCTTGTGGATTTATTCACCACGAAGGATTTTTTCACGCCTGCCGCGGTGCTCTGCCTGGGAATTGCAAGGAGTATTTCTTGTGGTATCACAGGCTCTGCAACTATCGGTCAGCGCTCATAAGAGATTTTGGTGGACAATCTGCAAGGAGTATTTCTTGTAGATTGCCGACCACATCTCTGCTGTACTCTTCTCTTACCAGCTCGCGCTCTTGAGTGGTTGTTGTTGGTGCTTGAGTACCACAAGGAGTATTTCTTGTGGTAGCACAGGTTCTGCAACTATCAGTCGGCGCTCGTGAGAGATTTTGGTGGACAATCCGCAAGGAGTATTTCTCGCGGATTGCCGATCACTTCTCTGCTGTACTCCTCTCTTACCAGTTCGCGCTCTTGAGTGGTTGTCGTTGGTGCTTGAGTACCACAAGGAGTATTTCTTGTGGTATAGCGGGCTCTGCGACTACCAATCAGCGCTCGAGAGAGATTTTGGTGCTCAATCCGCAAGGAGTATTTCTTGTAGATTGTCGACCACATCTCTGCTGTGCCTTTCTCTTACCAGCTCACGCTCTTGAGTGGTTGTTGTTGTGACAGACCGCAAGGAGTATTTCTTGTGGCCTTACTCACAACTATTAGACTCTGAGTTTAGTGTAGTACTTTGCGCTGGATTACCACGCGCGCTGGGTTCTGTTGTACAGACGGCGTTACTCTCCGAACTGAACGTGCTCTCAATAAAGAGTTTTTATAACGTTGAGTGAAATTTCTGATTCTTTTATATCAATTACTGTACGATTATCACGACCCTGGACCCCGCTTAGCTTATCCCAGCAACCAGCGGAAACGTGTCGTTACAGTTGGCGCCCGAGCAGGGACTTTATTGTCCAACAATAGAAGAATTTTTTTTTAATTTAAAAAAAAATTTAAATTCAAAAAAAAAATGAATTTGAAAAAAAAGAGATTTTTTTTTAACAAAATTATATATGCGTTTAATTTCGTATGAAAGAACAAGAAAAAATTATAAATACATAGAATTAAAAAAAAAGAAGAAAAAAGAATAAAATATTTTTAGAAAAAAATATTAAATATAAAAATTAAATAAAAAGGGTATAAGTAAGAAAACAAAAAAAAGAAATTTTCAGAAAAACAAAAACCCAAAAAGAAAAAAATTTTTTTAAAAAGAAAATAAAAAAAGAGATTAAAAAAAAATCTAAAAGAAATAATTGTATACTCACCACCGCTGACTACAAGATGTTAAGAACAACGTGGGCTTATTCTTTAAAAAAGGAGGAACTCACAACATATTTGTTGGAGTTCGGCCTCCCAACCACAGGCACGGTGGAAGAACTACGCAAACGTTTTGCCAAATTCCTGTCGGCAGAACAGGACCCTGAAAAAAAGTTGAGATTCCTACAATTGCAAGCCCATCACGAAAAAAATTTGCCGCCGCCAGCCGGTACCAGCTTACCGATCCCCTGCCGTGATTCCGAAATATCTAAGCCAACATCCCCATCCAACAATGAACCAGCCGACACCCGTACTCCACCACTGGTCGACCAAGGCTTGCCTAGCAGAGAAAAAGAAAACAGCGTGCTAGTCATCGACATGGTTAGAAAATGGGGCCTGAAATACGATGGTGGTAAGGACCCGCTAGGCTTCATCGAGCGGGTAGAGGAGCTTGCAGGTATGTACAGAATGCAATTAAGTGAAATCCTCCCAGTAATGTCAGAGTTTTTCCGAGAAAAAGCCCTCAGTTGGTTCCGAAATAACAACAAACAGTGGGACCAGTGGGCAGCGTTCAAACGAGATTTTTGCGATTTCTTTTTGCCACCTCGGTACTTCGAGAAACTCGAGGATGAAATTCGCAAACGTACGCAAAGGCCACGGGAGTGTTTTAAAGATTACGTGCTATGTCTGCAAGATTTAATGCGACACACAGACTTAAGCCCTTCCCAAAAGCTCGAGAGGGTGTATCGTAATGCGCTGCCCGATTATCAGTGGTACATCCGCAGGAGGGACTTTACAACCCTAGATGAACTCATCAATCTCGCGGCAGACATGGAAGGTATTCCAGGCAACTCGGGCCAGACCAGAGGTGAGCATCACAGGTTAGTGTCTGTAAAAACCATAAAACCCACACGCCAGCGAAAGAGATGGAGAAGGGGCGGTAGCAAGAAAAATCTAACTTATTTGGCATGGGAGGATGACAAACTGAAAGCAGTGGTCGACATTGGAGGTAAGCTGGTCACCGCCATAGTGGATACCGGAGCGACGAAGAGCTTCGTAAAACCAACGCTTGTTAACGAGTTATCACCAGACCCAAAATATGTCCCCGTAGACATTGATGTGCTCCTCGCTGACGGTTCTAAAAGAATTGTTACCCAGGCGGTACAATTCCAAGTGTGTCTGGGAAATTTGACTACGAACCACAAGTTTCTTGTAATGAATGAAGCCACCGAAGCCATTATCCTGGGGCTCGACTTTTTACAAAGCTGCAACGCAACCTTCACATGCGCCGGCCTAGTGGTGAGAGCTGGGTTAGGTACTCGGAGTAACAGCAAGCATGAGGCGCGGGCAAATAAGGTAAGCAAACACAAAAAACCCATCCACCGAATTTTTACGGTGCACGTGCCTGAAAGGGACGTCCTGCAAGAGAAAATTGATCTGGGGGCAAATCACGGCATTCGATATCGATCGAAATTTCAATACAATTTTGTTTGAAATTTCGATCGATATCGAATGCCGTGATTTGCCCCCTGTTCTTAGCAACTGAACTCCCTAAGTTTGATAAAATCACAGGGCTGTCTAGTGTAGCTACACACAAAATAGTCATGAAGGATGACCGGCCCATTAAAATAAGATACGCACCACGAAACCCAGCGATGCAGGCTATCATCGACACCGAAGTAAATAAACTCCTAGAGCGCCGATGTATAGAACCATCTCATAGCCCTTATAGTTTCCCAATTACGTTAGTGAAAAAGAAAAATGGGACTTGGCGGACATGCATGGATTTCCGTCAGTTGAATGCGAGATCGATACCTGACGCCTACCCGCTACCTCGCATTGACAGCATCCTGAACAGGTTGAGGAATGCAAAGTTTATCACTAGCCTCGATTTGAAAGATGGCTATTGGCAGATTCCGCTGTCTGAAGAAAGCAAAAAATATACCGCGTTTGCGGTCAGTGGGAGAGGACTATTTCAATGGCGGGTGATGCCTTTCGGTCTGCACTCAGCTCCCGCCACGTTCCAGCGTGCCCTTGACCAGGTAATCGGACCTGAAATGGAGCCACATGCGTTCGCTTATCTAGATGACATAATTGTGATTGGAGCTTCCTTTGAAGAACACAAGCGAAATCTGCAAGAAGTTTTCCGACGTCTCCGAGCAGCCAACCTACGTATCAACGTTGAAAAATGTGAGTTTTTCAAAAATGAAACAAAGTACTTGGGGCATATAGTGACACCGGAAGGGATAAAAACCGACCCAGATAAGGTGGCCGCCATCGCAGAAATGACCCCTCCTAGCAACGTGAAAGAAACACGTCGATTTTTAGGCGTGACATCGTGGTACCGGCGTTTCGTTCCGAACTTCGCAGAAATCACACAACCACTCACACACCTCCTTAAAAAGGGACGACATTGGAAATGGGGAGTCGAACAACAAAGTGCATTCGAGACCCTCAAGGAGAAACTAACCAATGCCCCGCTACTTGCCTGCCCAGATTTCATGCAAGAGTTTACACTAAAAACCGACGCCAGCGATCTCGGGCTCGGCGTGGTGTTGACCCAGGAGTTAAATGGTACCGAGCACGTCATTGCCTATGCCAGCCGTCACTTGTTAGATGCCGAAAAAAATTACTCGGCCACCGAAAAAGAATGTCTTGCCATCGTATGGGGCATCCGGAAAATGCGACCATACCTCGAAGGGTATGAATTCAAGGTAGTGACCGACCATCTTTCTTTAAAATGGCTCAATTCCATCGAAAACCCTACGGGCCGACTTGCGAGGTGGGCCTTGGAATTACAACAGTATAGGTTTTCCATCAACTATAGAAAGGGAAAACAAAATGTGGTGGCTGACGCGCTATCACGACAGCCAGTAGCGGAGGGGAGGTATCTCCACGCTGAACCCAGTAGTAGGTGCCCATGGCTCGAAAAGAAGATGGCAGGAGTAAGCCAACACCCCGAAGCATATCCCGATTACACCATCGCTAACCAACAATTATACCGACATCTAAACCGGGAGTCATATGGCGAGGATGATATACCCTGGAAATTATGTGTGGCAAAACCCTTGCGACGACAAGTGTTACGTGAAGCACACGATGATGTCACCGGAGGGCACCTAGGCATTCGAAAGACGATTCACAAGGTAGGCAGTCGTTATTATTGGCCTGGGATGACCAGAGACATCTGTCACTACGTACGTCAGTGTGAATCCTGCCAGCTCCACAAGGGGACTCAACGAAAGCCACCAGGAAAAATGCTGACATGTATCCCAGAAGAACCATGGTCTCGAGTGTGCGCTGACTTCATGGGACCCCTACCCAGAACTAAACACGGACACACCATGTTAATGGTGCTCTTCGACAATTTCTCGAAGTGGTGCGAGCTAGTGCCACTACGCAGAGCAACGGCCGAGGGAGCAGTCAAAGCGCTGAGGGAAAGAATAATAGCACGATATGGCGTGCCAAAAACAATTATTACAGATAATGGCACCCAATTCACCGCCCATGTTTTTAAAAACTATCTTCAAGAGATGGGGATCAACCAACAATTCACTGCCCCTTATACGCCTCAGGAAAATCCTACGGAACGTGCAAACCGAACCATAAAAACGATTATGGCGCAATTTTCGGGACAACAGCATAACACGTGGGATGACTTAATTCCTGAGATTATGTTGGCGATAAACACTAGCCAATCGGAGTCAACAGGGTATTCTCCCGCGTACCTCACACAAGGCAGAGAACCCCGATTACCCCGTGCTTTATATGATACCGTGACAATGGGCACCGGAGCTCGTCAAGTAACGCCCAGAAAGCGGGAACAGGTACTAAAGGAAATTTTCGAAATTGTCCATCGAAACCTAGCTAAGGCTTCCCAGCGACAAAAACACTATTACAACCTGCGACGGCGTGACTGGAAGCCAAACATTGGGGATCAGATGCTAGTACGCCAACATCCATTATCCAGGGCTACGGAGAATTTTGCTGCAAAGTTAGCCCCAAAATATGGGGGCCCTTATGTAGTTAAGGGATTTGTGTCCCCCGTAATTGTAGAAATTAGTAAAGTAGATAGTAAAGAGCTGCGCACTGCGCATCTCGGAGAGCTAAAGCCCTACATATCTCCACTGAATTAATCAACTTTGTCCTTTCTGTGTATCCCCTATAGATTACGCAGAGAAATATAAAGAAAAACCAGCCGACGCTTACCCACAACATGAGTGACGAGAACGCGAAGTTCCAGGCATCCCGGAAGCGGTTCCAGCAAAATATGAGAAGAGAGCAGGCCAGGGGACGACGCACTATTTTTCTCGACGATGAAGAAGTACCGAGTACCAGCCGAGGCTGCCGCGGGTCGAAACCGAAGGGGTATGGCCGGCCAAGGCCCACAACAGCAAAAAAAAATCACCAACCACGGAACCTCACACCGCCAAGAAACGACAAACGGAATGCCACTATCGCCTGAAGACACACCCACCTAAGAGTGAAAAACAAATACCATCACCCGTACACCACTGCGAAGTTTTTGAGGTAACTGACGAAAGTAACGAAAGCATTAGCCTGGGCCAACCCGCTGCCAAGGTAGTGATGGAAAATGACGGAAGCACGGGACGAGAACCGCCGGCGTGTTATGAAGAGGTAATCGAAGAAATTCAGCGCACCTTTTTCGGATTCGATGACAACACCGTCGTGCGCCGCCCACTGTCACCTTCCTCACCGTTGGCCTCAAGCACCTCTTCATCATTAGGCTGGGATAGCGAAGACTTTAGGCCACCTACACCACCCCAGCGACAGGGTCTGGGCTATGTCGAAGTGAAGGATCGCCAATACCGCCACCTGGGCCAGCGATGCTACGAAAGACAATGCACCGTAAGACTGTTGGTACCTGAAAGAAAGCCCACGCCGGGAATCGACTTCCCCTGTTCACTTACACCACCGACAAGAACGTTACGACCATCGCACCAAGTGGAGGACGACTCTGATGATGTGTGGTTTTTACCGCATTCGGATCCAGTACCAAGAACACCTGGCCGAGGTTGGATCCACCTACAATTCACGTCTCCAGAACACGCTCCGGTAGGGAACCAGCATAACCAGGAAGTACGGTTAGCCGACTGTACCGAAACGAAAACCACCACCGCTACCATGAATGAAAAAGCAAGAAAGACGCTAGAATGTACGTCCCCGGTAGTAAACTCATCTCCGGCGACAACAACATCCGCAGCCGCAGCCTCAAGCTCCTACGCAACTGCGTTTACATCAGGCGAGACGTCTGAAATCACAAGTGAGTCACGAGAGATTCCGTTTTCACAAGCGCCTGAACGCGTACGCCAGGTGATAGTCGATCGCATTGAAGAGGGACTGAAACAACGACGCACCCGGATAGTATTGTGTGTGGAGGGACAAACGTACCGAGTAACAGTTCTTCGTAGCGGCCCAGTTCACATCCATCTAATCAGCGCCTAAATCCTCCCGCGGACGGCGAGGAGGTAGTGTAACAACAAAAGGCGTTCTACTTGTTTTTGTCACCACGGTATTTTATTGATTTTGCCTTATATAATATTTCTATAAATGAATTGTTTTCTTATTTTGCCGATGTACATATTTTTAGTAATGAATTTGTTTTGTTTATTAATGAATTGTTTAAATTAAACGCATTTTATTTATAAGTAAATTCAAATGTAAACTAACGGACGAGAGTCACGCCATCTGTACTTCAAATGTGGAATTAACATCATGAAATACAACCCTTAATACGAGAAAGGTACAACCATTCAAAGCGGGCTATGGTAACACCACACAGTGTGCGTGTGTTAGTGTGCCAGAAACTGGGTATAAAAGGCACGACATCATTGAAAAGAATTTTAATTTGTTGGCAGCTCGCGAAGCTGTAAGATCTCCCTTGGGTGTTGTGCGTAGGCCTCTTCCCATAGTTAGATCTTAAAGCAAAAGCACTTTGCCAAAAATAGTACAAGGAGTATTTCTTGTACTATTTAAGGCTTATCAACTGCCAGCGAACAAAACTGGAAAGCCTTCGTGGCTAAATCCACAAGGAGTATTTCTTGTGGATTTATTCACCACGAAGGATTTTTCACGCCTGCCGTGGTGCTCTGCCTGGGAATTGCAAGGAGTATTTCTTGTGGTATCACAGGCTCTGCAACTATCGGTCAGCGCTCATAAGAGATTTTGGTGGACAATCTGCAAGGAGTATTTCTTGTAGATTGCCGACCACATCTCTGATGTACTCTTCTCTTACCAGCTCGCGCTCTTGAGTGGTTGTTGTTGGTGCTTGAGTACCACAAGGAGTAATTCTTGTGGTAGCACAGGTTCTGCAACTATCAGTCGGCGCTCGTGGGAGATTTTGGTGGACAATCCGCAAGGAGTATTTCTCGCGGATTGCCGATCACTTCTCTGCTGTACTCCTCTCTTACCAGTTCGCGCTCTTGAGTGGTTGTCGTTGGTGCTTGAGTACCACAAGGAGTATTTCTTGTGGTATAGCGGGCTCTGCGACTACCAATCAGCGCTCGAGAGAGATTTTGGTGCTCAATCCGCAAGGAGTATTTCTTGTAGATTGTCGACCACATCTCTGCTGTGCCTTTCTCTTACCAGCTCACGCTCTTGAGTGGTTGTTGTTGTGACAGACCGCAAGGAGTATTTCTTGTGGCCTTACTCACAACTAAGAGACTCTGAGTTTAGTGTAGTACTTTGCGCTGGATTACCACGCGCGCTGGGTTCTGTTGTACAGACGGCGTTACTCTCCGAACTGAACGTGCTCTCAATAAAGAGTTTTTATAACGTTGAGTGAAATTTCTGATTCTTTTATATCAATTACTGTACGATTATCACGACCCTGGACCCCGCTGAGCTTATCCCAGCAACCAGCGGAAACGTGTCGTTACAATATATATATATATATATATATATATATATATATATATATATATATATATATATATATATATATATATATATATATATATATATATATATATATATATATATATATATATATATATATATATATATATATATATATATATATATATATATATATATATATATATATATATATATATATATATATATATATATATATATATATATATATATATATATATATATATATATATATATATATATATATATATATATATATATATATATATATATATATATATATATATATATATATATATATATATATATATATATATATATATATATATATATATATATATATATATATATATATATATATATATATATATATATATATATATATATATATATATATATATATATATATATATATATATATATATATATATATATATATATATATATATATATATATATATATATATATATATATATATATATATATATATATATATATATATATATATATATATATATATATATATATATATATATATATATATATATATATATATATATATATATATATATATATATATATATATATATATATATATATATATATATATATATATATATATATATATATATATATATATATATATATATATATATATATATATATATATATATATATATATATAATATATATATATATATATATATATATATATATATATATATATATATATATATATATATATATATATATATATATATATATATATATATATATATATATATATATATATATATATATATTATATATATATATATATATATATATATATATATATATATATATATATATATATATATATATATATATATATATATATATATATATATATATATATATATATATATATATATATATATATATATATATATATATATATATATATATATATATATATATATATATATATATATATATATTATATATATATATATATATATATATATATATATATATATATATATATATATATATATATATATATATATATATATATATATATATATATATATATATATATATATATATATATATATATATATATATATATATATATATATATATATATATATATATATATATATATATATATATATATATATATATATATATATATATATATATATATATATATATATATATATATATATATATATATATATATATATATATATATATATATATATATATATATATATATATATATATATATATATATATATATATATATATATATATATATATATATATATATATATATATTCTATATATAAAATATGATGTGTATATATATATCTGTGGAATTTTGACAAAACAACCAATGTCGAAAAACTGAATTTTACAGGAGGACCAAAAAACACTTTTATAGGGTCACATAATCGTCCCAGAACATATCTAAGCAAATGTAACCTATGTTTATGGTGGAGAATTTAAATACCTTTATTTTCCAATTTGCATCTTTCTTCCAGATATAACTGTTGCCGAGAAAATGTCCAAAAACCGAGATGTGTTGTTTTGTCAAAATAATTTTTGATCGAAAAATCAACCCTTCTCTAGATAAAGTCTTTTTTCATACTGAAAAGTAACAAATATTTCGCATCCTTTGTCGGGTCTAGTGCTTTTATTAAAATGAAAAAAGAAAAATTCAGTGACATATGTTATTTTCTTAAATAGAATTTAGTTTATTTTAAACGAATATTATAAAAAGTTATGCTTTCTATTAGACCAATTAGAAGAAATAAAGAATAATTCACTCTAAAGCTAATCATATTCGTCAATATCCCAATCATCTTCCAATTGTACTTCACCTTCAACGTGCAAGTTATTGTAGAAATTATGAAACTCTGCATTTATAAATGGCAGAACGGACTGTAAATCACGTTTTGTTATTAGAAGATATTGGCAAAGGAGCAGAATAACATTTATTTAATTCGAAATTTGTTATTTTCCGTCGCCGCTGTGTTATGTCTAGTTCCTTGAAGTCCTCGTCCGGCTGTAAAGATAGCTTCTACTGTAAAATTCCAGACTTAGATTTCTCATATCGCATCCAACGCATTAACTTCCATTCAAATTTGTCACCTTTACATAACAACAAATAAAAATTATACTAAAAATATACAAACATAAGTAGTGTTACACGCACCTAATGTATTAGTATTTCTCCACGTGTATTTGTTCTTTAATAGGCTACCGAAGTCAAAGTATTGATCTTGAACCATCTCTATTGCATTGTATTTGTGATTTGTAGTTGTTATTAAAGTAGCCCAGTCATGTGGGTGATGTATGGAATTCGCACATTTTTGGATTTCTTGGATTCGTTAAGTATCGGCAGTTGAACAAAGGTGAAATTCCTTCGATAAACACGGCACCCTGTAGAAAAGTCGTAAATTCTAAAATCATTGAAAATTCCATACAAATTGACAAACTCTTTGGAGCCGTGACGTAGTTACCTTCAAAACAGCTGATAGTTGTCGTAATCTTGTATATCTATAATTCTTGTAGTCAATGTATTCACTTGCGAGAGAGTCAATGCTCCTCCAAAACTTTGGAACCTTTGTTTTTTGTCTTCCTCTGTGCATTTTTTTTTCTATATTAGGAAACAACATATTTTTATTAAAAACGTCTTAATTTGTTACACATGCACATGACAAAAGCACTTGATTTGATATAGGTTCCTCTTATTTCGTTAATTCTCACTACACTAAAGCACTTAAGTTAACATAGGTTGTTTTGTCACAATGAATGCTAATGATCACATGGCTATTAAAAGAACTTAACTTTAGAAGGGAACGTGTTATTTTCGTTTATGCATTTGATAAATGAACATGAGTGCAAATAGGTTGTTTTGTCAAAATAATTTTAGTAAATTATGGGAAACCCATATTCAAATAGGTTCTTTTGTCAAAATTACGTTATGATATTTTTCTTTGTGCCCTGCAGCATATTTCGATATGGGTTCTTTTGTCAAAAGCAAATTGTAAAACTTGCGAGATAGGTTGATTTGGGGGCTTCTATATCTTCCGATCTACACTATCTACAAACACGCTGACAAGACAGAAAGATGCGCTTTTAAAACTTATACATATGATTGAAAAAGTGGAAAATTGTCCGATCTCGAGTTAGGTTGTTTTATCAAAACTCCACAGATATATATATATATATATATATATATATATATATATATATATATATATATATATATATATATATATATATATATATATATATATGTATATATATATATATATATATATATATATATATATATATATATATATATATATATCAGAGACCGGCAAAAATCACGTTTTTTATGCCTTCACTCATGCATAACTTTTTTGTGTCCAATTATTCACCAACACATAAGCAAGCATGCGCGTACGCTCATAATCTTTATTTGTGTTAATCATTAGGAAGGCAAATACAAAAATGCCTATATGAATTTTTCATGCAAGATTTTAACACAGAAGCTATTTTGAGCGTTTGCATTCATTAAACACAAAAACGAATGGCATTTATTCAACATGCCTTTTCTTTGCAAAGAATATTAAGAAAAATCATGCAATGATATATGCTGGCACATAATCTTGAGTGTGTAGGTATGTAGGTTGTTAAAACATTGTGGTTGAGAAATAAGGATGCCATACGAAGTTACCAAAAAACGTCGGTTTTACAATAAACTTTAAAAATCGCAATTTTCGGTTTAAAATCGTTTAAAGATCGGATTATTTTTTACTCATTCAAAAAAACTTGTTATTTTTATAAGAAATACTTCAACCTTGCCAAATTTGTTTGTTTTATTTAATTTTACTGAAATTAAAGTCGTTTTTAACTCCCAAGAATAATACCGCTTTATTGGTTTGGTACATAGATTACTTAAAAAGAAGGGTCTTTAAGTGTATTTTTCTGAGCGCGGTGAGCTTTTTTTTAAATTTCGGTGCTTTTTTTAATTTTTGGCGGCACCGAAGCAAATTCAACAAATCTTTTTGTTTCAGTGTGAGAAAAAAATCTTTGTACAATAAAATATACCCGTTTCAACATTATTTTATTCAACAGCGCAAAATTTTTACACGTTTATATGAAAATGATTATTTTCACGACAACACGGCTACATGGCTACACGACCACCGTTGTAGCTGTGGTAGATTTAGGCTAATTTATATTTTTGTGAGCGACAGTGAGAGTGAGAGAAATCTAGTGCTGATAATATAATAATAAAATGTTTAATATATAAGTGCTTAAAATACTTTACTGTATTTAACAAAAAAGAAGAATACAAAACGCATTGCTTATAATATAACCTCCTTCATGTATACACATATACACACATGTCTATATAATTACAAAATGATAATTGTAAAAATCGGGATAATTTTAAAAATATATTTCTTGATTAATTATCTGTTTCAGCGTATCGTCGTAAAAATGCTATTAAACTCTTAAGTCTGGCAACCGTGTTGCCTAACCATTCTATAAACACACAGCACCTTGTGCATAAATGTACACTTGTTGATTTTTTGCCTTTTTCACATTAATTCTTTTTGCATTAATGCCTCTAAGTTTTTGATTTCGATCATGAATGTGATTAAATAAAAATGTGTGCTTTGAAGAGTTGTCCAAAAATTCATGCACACACAGTTTTTAAACACTCAAACTGAATAGCTGGCATGCGGCAACAGATTAAATTTACATGTTCACAAACAACCCTTATTTTGCTTAGCATAAAATAGAATAGACACAATGTTGATAAACGCATATTTGAACGTTTGAGCGAAAATGACATGTTTTTCGAGTGTTTGATTAATCTGATTTTTTTTTAATCACCGGTTGCAGGTCTCTGATATATATATATATATATATATATATATATATATATATATATATATATATATATATATATATATATATATATATATATATATATATGTATATATATATATGTATATATATATATATATATATATATATATATATATATATATATATATATATATATATATATATATATATATATATATATATATATATATATATATACATGGACTTTGGACTTTTTAAAAAACTGTCGACTTTAAGCAGCACCACCAACTATAATTCTCATCCAATTAAGAAAAACGTTTTTGAATTCTGATAAGTAAAATGGTCTTTATACCATGTGTTTATTCATTTTACAAAATTGTATCATAAAATTTTGTATTTTTGCCACGGTTTTTGGGAAAAGGCGCCACAGTGTGCCGGTCAAGAATATGACACCTTTCTTAGGTATCTTTACTTTCCTCCATTAAGAGTTTTATATTTTCGAACAAAAACTTTATAATTCCATTGAATTATTAGTATTATTATTATTTTATTATTTCTTTTATTACAATCATCAATATATGAAGATTTTATTATATCACAAAGACTATATTTTTTTACTTTATTTTTCTTTTCAGCCTTATACACCGATTGAGCTCTAATTTCTTTCTGCTCGCTATCTTTTCTTCCTTCTTTGTTGAATCTTCTTAGTAAACAGACGTATTAGCGGAGTTTTGTTTTGCAAACAAAAATAAAAAAAAAAAACAAAAATCGCAATAATTACTGATTCGCAACAGGGACTGATTTTGTGAAATTTGCTTTATTTGCACTAATAATCAGTCTTGTTGAACCTTCATAGTGAACAGACGTGTTAGCGGAGTTTTTTTTTACATACTAAACAAACAAAAATACAAGCAAAAAAAAATATTCGTAATAAGTACTGATTCGTAATAAGTACAGTTTTTGTTAAATTTGCTTTATTTGCATTAATAATATTTTTCGTATAAACTGAAACAACAAAAACAAACAAAAAAACACAAACAAAGTGACTGAGGAATACTCTGTATGAGTACCTCAAAAACAAAAAATTGTGAAGTGAGTTCTAACGGCAGAAATGCCTATTTTACTGTGAGTTCTGATATTCTTAATGCACAAAATAAAAATAAAAAATCCGATGACAGTCTTTTTCTAACGGCAAAGCCAATTTTACGTGAGCGATCAAATTCGCTTACTCCAATGCCAAGTAGTGATTCGTTAACATTACCGTTGCCTAGTAATTCTGTATTTAAGTCAGCGCCATTATCCGCTCCGGGCTCGAGTTCCTCACTTAACCAAGTTATTACAATAGACAATATTATTCAGAAACCAAAGGTGCCTGTCGGAATGGACCGATATATTACAGTGGTAAAGCGCGGGCGAAGCCCAAATTCTTCAAAGATCTCATCTGTTCCCAAGATATCCAGGGATATCGACACCGCCACAGTTAACCGTCAAAACCGCTTTAAAATATTGCAGGATGACATTGACAAACCCGAAGCATCCCCAAAAAAAACCTCCAAACCACCACCCATTTATTTGAGAGAAAAAAATTCAAACTCCCTCATCAAAAAACTAATCTCGGTCATTGGCGAAAAGGCATTTCACATTGTCCCAATAAAACGTGGTAACATTGACGAAACTAAAATTCAAATATATGAAGAAAAAGATTTCCGGAAAATGGTTAATGAATTCGAAAAGAATAAAACAAGTTTTTACACATTCCAGCTTAAAAGCGCTAAAGGCCTACAGATCGTACTGAAGGGCATAGATTCTTATGTTGTCCCTGCTGAAATAAAAGATGCTCTCACCCTCCAAGGATTCAAGGTAAAAAATGTATCCAACATAATAAACAGGGATAAGATCCCCCAACCTCTTTTTCGTGTTGAACTGGAGCCTAACGATATAATATTGAAGAAAAATGAGACCCATCCCATTGATAATTTAAAATATCTCTTATACCGAAAAATCACAGTTGAAGAACCACACAAGCGTTCTGGACCCGTACAGTGCCATAATTGTCAAGAATACGGCCACACTAAAACTTATTGTAAATTACCTACTGTTTGTGTTGTGTGCGGTGAATTACACAACACTGCTATCTGCAATAAGTCGAAGGACCAGAAGGAAAAGAAGTGCAGTAATTGTGGAGGTAATCACACTGCTAACTACAGGGGATGTCCTGTATACTCTTTCGTTAAACAGGCTATGAGTCAAAAGCCTAAAGTAGTCCCAGCGCAAACAGGAAATACGTACTCCGCCAATTATCCTGTAATGGCCCAACCAATCTCTACACAAGTATCGTATGCTGACGCTGTGAAGATCAACTCCGTTCCCATGCAAAAAGTGTCACCACCAACTAATACAACAAATGCAAATGCAAGCTTTAATTTCAGTCGCCTTGAAAATACTATTGATAATTTGGTGCAAACTATAAACAACTTTACAACAAATATGACTAGTATGATGCAAGAAATGCTGCGAATGCAGAACACACTGCTTCTAGCATTAGTTAACAAGCCATGAACACGTTAAAAGTATGTTTCTGGAACGCAAACGGCATTCGCCAACATAAAAATGAACTAGAGCACTTCCTCACGGCAAAAAATATTGATATAATGTTGGTATCTGAGACTCATTTGACTTCAAGAAGCCTTTTTAAAATTAGTGGCTATACCTTATATGATACAAAGGACCCGAGAGGAAGAGCATGCGGAGGATCAGCAGTTCTAATAAAGTCAAGACTCAAACACTACATTCTTGAGAATATTAGTGAGGACCATCTGCAGGCAACAAATATTTGTATCCAAAATTTTTGTACAAATTTTGTGATATCATCAATTTACTCCCCTCCCAGATTTTCAATCTCTGAGGATCAATATGAGGATTTTTACAGAACTCTTGGACCTTGTTTCGTGGCAGCTGGGGACTACAATGCAAAACATACGTTCTGGGGATCGCGTCTTATTACACCTAGAGGTCGAGCATTATTCAACACAATTTCAAAAATGGGTTTGGATGTCATTTCTAGCGGGGAGCCCACTTACTGGCCTACTGACCCACAAAAAATTCCAGATGTTATAGATTTTGGCGTCATGAAAAATATCTCTAGGGATTTAATTCATGTTGAAGCTTCTCATGATCTCTCCTCCGATCACTCGCCAACGATCGTTACAATTTGTAGCCCACTAAGAAGTGACTTACCTCACCCATATGTGAAGATGATAAATCATGTTAATTGGCTGGGGTTCAAAAAATATCTCAGTAGTCATTGTACGGGAAACATCAGGCTTAGAACTCCCGATGATATTGAACTTAACATTGCCAATCTTACCGAGAATATTAAACAGGCTGCTAAACATGCCACTACTTCCTATCCGCAGACTGGGTTTAATAGAATTTATTCTGCGGATATTGAACGTCTCGTATGTGAAAAAAGAAGAGCTAGAAGGGAATGGCAACAGCACAGATCACCCCAACATAAAATTAGACTTAGAGAATGCACAAAACGACTCCAAGAGTTGCTTGCATCTGAAAAATCTGCTTCTCTTAAGAACTATCTGGAAGGTCTCGATGTTACAGCAGCATCTAATTACTCCTTGTGGCGCGCTGCTAAAAAACTTAAAACACCTGTTGAGTCTAAACCACCCCTGCGCACTTCTACCGGAGGTTGGGCAAGAACTAATACTGAAAAAGGTAACATATTTGCTGAGCATTTAAAACACGTATTAACCCCAAACATATGTACTGGTGCTGTTGATTTGCCGAGTGTAGTTGCTCTACCCCCTCGACCCATAAAGTTTAAGATGCGTGATGTACAAAAACTAATTGCTGAAACCAACCCGAAGAAGGCCCCGGGTATTGATGGAATTAGTAACAAGATGCTGATGAAGTTGCCTAGTATTGCTATTAGAATCCTCTTGTTCATTTTTAATGGCATTTTACGAGTGGAGTATTATCCACACAGCTGGAAACTTGCCATGGTCAAAATGATTCCAAAGGCGGGTAAAGATCTTACTAAGCCTGAATCATATAGGCCAATAAGTTTGCTGTCAACAATTTCAAAGCTCTTCGAAAAACTGCTCATGACAAAATTGTCCCCAATTCTAGCTGAGAATGGGTGCATACCGGACCATCAATTTGGGTTTAGAAGTCAGCATAGCACCATTGAACAATGTCATAGATTGGTACATTTTATAAGAAGAGCATTTGAAGAAAAGAAGTACTGTTCTTCCCTCTTTATTGATGTTTCTCAGGCATTTGATAAAGTGTGGCATGAGGGCCTGATTTTGAAATTGAGGACATATCTACCAATGAACATTGTGAATCTATTGGAAAGTTACATTCTTGCCCGGAAGTTCACTGTCGTGGAAGGAGACTTCATGAGTGTGCCCGAAACTATCTCATCCGGTGTGCCACAGGGTAGTATACTGGGACCAGTTTTATATTTGATTTATACCTGTGATATGCCTCTGAGCAGTAATATCTTCACTTCTACATTTGCCGATGATACAGCCTGCCTTAGTATGCATGAAAACCCTCACGAGGCATCCCGATATCTTCAGAATCATATTAGCCTGTTGGAACTATGGTTGAACTTATGGAGAATAAAAGTAAATGAACAAAAGTGTGTTCATGTCACATTTACTCTACGAAGAGACACTTGTTCCCCCATTCGAATCAACAATCAAGTTGTTCCTCAACATTCACAAGTGAAATACCTTGGTATTCACCTCGACCGACGGCTTACATGGAAACACCACATTGACTCTAAGCTGACACAAATGAAGCTTAAATTAACCCAGATACATTGGCTGATTGGTAGAAATTCTACCCTCAGTCTAGATTGTAAACTTTTAATATACAAGTCGCTTTTGAAGCCGATATGGTCTTACGGAATTCAGCTATGGGGCACTGCTTCAGCTTCCAATGTAGAGAGAATCTAACGAATGCAAAACAAAATATTAAGGTTAATAACTACAGCTCCATGGTACTTGAAAAATTCTATTTTACATCGTGATTTACATATGCCACTTGTGACCGCTGAAATTGCAAAATATGCTGGAAAATATTTAACAAAACTCGAGTTCCATCCTAATCCCCTTGCTCGTAACATCTTGAACTTTCCTGGACACATCCGCTTAAAAAAGAGGGACACTACGGCATTAATACGCAACTCTCCAGATGAAATTCTTTGAAAATATTTTTTGTGCGTAACATGAATTTTATGTATTATTAATTATTATCACTAAGTTTATGTCCGACACTGGTTGGGCCTAATAATTATTATATATTTAAGATTTGAACACTTATTGTTAGTTCAGTTATTTGAAGATACAATAAACATATATTAGCGTGAAAAAAAAAAAAAAAATATATATATATATATATATATATATATATATATATATATATATATATATATATATATATATATATATATATATATATATATATATATATATATATATATATATATATATATATATATATATAGTTAAAACTAAATATCTTGCGCTAACAAAATATCAAACGATTCGAACTAGCTTACGCATCGCAATAGAGAATAACCCCCTGGTGTTTGTTTTGCACTTATCGTAGGTATGTGCCTGTGTACATAACACGTGCTTCACACACGGAAACTTTTGTCACGCAACTTTTAAACTAGGCTGAATTGAAAGTTACGCGACAAAAGTTGACGTGGACAGAAAGCATAAATTTTTTAAGCTTTTGTTGAGTTCTCGGGCAAAGAAATATTCTGAAAATGTAAAATATTTATCTCAGAACATATTTTACAAATCTTAATCCACATATTTCTTTCTAAGGGACAAATTAAATTTAAGTCTTCTTCATGTTTCCACCTTGAATCTGTGGACACCGATTAAATTTCTTCCAGGAGTGCAAAAGGAAAAATGTGTCCAAAATTGACACGACAACACATTAACCCCAATACTTTTGAAAAAATGCATGTAAAATTTGTAACACAAAATTTTGGCAGAACTGTTCTGGCTGTTTGTGAATCATGCTATTTGTTATCTTTAATTTTTATAATTTTTGATACCTAGAAAGCAATTTTAGATGAATAGTTACATATGTAGGTATACATATACATACATATATTTAAAGTTAATATTTGAAATTCAAAAAATTTAAACCAAAATAATTTCACAAACAAAAAGGAAAAATGTTCATAAATAAAGAGAAATCTTAAACCTAAACAAAATAATATCCATTTTAAAATATACTAAGGAATAGAGAATATTTAAATATTTGTATCGTTTGGTTGATTTATGAATAGAAATAAAACATTTATTTCGAATATATGAGAACTAAATTTATTTCATTTCCAAGCAACATGATTAAATAATATTTTATTTTAATATCTTTTTAAATATCTTGAATAATTATACTGTACAGCTATGAAATAAATTTTCACAGCTATGAATTAAATATTCAAAAGCAAATTATCGTTGCACACTTTATTTGAACAATAGTTAAAAGAGTACATTAAAAAGAAATATGAATAAAGAAACCACCAACAAATTGTCTTTGCAAAATTTCGTGAGCGAATGATTAGAGCGGGTGTTGTTACAATCGCCATACGAAATTTTGCTTCTACATGATGCAAAAAAAAAAACAAATCGATACGGCAATACCTTCCATAATTTTATTTTACACAGGTTCAGTAACATTAAAAAAATCCATCATCGCATTTGTTGTCAAATAGAACGGTCGCACAGAGGAGTATTTGACCCAAAAAGCTGGCCAAAATTATTAAGCGTGTTTTTTGTTTTAAAAGTTTAACTTTTTTGCTAGTTTTAACTTTAGTTTGATAAAAAAAATTTATTGGCAGGTTATTATTGGGTTAGTGTTATTTTTGACATCCACCACCCACCACCCACCGACCAACCTCCCACCCACCTTTTATAACTTTGTTAGATTTTTTTCTTTTTGAAGAGAATTTAATTTATATATATATATATATATATATATATATATATATATATATATATATATATATATATATATATATATCTATATATATATATATAAAATTGGATGTGTGTATGTATGTATGTATGTATGTAACGTAATGGCTCCAAAACGGTTGGGCCGATTATGACGAAATTTTCAGGGAACCTTCAGAATACTCGGGCGGGTGACACTGTGAAGTCCGATTTTTATTTTCGGTCTGTGGGCGGAGGGGCGTGGCAAAATCCAATTTTCATATTGCACCACCAATGACATATACATATATTTATTTTTTGTGCTTTTTTTTATTTTATTTTACTTTTTTTGGAAAGCCGTTGTCATGTTCTTCTAAACGTATAGCAAACTCTTAAATCGGTTATGTAGTTCCGAAGATATTTTGAGCTGACGGTGTCAGCTATATGTACATAAAAATTACGTATATGTTCGTGATCGCTAAACTCAAAAACTACTGGACCGATTTTTACCAAATTTGATATGCATGCTCTATGGGCCATGAGGAGTGTTTCTGTGTAGTTTGAAGTTCGTCCGACAGATGGCGCAAAACTTAGTTTTGTGTGTGTGTTTTTGCACCGTAACTCAAGAACTACTGCACCGATTTTGACCAAACTTTATAGACATGTTCTATGGGACGTGAGGAGTGTTTCTGTGTAGTTTGAAGTTCGTCCGACAGATGGCCCAATATTTTGTTTTTTGTGTTTTGCTCAATAGAGATTAGCGCGATAAGCCTATGCTGCGTTTTGCTGAAGGCGTTGGGACCTTAACCAGCGTGTAGTGGGGTTAATTAGCCCGATACCTTTATTTGAACAATAATTGCTATGTCGATTTAGTGCAAATTTGAAGGCAAAACAAGGTTTGTCCGGGTCAGCTAGTCTATATATATAAAATTGGATGTGTGTATGTATGTATGTATGTATGTATGTATGTATGTATGTATGTATGTATGTATGTAACGTAATGGCTCCAAAACGGCTGGGCCGATTTTGACGAAATTTTCAGGGAACCTTCAGAATATTCGGGCGGGTGCCACTGTGAAGTCCGATTTTTTATTTTCGGTCTGTAGGCGGAGGGGCGTGGCAAAATCCAATTTTCATATTGCACCACCAATGACATATACATATATTTATTTTTTGTGCTTTTTTTTATTTTATTTTACTTTCTTTGGAAAGCCGTTGTTATGTTCTTCTAAACGAGATATCAAACTCTTAAATCGGTTATGTAGTTCCGAAGATATTTTGAGCTGACGGTGTCAGCTATATATGTATGTACATAAAAATTACGTGTATGTTCGTGATCGCTAAACTCAAAAACTACTGGACCGATTTTGACCAAATTTTATATGCATGCTCTATGGGCCGTGAGGAGTGTTTCTGTGTAGTTTGAAGTTCGTCCGACAGATGGCGCAATACTTAGTTTTGTGTGTGTTTTTACACCGTAACTCAAGAACTACTGCACCGATTTTGACCAAACTTTACATACATGTTCTATGGGACGTGAGGAGTGTTTCTGTGTAGGTTCGTCCAACAGATGGCGCAATACTTAGTTTTGTGTGTGTGTTTTTGCACCGTAACTCAAGAACTACTGCACCGATTTTGACCAAACTTTATATACATGTTCTATGGGACGTGAGGAGTGTTTCTGTGTAGTTTGAAGTTCGTCCGACAGATGGCGCAATACTTAGTTTTGTGTGTGTTTTTGCACCGTAACTCAAGAACTACTGCACCGATTTTGACCAAACTTTACATACATGTTCTATGGGACGTGAGGAGTGTTTCTGTGTAGTTTGAAGTTCGTCCAACAGATGGCGCAATACTTAGTTTTGTGTGTGTGTTTTTGCACCGTAACTAAAGAACTACTGCACCGATTTTGACCAAACTTTATATACATGTTCTATGGGACGTGAGGAGTGTTTCTGTGTAGTTTGAAGTTCGTCCAACAGATGGCGCAATACTTAGTTTTGTGTGTGTGTTTTTGCACCGTAACTCAAGAACTACTGCACCGATTTTGACCAAACTTTATTTACATGTTCTATGGGACGTGAGGAGTGTTTCTGTGTAGTTTGAAGTTCGTCCGACAGATGGCCCAATATTTTGTTTTTTGTGTTTTGCCCAATAGAGATTAGCGCGATAAGCCTATGTTGCGTTTTGCTGAAGGCGTTGGGTCCTTAACCAGCGTGTAGTGGGGTTAATTAGCCCGATACCTTTATTTGAACAATAATTGCTATGTCGATTTAGTGCAAATTGGAAGGCAAAACAAGGTTTGCCCGGGTCAGCTAGTATTACATATAAAAGGAACTCCGATTACTCGAATAAGACTGCCAACAGAAATCTTAATTTTAATACAGATTTTGCAAATTGGACTAAATATAATGATCTAATTAGCACAAAAATTCTTAATATATACTACGTTTATACGCACGTCTTATCTATATATATAAAATAGGATGTGTGTATGTATGTATGTATGTAACGTAATGGCTCCAAAACGACTGGGCCGATTTTGACGAAATTTTCAGGGAACCTTCAGAATACTCGGGCAGGTGACACTGTAAAGTCCGATTTTTTATTTTCTGTCAAAATGGATCTCATATAGTATATCACTTTGATATAATACTATATTTCACTGGTGATATAAGTATATGTATCTAGTCCAATTAAATTTTCACCAGTCTTTTTATAACTAAATTATGGTCCTAAATATACTTCAATGGAATATGAACGGATACTACAACAACTTACATGAATTACAACTAATAATTAATAATAAATCACCAGATGTGATAGCCTGACAAGAAACTCATCTTAAGTCTAACATGATAAATCTTAACAACTACGTATTTTGCTTAAATAACTCTAATAATTCTCATGCCAAAGGCGGAACTGCTATACTACTGAAAAGATCTATCCAACACAAATTTTATAAGCCTGATTTAAGCTTTTACGCAGTTGGCGTGAAAATTGAAGGAGAACCGCTTCAGCCTTGAAAACATTAATTGTAATGACGTAATAGGCGTGATACTAGGTATGGATATCAATAAAAGTCCAGGCTATGACAATATCTCACCGAAATTTGTCAGAGAATGTAGAGAGGAAATTGCTCCAATTTTATGCGATATTTTTAACAAAATGATTAATAATTCAGTTTATCCTGATATTCTAAAAGTCCACAAATTAGTACCAATACCAAAAGAAATAAATGTATCTACTGTGGATAAATATCGACCGATTGCCGTTCTATCTTCAATAGACAAAATTTTTGAAAAAATATTGTATGATAAGCTGTTATTGTATCTGGAAGAAAATAATTTTTTGTATAAATTCCAATTTGGATTTAGACGTGGATGTGGTACCGAAGATGCTGTCCTTAACGTTGTTAAAAATATTTGTAAGGGTCTTGATGATGGGTTTTCTGGAGTTGCTGGAATATTTTTTGACTTTACTAAAGCTTTTGACCTAGTAGACCATCAGATAATGCTACAAAAGTTGAAGTATTATGGTATCCAAGATCGTGAACTTTTGCTGTTTGAGAGTTACTTTACAAACAGAAAACAGTATGTAAATATAAAAAATGCAAAAAGTTTTATTGGCTCTGTTGAATATGGCGTGCCGCAGGGAAGTGGACTAGGGCCGCTATTATTCTCAATTTACATAAATGATATTAAAAACCTGAACTTAAGTGGTCAGCTGTGTATGTTTGCTGATGATGTATGTGTAATGTATCCCTATAAACATGAATTGGTACTAAAAACCGAAATTCAAAGGGATGCTGCACTTATTTTTGAATATGCGAGAATAAATCGATTACTGATGAATCCTGGCAAAACCAATATTATTAGATTTAGACCACATTCTTTAAGTATAAATAATAACTTTAGTGTATATGTTGATGGGAAAATTGTGTATGAAACTCATTCCATAAAGTATTTAGGAATTATTCTTCAAAGTAATTTATCATGGGACCTGCAAATTAGCGATGTGAAAAGAAAGATAGCACCAGCGATTGGAATTTTATATAAATTAAAAAACAAATTGGATAAAAAATCAAAACTGATGTTATATCATTCCTTAATACAACCTCATTTGAATTACTTGGCTATTACATATGCTTACAACAAAAGCAATAATCTACTTAAATCTCTTCAATGTATGCAGAACAAAGCATTAAAAATTGTATACAATTTACCATTATTATATGCAACTATCCCATTATATAAAGAAATATGTAAACCAATATTACCAATTTATGGGTTGCATGAATATCAAGTTTTAATGTTTGTGTTTAAATGTATTAATAATATTGGTTACCATACTATACCATTCACGTTTAACCAAATAGAGTATAATACACGAAACAGAACAAATTTCAGGATTCCTAGATGCAGGTTGGAAACTACCAAGCAGAGAATTGATTACATCGGTGGAATCAAATTTAATAATCTGCCTATAGCTCTAAAAGGAATTGAACGAATTTCCAGTTTTAAGTCTTCTTGCAAAGAACACTTATATAATACAATTGAAACGCTTTTAATATAAATTTTGAATAAAATTTTTTTTCTCACTTATGATATATATTTCAAATATATTCTATGTTACTTTTTATCCTATATTTTATTTGTACATTTAAGTTTTGAACTAATTTGCCAACTTGCCTCAATAATGCCTTCATGGCGCTGAGGCCAAAGAGAAATTTGTAAAATTTATTATGTCCAAATAAAATTAAAAAAAAAAAGAAGAAGTTTTGTATATACTACGCTGAAAAAAAAAAAATAAAAAAAAAAAAAAACTAAATTAAACATATTGTCATTATATGCTTCACCAACGCAAACAATATCAAACGCTGATTTAGATGCACTTAGCTATCATATTGATTCTGCTACTCTAATATTGGCAGATTTAAACGCCCACAACACTATATGGCGTTCAAAAAACTCTGAATAACGTGGTAAGCTGATTGAACAATTTTACCAACATTCAAATCTAATTATTTTAAATAAAGGGTCTCCTACGCACTGCTCTACCCACTCCACCTTTACGCATGTCGACATATCTATTGCATCATCAGTTCTGTACCCTTTCCTCACTTGGGATTTAGACATCAATTTACATGGTAGTGACCACTTCCCGATATATCTATATATATAAAATTGGATGTGTGTATGTATGTATGTATGTATGTATGTATGTATGTATGTATGTATGTATGTAACGTAATGGCTCCAAAACGGCTGGGCCGATTTTGACGAAACCTTCAGAATACTCGGGCGGGTGACACTGTGAAGTCCGATTTTTTATTTTTGGTCTGTGGGCGGAGGGGCGTGGCAAAATCCAATTTTCATATTGCACCACCAATGACATATACATATATTTATTTTTTGTGCTTTTTTTTATTTTATTTTACTTTTTTTGGAAAGCCGTTGTCATGTTCTTCTAAACGAGATATCAAACTCTTAAATCGGTTATGTAGTTCCGAAGATATTTTGAGCTGACGGTGTCAGCTATATATGTACATAAAAATTACGTGTATGTTCGTGATCGCTAAACTCAAAAACTACTGGACCGATTTTGACCAAACTTTATATACATGTTCTATGGGACGTGAGGAGTATTTCTGTGTAGTTTGAAGTTCGTCCGACAGATGGCCCAATATTTTTTTTGTGTTTTGCCCAATAGAGATTAGCGCGATAAGCCTATGCTGCGTTTTGCTGAAAGCCTTGGGTCCTTAACCAGCGTGTAGTGGGGTTAATTAGCCCGATACCTTTATTTGAACAATAATTGCTATGTCGATTTAGTGCAAATTTGAAGGCAAAACAAGGTTTGTCCGGGTCAGCTAGTATTACATATAAAAGGAACTCCGATTACTCGAATAAGACTGCCAACAGAAATCTTAATTTTAATACAGATTTTGCAAATTGGACTAAATATAATGATCTAATTAGCACAAAAATTCTTAATATATACTGCGTTTATACGCACGTCTTATCTATATATATATATAAAATAGGATGTGTGTATGTATGTATGTATGTAACGTAATGGCTCCAAAACGACTGGGCCGATTTTGACGAAATTTTCAGGGAACCTTCAGAATACTCGGGCAGGTGACACTGTAAAGTCAGTTTTTTTTTTTTTGGTCTGTGGGCGGAGGGGCGTCGCAAAATCCAATTTTCATATTGCACCACCAATGACATATACATATATTTATTTTTTGTGCTTTTTTTATTTTATTTTACTTTTTTTGGAAAGCCGTTGTCATGTTCTTCTAAACGAGATATCAAACTCTTAAATCGGTTATGTAGTTCCGAAGATATTTTGAGCTGACGGTGTCAGCTATATATGTACATAAAAATTACGTGTATGTTCGTGATCGCTAAACTCAAAAACTACTGGACCGATTTTGACCAAACTTTATATACATGTTCTATGGGACGTGAGGAGTATTTCTGTGTAGTTTGAAGTTCGTCCAACAGATGGCGCAATACTTAGTTTTGTGTGTATGTTTTTGCACCGTAACTCAAGAACTACTGCACCGATTTTGACCAAACTTCATAGACATGTTCTATGGGACGTGAGGAGTGTTTCTGTGTAGTTTCAAGTTCGTCCGACAGATGCACTATAGGAAATTTTACCCCTTTTTTTGGCCAAAATGAATTACAGCCAAACGGCTGGACCAATTTAAATGATTTTTTGGGGCAAGACTTTTGGAAGACTATTAAGAGGGTGGGAGGGACCCTTAATGTTTTTCATACACTCAAAAAAAAATTATTTAACATTTTTGTAAATTTTTTTTCGAGTGTACACTAACTTTCAAAAGATAAAAGTAGAAATGTATCTTACCAATTTAAAGAAGTAACAAAACAGAGTTATATTTTAATTTCTTCATCTTCGCTTTCGGAATTTTCTTCGTCTGTTTGACAATTCTCCACAAAATTTTGCTCTTCTGATCTCAGTAATTCTATCACTTCTGGTGGAAGGTTTAATTTCTTCTGGTGCTTGATGCGTTTATTCAATGAAATGCTGGATCTGATGTGTCCAATGCTCGATTAAAAACGTCTGTCAAGTTATTGGCACTGCTACTTTTTCGTGCATGAAGCAATCTATCAGATTTATATATTTTGTGGCGCGATTCAGAGGCATCCTCACCAAAGCATCCAAATGGAACCACAGTCGACTCAATAATTTGCCACGAATGTACAAGAACCTTATGTGCAGTAGCTGCCATTGGCAACCATGGATACCTTCGCATGAACATTGTGGCCGTTTGAGAACAAAATTCTTTAAATTTGCTCGAATCTAAAGGAGGCTGACAAAAAAGCATATTGGTGTCGTTCTTAAAATTAGTTTTCGTATTTTCGCAGCTCTAGTTGGAGTACTGACAGTCTCTTTTAAAACCACTGCTAAATCTAACTGGCTACATTTACGAGCAGCCATAGATGGAGCAAGAACTAGGGGTTCAACTTCATTATTTTGGTCTTTAGAGATTTCTGCTGCAACTCGTTTTTTTGTTCTCTCAGATTTTTGGCAAAAAGTTAATTGCGGCCGTGCAGGCTTTGATTTAGTGGAGGCAGACTGCGTTTCTGGTTTTCTTATAGAAGTATTGCATTTAAGCTAAACAGCATGCTGTTTTTCAAAAACTTTGAAACTCCTACAACTTTTATGCCATTTCATATTCATATTTGAACAAAATATTCTTGATTGCTTCTTTATATATTGATTAAAGTTTTCCGAACAATCACTCTCAGCATTGTATGAAAAGAAATGGGCACAAATAGCGGCTCTTTTCTCATCTTCGTTGTATTTCTTTCGCCATATATTGAATAACTCTGAATTTAGCGCGCAGTAGTCACTTGTAAAAATGCATTTTTTAAAAAAGTTTGCACATATCCGCAGCTGGAATTTATGAAATTCGGAAGGTAATTGATTGTCCAAGAGAACTTTTATGGTTTTATGGCTATCATATGCTATCATTTTTTTGTAAGTCTAAATAAATTTCCAATTCATAATTCCATAAGTTAATCTTAAGGTCACTTCAATTATTCCAATTTAATCGATCTAACAGATGACTTCACCAACATTTCACTGTGTATCACTAAAGTACTCACCTTCGACACTATTTTCCATTTTTTAGTTTTTAAAAACTATAAGTTATTATTATGAAAACGTTTGTTATAATCTATCACACAATTCACTGCACTCAATCGTTATTTGATAACTAATTCAAAAATTGCAAGCAAAACATGTGATAAAGTAACAGTAAATAAATTCTCTCGAAAAATGTAAACAGACATGGCTACTTTGTTATCTTTTTTTTATAATAAAGCAAAAAAAAAATACACTGCAAAAATTTTAATTTTTACTTTTGGCCAAAAAGGTGGGTAAAATTTCCTATAGTGAGATGGCGCAATACTTAGTTTTGTGTGTGTGTTTTTGCACCGTAACTCAAGAACTACTGCACCGATTTTGACCAAACTTCATAGACATGTTCTATGGGACGTGAGGAGTGTTTCTGTGTAGTTTGAAGTTCGTCCAACAGATGGCGCAATACTTAGTTTTGTGTGTGTGTTTTTGCACCGTAACTCAAGAACTACTGCACCGATTTTGACCAAACTTCATAGACATGTTCTATGGGACGTGAGGAGTGTTTCTGTGTAGTTTGAAGTTCGTCCAACAGGTGGCGCAATACTTAGTTTTGTGTGTGTGTTTTTGCACCGTAACTCAAGAACTACTGCACCGATTTTGACCAAACTTTATAGACATGTTCTATAGGACGTGAGGAGTGTTTCTGTGTAGTTTGAAGTTCGTCCGACAGATGGCCCAATATTTCGTTTTTTGTGTTTTGCCCAATAGAGATTAGCGCGTTAAGCCTATGCTGCATTTTGCTGAAGGCGTTGGGTCCTTAACCAGCGTGTAGTGGGGTTAATTAGCCCGATACCTTTATTCGAACAATAATTGCTATGTCGATTTAGTGCAAATTGGAAGGCAAAACAAGGTTTGCCCGGGTCAGCTAGTAATTCATAAAATGAGAACGGCTTGGCCGATTTTTGTAAAACTTTTTGTCAGTTGTTCGTATTTTCGAGGAGAAGGTTTTTATGGAAGAAAATTTTGGAAAATCCCTCCGGAGAAGTCGGAAAATTAGAAAAATCGAAAATCGAGTTTTTGTATGAAATTTTGTTTGAAATTACTACTTAATGGCTTTTCAAATTAAAAAATAGAAAGTTTGTCTGAAGGCTTAAAATTGGGGCGAGGCGAAGTTCGCCTGGTCCGCTAGTTTGCATATAAAAAAGAAGAATGTTGCCGTATAACTTTTTTATTGTAACTTATTAACTCACTTAAACAAGTCGTGAATAACGACACTATTTGCAAATAAAAAGTAAGACGTTGTCACTTCATGAAAGTTTTTTGTGTTTTACTTACCAAACAATCATATTTTCGTCACATGGCATCACTAATAATAACAAAAGTTCTGTATGCAATTTTCCGTATAAACAGTGAATTAGTTATTTGCAAATAAGACGTGCGTACAAACGTGGTAATAGACTTATCAAAAAATAACAACCAAGTTGCTGCAAAACTAAAAAGAATTTTAATTGCTTCCGCCAACGAATCAATCCCCAAGAATAACAAAAGCGCAAAACCTAAATTGGTACATTGGTGGAACAAAAATCTGTGGCTTCTGCGAACAGCAAAACAGACTAATTGGCATAAGTTTAAGAGAAATCCTACCATAGAAAATAGTATAGAATACCGGAAAGCCAGTGCGGTTTTTAAGAAACATGCTAAAATGGCGAAAAATTATTCTTTTTACAAATTCACATCCGTAGTGGCGTAATGTAAACAAGTTATACGGAAAAAACATAAAGCACAGTATTAATAGTATAAAACATTTAAATAACATCTACGCACAACCAGAAGATATAGCAACTTTATTTGGAATGGAATGGTCACTTCAATCTAGTGATGCTAACTTTAGTCAAACCTTTATAAACAGCAAAAATCAGATAAATATTACACAAAATTACTCGCCCCACTCCTCTGCGAAATTTATTGAGTCTTGTTACAGTTGATTACACATTAATCACTTATCAATTATCATCTCTATGTATATCAATAAAATACCATCACTACTGTTTAAGAAGTAAATGATAAAACACGCGTTTCAATTCAATTGGCGACGAAAAAAATAATTAAAAAGAAAGAATAGCGGTTTTCAATGAAAACATGATATGGCTAATTCTGGGAAAGAAATAATTACAATGCAAGTTGCAGGGTTCCATTTTGATGCATTTGACGCAAGTGTTACAACTTGGCAGCTTTGGGTGCAACGTTTTGAGACAGCCCTTGAAATTTTTGAGTGTGAGTCAGCAAAAAAGGAGAAATTTTTGTTGCACTATATGGGGCCTGGAACTTACGACATGCTATGTGATAAATTGGAACCCAAAAAGCCTGAAGGAGAAAGTTATGAAGTCATTGTCAAAATTCTAAGTGAACACTTTGATCCTAAGCCAAATGTCATTTTGGAAAATTATCGTTTCAAATTGTGCAAACAAAAAGACAATGAAACGTGTGCGGACTATTTAGTGTCACTGCGTAGATTGGCAGCAAATTGTGATTTCGGTGATTACCTTAATAGAGCGTTACAGAATCAATTTGTTTTTGGGTTGAAAAATCCTAAAATTCAAAGCAGATTGCTAGAAGGAGCAGATTTAACTTTGGATTCTGCAATTAATCTGGCTAATAGTTATGAGGCGGCAGAAAAGGGTGGGTTAGAGTTGCACCACGGCACTGGTAAAGAGTTGGTGGATTTGATCAGCGACAAGAAGAAGCAAAAACACAAAGAGAAAAATAATGGGCGTAAATGTTTCCGGTGTGGAAGTGACAAGCACTTGGCTCATCAGTGCAACCATAAGGAAACGATTTGTAATTTTTGCAAGGGTAAGGGTATTCTTCGTAGTCTGTTTCAAGGCATCTCGCCAACTGAATCAAATAGCGGAAGATGATAGTGATTCAGAACAAATGTTGGTGGCAGATATACTACAAATATATGAAGGCAAAGTGAAAAATATTATAGACCCCAGAACCGTTAAAAATCGAGCAAAAATATTCTATAACCTTCTAGTAAATACAAAAATGATTAGATTTGAGGTAGACACCGGAGCACCAGTGTCAATCATCAGCTTAGATGTGCCGAAGAAGAATTTTCCAAAAGAAAAGTTATACTCAAACGATACGGAGCTGTACAGTTATTGTGAAAGTCCATTGGATATTGTTGGCTACATCAAGGTTCAGGTAAAGGGCTCAATAATAAGTAGTCCAGTTAAATTATATATTGTTAGATCGCGAAGAAACTCATTGTTGGGACGAGAATGGCTACGTATGGTAAAGCTGGACTGGGGTGGCATCATCGAGGGAAATTTGAAGGAAGCAAATCTGGTAAATACGATTGCTGTAAGTCATGAGAGATCTGAAATAAAGAAAGTTATTGAAAAGTATGCAAAAGTGTTTTCATCTACAATGGGCAAGATAAAGGGCTACCAAGCGCGACTGCACCTTAAAGAAGCAGCTACACCAAAGTTTTTTAAGGCGAGAAAAGTGCCGTTTTCCTTAATACATTTAGTTGAAGATGAGTTAGAACGACAGGTTCAGGAAGGCTTACTAGAACGTGTGAGCACCAGTGAGTGGGCTACGCCCGTTTTGGTTGTGCCGAAAAGGAACAAACAAGTGAGGTTATGTGGTGATTATAAAATCACCATTAATCCGGTGTTAAAAATAGATGAATACCCACTTCCGACGGTGGAGGAATTATTTAGCACGATGGCGGGGGAAAAAAATTCACGAAATTAGATTTGTCGCAAGCATATTTGCAGCTTGAGATCCATCCGGATGACCGACACCTACTTACATTAAATACTCATAAGGGGTTATATCGGCCAACGCGATTAATGTTTGGGGTTGCAAGTGCCCCAGCTAAATTTCAACAATTTATGGAACAGTTACTTAGCGGTGTTGCTGAAGTGTCAGTGTTTTTAGACGACATAAGTATCACTGCCGAAAACGATGTAGAACATGTCAAAAGGGTTGACGAAGTGTTGAGAAGGTTAAGCGAAGCGAACATGCGTATTAACTTAGATAAATGTGAGTGGATGCAAGATGATATCGAGTACTGTGGGTTTATTATAAGTAAAGATGGAATAAGGAAAACTAAGGAGAAAATGGAAGCACTATATAAAATGAAACGCCCTACAAACAACGACTAAGTAAGAGCTGTAGTTGGTCTGATAAATTATTATGGGAGGTTTGTAAAAAATTTGAGTTCGATTTTACATCCGATTAACAGACTTCTACCGAATAATGTACGTTTCAAATGGTGTAGTAAGTGTGAAGCCGCATTCGTGAAGATAAAGGAAATTATGCAGTCAGATATTGGTTTAGCCTTTTACGATCCACAATTACCTTTAGTGTTGGCTCTGGACGCAAGTCCGTACGGGGTGGGTGCGATATTAAGTCACGTGTATGAAGATGGCACAGAAAAGCCTATTCATTTTGCATCACAGACCTTATCGAAAGTTCAGCAGAGATATAGTCAAATCGATAAAGAGGCGTATGCCATCATTTTCGGCGTTCGGAAATTCTATCAATACTTGTACGGAAGAAAATTTACTTTGGTAACCGACAACAAGCCACTTAGTAAAATATTCGCACCGGATAAGGGATTGCCACTATTATCAGCGAGCAGAATGCAGCATTATGCAGTTTTCTTGTCTTCACTTAATTATGAGATAAATGTTAAAAAATCTAAGGAAAACGCGAATGCCGATGCTTTTTCTCGCCTTCCAGTCGCTTGCACGGGCAACAGGGGTGACGAAGTTGATGTGATAGAGACGGAGCGGTTAAATGACCTGCCTGTAACGTTTGAAGTATTGAAAAATGAAACCGAAAAAGATAACGACATCAAAATATTGGTAGAAGCGTTAAAACATGGTAGAGAGTGCGAGGCAGCACATCGATTCAATATTCAACAATCAGAGTTCACGTTGCAGCAGGGTTGTGTTCTACGGGGAATTAGAGTGTACATTCCTCAAAAATTGCGTCATCGGGTACTAAAGGAACTTCATGCTGGACATTTTGGCGCACCTAAAATGAAAGCGCTGGCTCGGAGATATTGTTGGTGGCCAAAGATGGACGTCGAGATCGAAAATTTGGTAAAAAAATTGTACCGCTTGTCAATTAATGCGACCAGATCCTCCTAAAACTTCACCCGTGCAAGTTTGGAGGACGCCAACTAAAGCGTTTGATAGAGTCCATGCAGACTTTGCTGGACCCTTATTTGGAAAGTATTTGTTTGTGTTAGTAAACGCCTACAGCAAATGGCCTGAGGTTTATGTGATCAATAATATAACGTCGGAAACAACCATACAAATTTGCAGGGACATTTTCTCTAGGTTAGGAACCCTTAATGTATTTGTAAGCGACCATGGAACGCAATTTAAATCTGCGGATTTTCAGAACTTTCTGGCGAGTAATGGAATGGAACATAAATTGGGCGCTCCGTATCACCCAGCGACAAACGGTCTTGCTGAACGTTTCGTACGAACAATAAAAGATAAATTAAAAGCGTGTAAATGTTCATCTGCAAATTTAAAAAAAGAAGTGAACAAAATTTTTTTGGCTTACCGGCGCGCAGTTCATCCCACCACGGGGAGTTCACCGGCAATGTTTATGCTGGGCAGGCAGATACAATCTCGATTAGATCTAATAATTCCCCGACATGCATCATCATCATGTGAACGCACAATACCAAAAAAACAGTTCGCGGTGGGGGAGAGGGTGTTGGATTGTGAGTATTTACATAGCGACAAGTGGAGGCTAGGAAGGATTATAAAAAAGACTGGTGATTTACATTATGATGTCGAGCTGGATGATCAACGGATCTGGAAGAGGCATATTGATCAAATGCGCAAAGTGGGAGAGGAAATAAATACAGCTCCCGTTTATGAGAGTAACACAGGCATTGAAAATTCGCCTAATATATGCCTTGATAATCGGGCCATCGGAACCAATTCGTAGCGGCAATGAAGATCGTATACAGCCGACAGAGTTCCGCAACAATGCTGCAGAGCCCCCAATAGTAAGGCGGTCGAAGCGACAGATAAAAGCACCAGATCGGTTAGATTTATAAGAAAATTTATACTTAAAATTAGTGGAATATTTGTTAAGGGGGGAAGAAATGTTAGAGTTGATTACTCATTAATCACTTAATTATCATCTCTATGTATATCAATAAAATACCATCACTACTGTTTAGGAAGTAAATGATAAAACACGCGTTTCAATTCTTACAAGTCTGATATCACATTAATAGAGGTTAACACAGCACTAAACTCCCTTAAAGGAAAAACTGCTGGGTTTGATAAAATTAACTATCCCATGCTTAAAAATACGCCAACCTCATAATCGTAAAATTCCTCAACAATGTGTTTAATTCGGGAGTCATACCTCAAGATTGGAAAGTTGCTACTGTTATACCTCTCCCTAAAGTAGGGAAAGAAAAAACGAGCTTAACGGCTATAGACCTATATCTTTACTTCCATGTTTAAGTAAACTATTGGAAAAAATTATTGCTAATAGACTGTCATGGTTTCTCCAAAATAACAAACTTATACACCCTAAACAAATGGCCTTTAAACCTCGTAAAGGCACAAGCGATGTTTTACTTTACTTAGACCAACAAATAACGAAATCTCTTTGCATAAACGGTCATATTACTATTTTATCTATGGACTTTGAAAAAGCTTTTGATAAAATTGGTATTCACAGCATTATTACACAACTAAAGGAGTGGCGAATTGGACCAAAAATGCTAAAGTTAATCTTTAACTTTTTGAGCAACAGAAAATTTAAAGTAAAAATTAATGATACATACTCTCCAATTTTCCCCCTTCAAAATGGTATACCTCAGGGATATCCTATTTCTGTTATTTTATTTCAAATAGGATACGAAAAACTTAACTGTGTAGTTCTAAAACACCCAAGCTTTAATCACTGCCTGTATGCAGACGACCTATTTATCATAACAAAATTAAACAAACAGCAACAGTCGATTGACCAGCTAAAGATTGACAATCTTACTACTGATTTAAAAAATTGGTGCGATTTATATGGTGCAAAAATCTCATTGGACAAAACCAGTGCTATTCACTTTTGCCGTAAGAGGAGTTGCTTACAGCCACCGTTATCCTTTCAAACTCATACTATTCAAGCAGTAAACAGAATGAAAATATTAGGACTGATCTTTGACAGCAACTACCGCTGGAAAGAACACATACTGTACCTAAAAAATGCCCTAGCAAAGAGATTGAATCTAATTAAATGTATTTCCAGTATCAACAGTAATTGTCACCAAAAAAAACCTTAATAAGTATTATAAAATCTCTGTTAATATCAAAAATTGAATACGGTCTTCCACTATACGGTTATGCGGCAAAAGCAGATTTAAGAAAAATCCAAACAACATATCACGCTGCCGCACGATTTGCCATTGGGGCCTTTAAAACGACACCAATTCCCAATATACTAATAGAATGCGGGTTACCTTCTCTTGATACGCTTATTGAAATAAATACGGCAAAATTAGCAACGAAACTTCTTATGCCCACAGAAAATCAAATACTACATTATAAGCCGAATTCGAAATGCAACAAAAATTTAAAATCAACTGTTCAAAGAATCACCGAATACATTGCGATAACAAATATTAATCTAAAACCAATAAAAAAAATTAACTATCTGCGACCCCCTTGGCTACTTACACACAATAGTATTGACCCATCATTTATTTCCTACTCTAAAGAGTCAACATCAGTTGAAATTTACTTAGCTGTTTTCTTGCAGAAAAAGTCTGAATATTCTGCATGTGGATGGAATTTTTGTGTTTCATACGCCATAATAAACAACAACCTTGATACGATACAGGTAGGCCTGCTGGATGTAAATAGTTCAATATTTATTGCAGAAGCTATTGCCATTATAAATGCTATCAAATGGATAAAAAGAAAACAGAGATCAAAGTATGTAATCTGTTCCGACTCTAAATCATGTGCAACTGCAATATTAACCTTATCCAACAGAGAGGATACGATCTGCAAAATAAGAGACAATCTGATTCGATTTTCGGACAAAATTAAACTTATGTGGATACCGGGCCACTCCGGGATTCCTGGCAATGAAAAACCCGATCGTGCAGCAAAAGAAGCCTTCAATATGCCACTAATAGTAGAAAATCGAAATCGCTATTGGAATGCTTATACCCATCTTTATAAAAAATTCAATCCAAATGGTGAATCACCCACATACCCACCCGATACACCAAGATCATATCTACAAAAATACATACGTTTAAGACTAGGCCACTGCCGATTAACACACCAACACCTGATGAAAAGAACTCAACCACCCCTATGCAGATTCTGTAGCAGCTCAAAAATATCAATGCAGCACTTAATTGACGAATGTTGTTATGTTAAATCTATATGCACAAAAAATAATTACTCTTTCAGCAATCTTTTAAAACATACTACAAAAGATAATATAAACGATTTACTTAAACTGAATTACTAAATATCTATAACTCAATTTGAATTCATCTTTATTTTTCCGGCTTTCTTATTACTAACAGGAGCTGATGGCCTTGGTAGCTAGCGCTCAATCTCCAACTTTATAATAATTTATTATTAAGTTATATAATTAATAATAATAATAATAATTTTACACAGGTTATAGAGAAGGTACTTATATGAGAGAGGTCATGCTGTACATCATAACACAATGATAATTCTTAAAAAAAATTCATAAAATAGGTCACTGGTGAATTGTACTATATAAAACATACTTATGTGCGAGAGTATATGACAAAAGGGCATCTTATCCACAACCAACCGCACGTCTTTGCTCTTGGAGTGTTAAATATGCGCCTTCTCTCAGTCGTTTATCGCATTGCCATTGCATTGTAGTACTGAAAACAGGGATGCTTGTGCTGATATTTTGTATATACCAAGTTTCCATATTTATCCACATACACAAGGTAATATTACTAGATAAACTATTAGTTTTCCAAACTTAAATTTGTGTTCTTTTCTTCCTCTCCACAAAAACATTTCGGGCTTCCAGCCATATTCTTGACAAAATAAAATACTAGTAGACTGGAACTCATGACGTCGTCACTGCGTTAATTGCACGTGATCAATTTATAGTGGCCTTATTATCAGCAAAATTTTAATTAAGTTCGAAAATGAACATCGAATGGAAGAACCATCTTGGCCAATTTTGATTATTTTAAATGCACGTGATAATTTCCCGGGTGCTAAACTTTTAACGTTTATTGAGTAAAGTAGTTTTAATGTGTCTTCAACGGAATGCAAGTGGATTCTGTTGTTATCCGAACCATGGGCGTAGCTAGGTATGGGCCTAGAGGGCCGTTGCACCCACCTAATTCTACAACAATTTTTTTTACATGCATACAATATAAAATTATTAAAAAATGCACAGGGTATTGTGGACGGGTTGCTTTTTTCTATTCAAGAAAACACAGCCAATTTAGGAATAGAGATGTCTGTTCCAAGGATAGTCTCTTGTCAAACGCACCGTTCAAATCCCCCGTTTTCATCACCTGCTGAATACTGCAAGCGATCTATATACATTCCTTATATAGATTCTTTAATTTCATCACTGGACAGAAGATTTAATGAAGAGAAAAGGTCCAGCGTTTGCAATTCATTGTTTGCACCCGTCAAACATGCTTTCTTTGAAGCTGGAAAAGCTTAAAGATGCCACAAAAACGAGCATTTTTATGAGTTGGATGATTTGGAAGGAGAAATTGAGCTTTGGTATAATTCTTGGCAACAAAAAAATTGGTAAAGACGAATTTCCCGACTTAGAGCTGGCGATTATTAAGGCGAGTAAAAACATGGTTGCGCTCCACAATGAATAAAGCTCGTTTAAACGGTGAAATAATATGCAATTTTACTTATTATCAAAAAAATAAGTATATTGTATATTGCAGGACTATGTATGCTAAGCGTTCACCGAAGATTGGTAACCGAAAAGGACGAATTTTTGGAAAAAATTCTAGCAAAATTTTCAGAAGATCCACGCAGATTACTCCTCAAATAGATCGAAATTGTAATAATCATAAAAAATCATAATTTTCGTGGCACCACCCTATTTCATATCCTGGCTACGCCCTTGATCCGAACTAACTACATTGAACGGGAAGTTTTGTCAATTATTTGTTTCTTTCTGGCTGCTAGTTGCTCCCTCTAACAATTGCCAGGAAAATGTTAATACTGAATACTTGTCTTGATAATGTGGATTGGGATTATTCAATTAAATATTCAACGAGGGCTGAAAGGGGAAGATGTGTTGCTGCCTTCGTACACTTCTAGCTAGTGTACTATACTAGTAGTGCGGAGGTCGCAGGTGCGACTCCTGCCGCAGACTCCTGGTGTTTCTGCAGATAAGCCAGGTAGCTTCGCAGTTTATATTTGTTATTTAAAAAATAATAATAATAATAGTTCTAAGCTTAACATGAACCTCAAAAAATATATGCGACGTGATATATGTAGGCACTGAAAATCCTAGGGGTGAGATTTTTACCCATTGATTGGCGTGTACGAAAAAAGTGGCGCCCATTAAACCTCTTTCTGTGCCTCGTCTAGAATTTTGTGTGGAACTTTTAGGGTCTTTTGAAAAGTGTTTTAGGCAAAATTGATGTCCCATTCCATCAAATCTATTGTTTGACTTACTTCTTGAGTGTTTTGTTGCGAAAAAAAACCTCTTCCTACAAAGAGTTTATGTTTATATGTTGTTCTCGATGATGAAGGAGTTAAGCGTTTTAATGGCAGGTTAGCTAGATCGTCTTGGTTTTAACGTAAGGGCACCCTACTTTGTCGTCACATTCTGTCTTTTTACAGAGTTTGCACACAGGATTTCCATTCAAGGTGGAAGTCAGCTGATGCTTATAGTATTAAGATTTCTAAGTTTGAAAACTCTGGTTCGCACGAATATCAATCATTGTAAACTTTGTATTCTTAATCTGAAACGAGCATGTAGTCAAATAACGGCAGGTTTGTCGCTGGAACATAGTACTTTGGATCGACTATTTACCGAGTACTATATTTCCGACAATGGTACGAATTTTGTAGGTGCTTCGAGAAACCTGAAAACGGAATTTAATACATTGTTCGCAGATAGACGTACTAGAAAGTGTTAAAATTTTGGAATCCAGTCTTTCGTGGAAACAATTTATTTGTGATTCGGATTGAGCATCTTGCTCCAATCTCTTGGAAATTAGGTATGGTTATTAGGGGATAATCATGTACGGGTCGCATACATACGCATAGAAAATGAAATTCTGAAGTGACCGATAGCAAAACTAGTCATTCTGACTAGTAAATAATTATTTAAAATTACATTTGCAGATCCTGATGGCCCCACATCTCCAAATCAACATGATCCAAAATACCGCTGTATCGGCGGTAACTGTAGCTCGTGTAGCCACACCGTCAACGTTGAGCCCAGATACTATATCGGGCGCCACTATTTTTCATTGGTAGTAGCTCATGTAGCTGCACCATCATCGTCAAATCATTATGTTATATCGGGTTCGAAGAAACGGGAAAAACTTTTTAAAAAATCAGATGTGGTTTTTCGAATTTGTAACCGTTAGCATTAATAATCGGATTGTCGCACATTTCTGCAAATAGCGTTTGAAAATAGAATACCTATGGTCCTGCTCCATCATTGTTGTTAGCGGTGTTTGTCTCATGACCATATGACTCATGATTGTAAGAGGCAGAGGAAATATAAGTAATACAAAAGCAAACACAATAGCCTCTTGCATTCGGAAAATAATGCCTCTGCCAATAAAACACAACAGAAAAATGCTAGTAAAGTCATTACAACTCCTGCTAGTTGTGCACCCCCAGACACCGACATAGCTCAGTTGGTTATACGTCATGTTGATGCCTTTTCACCTACCGCTCGCGTTTTATTACGAACTGCTAAAGGCTCTATTTCGAAACGAACGAACTGTGATATATCACAGTAGTAAAGCGCGGGCGAAGCCCAAATTCATCTAAAATCTCATCGGCTCCCAAGATATCCAGGGATATCGACGCCAACTCAGCTAACCGTCTAAACCGTTTTAAAATTTTGCAAGATATCACCGACAAACCCGACTTACCCTCGAATAAAACCTCAAAACCACCACCAATCTATTTGAGGGAAAAAAATTCTAACACCCTTATTAAAAAATTAATTTCGGTCATTGATGAAAAGGCATTTCACATTGTCCCAATCAAACGTGGTAATGTTGATGAAACAAAGATTCAAATATACGAAGAAAAAGATTTTCGCAAAATGGTTAACGAATTCGAAAAGAATAAAACAAGTTTCTACACATTCCAGCTGAAGAGTGCTAAAGGCCTACAGATCGTATTGAAAGGCATAGATTCTTATGTTGTTCCTAAGGAAATAAAAGATGCTCTCACCCTCCAGGGATTTAAGGTAAAGAATGTCTCTAACATAATAAATAGGGAGAAGATCCCCCAACCTTTATTTCGTGTTGAATTGGAGCCAAATGATATAAAATTGCAGAAAAATGAGACCCATCCAATTTATAACCTAAAATATCTCTTATACCGAAAAATCACAGTTGAAGAACCACACAAGCGTTCTGGACCCGTACAGTGCCATAATTGTCAAGAATATGGCCATACCAAAACTTATTGTAAATTACCTACTGTTTGTGTTGTGTGCGGTGAATTACACAACACTGCTATTTGCAATAAGTCGAAGGACCAGAAGGAAAAGAAGTGCAGTAATTGTGGAGGTAATCACACTGCTAACTACAGGGGATGTCCTGTATATTCTTTCGTTAAACAGGCTATGAGTCAAAAGCCCAAAGTAACCCCAGTGCAAGCAGGAAATACGTACTCCGCTACTCATCCCCTAATGACCCAACCAATCACTTCACATGTATCGTATGCTGACGCTGTGGAGATCAACTCTATTCCCGTTCAAAAAGTGTCACCACCATCTAATACAACAAGTGCAAACCCAAGCTTTAATTTCAGTCGCCTTGAAGCTACTATAGACAATTTGGTGCAAACTATAAACAACTTTACGACAAATATGACTAGCATGATGCAAGAAATGCTGAGAATGCAGAACACACTGCTTCTAGCATTAGTTAATAAGCCATGAACACGTTAAAAGTATGTTTCTGGAACGCAAACGGCATTCGCCAACACAAATATGAACTTGAGCACTTCCTCACGGAAAAAAAATATTGATATAATGTTGGTATCTGAGACTCATTTGACTCCGAGAAGCTTTTTTAACCCTGCTGTTAGATTAGGACCATTTGGTCCAAAATTTTTTTTGTAATCTCAATAACTTTTAAACGGTGTAATTTATTGTTTTGAGGTTTCGACTCACGTGTTTTATTTTTGTAACAATGTTATTTTTAAAATATTAGGTATTTTGTGTAAAGGTGTTCGGAAAAAATTAAAAAGTTACTAATCTTTTATCACGGACCATTTGGTCCAGTGGGAATTTCAATTTAATGGAATGCAAAATACGAAGCTCTTGTTGCGTTTATTTACAAGAAAAATATTATTTTATTGAAATTGTTTTTCACTACATGGCATACAAAATACTTTGCGGTTTGTCTTGCAAATAAAGCTTTCGCAAGTAGAGCATTTTATGTCAGATTTGGCTTTACAGCAACTACAGATTCCTCGCTTTCTTGCCCCCGCTTTAGAAGAAGCAATATTTGATGAACTCGCGGAAATTGAAGTTGAGGTTTGTATATCAGTCAATAACTTCGCTGAAAACGGTTGTTGTGGTAATCTACTTCGTTTCATCATATGCGCGTTTGCCAAACAAAGTGCTAGTTTTCGCAGAAAAGAGTATATATGCGTTCAAAGCAGATATATCCAACATATTTGCGAATACAATATTTGGCCATCGATTTGTTTTACGCTTTATTGTGTAGTAGCCAATCATTTGGTCAGCAGTATCTACTCCTCCTATAAGAAATAAAGCATTACAAAATGCATATCCCAAACATCAAACCATACCTTTTGTTGAATTGTAGTAAGAAACAATCTCCGGTTTTTTCTTCACTCCACTGTCGTCTACTGTAACTGCTTTATGCATTGAGCTTATCAATATTGTTGCTTAATTTTTGTGGCTGACATATGACACCAATGTCGCAATATCACAGAAAGCAAACGTAGAACTGTATAAAGGGAGTTGTTTTACATTCAGCAGCTTTGGAGGTATGAATGTTTTATTTTGGCGCACTGTGCCTACATACGTAAGTTTCCTTTCAAGTAATTTTTTCACTAAATCAAAAGAGGAAAAGAAATTGTCGCCAGTTATATTTTGCCCCTTTAATCCTTCCGTCAGCTCCAACACAATTCGCTGTCCTTGATTCTGTGCAGGCTTCGCATTTTTAGCTTTTCCGAGATATGGCTGTATTTTCCAGACATAGCCAGACTTTGAATCTACAGCTAACCAAAATTTCAAACCATATATTGCAGGTTTTGAGGGCATAAATTGTCGGAAGGAACATCGTCCCCTGAAACCCACAAGCTGCTCGTCAATTGTGACATTCTTATGACAATTGTAAAACGTTTGGAGAAGCACATGCCAACAATTCCACAGCTCACGTATAGGAGCAAACTTGTCATTACTACGCATTTGTCGTCGACTTGCAACATTATCAAAGCGGAGCGCACTTGTAATAATGTGGAAAGTACCTTCAGACATTATTGCACGGAAAATTGGGCGACCGAAATTTGCATCAAATAGGCCATGAACATCTTCGTTTTTTCCACTGTCATATCCAAATATTATATATCAGTCATGTTACTAAATAAATGAAATAATAATGTACATACCGATATACTCCTGCAAGAATGAGAACAGCAATATAAGCACGAAAAGTGTCTTCATCAATATCTGACCATTTGTCATCAAATTTCACTTTGCCATAAATATTTGTATTTTCGACGATTAGTCCACCTCTAATGGAAAGCCATTAGAGGTGGAAAAAAACACAAAAATGCTGATAGTATATCATTGCATCTAGATGTTGCAAATCTAGTTGGCCCCGGTTTTACTGAAATAATATTCTGAGCAGAAGTTCCAATGGGTTGTTGTAATGGATTAGCACTCCACACCATTTGATTTTTTGCTATAAACAATGGATCAGCACTAATTGAAGCCACATCTGGTTTACTTTCTGTTTCAAACTTTCAACTTTATACGAGTCAGTCAAGTTAATATACTTTACAAAGTGGCTGCGTTACAGCAGTACAATAACACAAATAACCTTTATGTTTGAGCTAGGAAAAAAATATGACAGCACATAAACAACCGTCAAACGCGTTGTTAGTTACTATCAATGGTTTGTAATTACGCTAATAACTTGCATTAAAATATTCAATCATATTTCATGTGAAAATAAGATTAAATTTGTATGTATGTAATTTGGACCAAATGGTCTCTTAATATAGGATTCGCATATTTTTTTTTTAATCTAACAGCAGGGTTAAAATGAGTGGCTACACGTTATATGATACAAAGGACCCGAGAGGAAGAGCATGCGGAGGATCAGCAGTTCTAATAAAGTCAAGACTCAAACACTATATTCTTGAGAACACTTGTGATGACCATCTACAAGCAACAAATATTTGCATCGAAAATTTTTGTTCAAATCTTGTGATATCATCAGTTTACTCCCCTCCCAGATTTTCATTCACTGAGGATCAATACGAGGATTTTTACAAAACTCTTGGACCTTGTTTCGTAGCAGCTGGGGACTACAATGCAAAACATACGTTCTGGGGATCGCGTCTTATTACTCCTAGAGGTCGAGCATTGTTCAACACAATTTCAAAAATGGGTTTGGATGTCATTTCGAGCGGGGAGCCTACTTACTGGCCTACTGACATACAAAAAATTCCGGATGTTATAGATTTTGGTGTCATGAAAAATATCTCTAGGGATTTAATTCATGTTGAAGCTTCCCATGATCTCTCCTCTGATCACTCTCCTACGATCGTTACAATTTGTAGCCCACTAAGAAGTGACTTACCTCACCCATATGCGAAGATGATAAATAATGTTAATTGGCTGGGGTTCAAAAAATATCTCAGTAGTCATTGTACGGAGAACATCAACCTAAGAACTCCCGATGATATTGAACTTAACATTGCCAATCTTACCGAGAATATTAAACAGGCTGCTAAACATGCCACTACCTCCCATCCGCAGACTGGGTTTAATAGAATTTATTCTGCGGACATTGAACGTCTCGTATGTGAAAAAAGATGGATGTTATAGATTTTGGTGTCATGAAAAATATCTCTAGGGATTTAATTCATGTTGAAGCTTCCCATGATCTCTCCTCTGATCACTCTCCCACGATCGTTACAATTTGTAGCCCACTAAGAAGTGACTTACCTCACCCATATGCGAAGATGATAAATAATGTTAATTGGCTGGGGTTCAAAAAATATCTCAGTAGTCATTGTACGGAGAACATCAACCTAAGAACTCCCGATGATATTGAACTTAACATTGCCAATCTTACCGAGAATATTAAACAGGCTGCTAAACATGCCACTACCTCCCATCCGCAGACTGGGTTTAATAGAATTTATTCTGCGGACATTGAACGTCTCGTATGTGAAAAAAGAAGAGCTAGAAGGGAATGGCAACAGCACAGATCGCCCCAACATAAAATCAGACTTAGAGAATGCACTAAACGACTCCAAGAGTTGCTTGCATCTGAAAAATCTGCTTCTCTTAGGAACTATCTGGAAGGTCTTGATGTCACAGCAGCATCTAATTACTCCTTGTGGCGCGCTGCTAAAAAACTTAAAACACCCGTTGAGTCTAAACCACCCCTGCGCACTTCTACCGGAGGTTGTGCAAGAACCAATACTGAAAAAGGTAACATATTTGCTGGTCATTTAAAAAACGTATTTACCCCAAACACATGTACTGGTGCTGTTAATTTGCCGAGTGTAGTTGCTCTACCCCCTCGACCCATAAAGTTTAAGATGCGTGATGTAAATAAACTAATTGCTGAAACCAACCCAAAGAAGGCTCCGGGTATTGATGGAATTAGTAACAAGATGCTGATGAAGTTGCCTCGTATTGCTATTAGAATCCTGTTGTTTATTTTTAATGGCATTTTACGACTGGAGTATTATCCACACAGCTGGAAACTTGCCATGGTCAAAATGATTCCAAAGGCGGGCAAAGATCTTACCAAGGCTGAGTCATATAGGCCAATAAGTTTACTGTCAACAATTTCAAAGCTCTTCGAAAAGCTGCTCATGACAAAATTGTCCCCAATTCTAAATGATATTGGTTGCATACCGGACCATCAATTTGGTTTTAGAAGTCAGCATAGCACCATTGAACAATGTCATAGATTGGTACATTTTATAAGAAGAACATTTGAAGAAAAGAAGTATTGCTCTTCCCTCTTTATTGATGTTTCATAAAGTGTGGCACGAAGGCCTTATTTTAAAATTGAAGACATATCTGCCAATAAACATAGTAAATCTTTTAGAAAGTTACATTCTTGCCCGGAAGTTCACTGTTGTGGAAGGAGACTTCATGAGTGTGGCCGAAACTATCTCATCCGGTGTGCCACAGGGGAGTATACTGGGGCCAGTTTTGTATTTGATTTATACCTGTGATATGCCTTTAAGCAGTAATATCCTAACTTCTACATTTGCCGATGATACAGCCTGCCTTAGCATGCATGAAAACCCTCACGAGGCATCCCGATATCTTCAGGAACATATTAACCTGTTGGAGCTGTGGTTGAACTTATGGAGAATAAAAGTAAATGAACAAAAGTGTGTTCATGTCACATTTACTCTACGAAGAGACACTTGTTCCCCCATTCGAATCAACAATCAAGTTGTTCCGCAACATTCACAGGTGAAATACCTTGGTATACACCTTGACCGACGGCTTACATGGAAACACCACATTGATTCTAAGCTGACACAAATGAAACTTAAATTAACCCAGATACATTGGCTGATTGGTAGAAATTCTACCCTCAGTCTAGATTGTAAACTTTTAATATAGTCGCTTTTGAAACCCATATGGTGTTACGGAATTCAGCTATGGGGCACTGCTTCAGCTTCCAATGTAGAGAGAATCCAACGTATGCAAAACAAAATTTTAAGGTTAATAATATCGGCTCCATGGTACATCAAAAATTCAATTTTACATCGTGATTTAAATATGCCACTTGTGACAGCTGAAATTGCAAAATATGCAGGCAAATATTTAACAAAACTCGAGTTCCATCCTAATCCCCTTGCTCGTAATATCTTGAACTTTACTGGACACATCCGCTTAAAAAAGAGGGATACTACGGCTTTAATACGCCACACTGCAGATGAAACTTTTTGAAAATATTTTTTGTGCTTAACTCTACATTTATGTATTTTTAATTACTATCACTAAGTTTATGTCCGACACTGGTTGGGCCTAATTATTATATCTATATTTAAGATTTGAATACTTATTGTTAGTTCAGATTAATGAAGATACAATAAATAAAATTAGTGGGAAAAAAAAATATGTGAGCAAATCGTGAGAGCACTTAAATTACCTGTATGGATAAGGACAAAATTTCATGAATGCGGGTTACCTTCATATCATGTGCAGCTGGAAGACCGAGCGTTTAGTACTTCCGAAGGGCTTGCTATAGCAATTAGCCCCATTGGATCAATACACTAGATTTGGTCTTATGTGGCCAATCTACTTTTTAAGGGGAAAAGTTTATGGTCTTTTACAACCATTACAGTATGGGTGCAGTATATAAACTATAAAAAACTACATGTCATTAGCTTTGTTCTATTTAAGTTTTATCAGCAAGTCTGGTTTAGTCATATGACTTATTTGTAAAAAAAAGTAAAATATATTTTTTGAAATGAATTACATTAAAAAATTTAGTTTTATACTTGTAATTCATTGATATTACTTTAGTTTACGTTAATTGTTGCAACAAAATTTAATGTTGCAAGGCGGCCAGCAATTTTTGAGTTAGATTCTAATTTTTATACTATTTTGTTATTTCATATTTTGTCAGGATTTATTACGTTCGCTTTTAATGAAACCTTTGCACAGTGGTTCAAGTTTCTAAGGAAGGCGGTCATACGTAGTTTACTCAGCTATAGTCATCAAAATTAATATGAATATTTATGTTTACGGTATTCTTGGGACAATTAGGGTAAAATAAGATTTAAAAAAGTCTTTAAATATAATAATTTATTTACCAAAAATGTTAGTTATTAACCCATTACTGCATAAAGTTTATTATAGTGCTAAAGTTAATTTATTTATAAGATAATTGACACTTGGGCTCATATTAAACGTTTCGATATAAAAAAAATTAAAAAAAAATATAGTTTTGATTTTATGACCCGTCCGATATATCGGACGTTATGCAAAACGGAACCATAGCTACCATAAATGTAAAACATTAATTATCAAAAGTTAAGTTTATATTTCTTTGTTAGTTTATTACAAACAATTAAGAATATTATTATTTATTACTATTTTGATGAAGAACCGATTACGTGGTGTCCATGAAACATTTAGGGTGAAGTCCTACATCACATTTCAGGCATTTGAACTTCGATTTCCCTCCGCATTGATTTGCACAGCGACGTTCTGTGCTTATTGGCACAATACAATGTTCTTTCCCGTCGTATCGTGTTGAGTTCAACGGTTTCGCTGGCTTTTCTCCTTGATGTGGTGAAGATCCATATTTTATAAGCAAGCTTTGTGCCACATATCTCCTAAATACGAATAACGATTCTGTCTCCTTTTTGCAACCATTTTTTCTTGCAAGTAACCAACTGTTTACTACAGAAACGTCTAAATAGTAGGCAAAAATTGGCCACCACCATTTTCTAATTCGCATTCTTGTACGTAGGTTTGCAATAGCTTGATCACATTTGTCAACTCTGTGAGTTCTGATATTAATTACTGTGAGTTCTGATATTAATGCACACAATAAAAAGAAAAAATCGGATGATAGTCTTTTTCTAACGGCAAAGCCAATTTTTCGCGAGCGATCAACTTCGCTTACTCCAATGCCAAGTAGTGATTCGGTAACATTACCATTGCGTAGTTCATCTCTATTTAAGTCAGCGCCATTATCCGCTCCGGGCTCGTGTTCATCACTTAACCCAGTTATCACTATAAACAATAATATTGAGAAACCTAAAGTGCCTGTCGGAATGGATAGATATATCACAGTAGTAAAGCGCGGGCGAAGCACAAATTCATCTAAAATCTCATCGGTCCCCAAGATATCCAGGGATATCGACGCCAACTCAGCTAACCGTCAAAACCGTTTCGAAATATTGCAAGTTGACAGCGACAGACCTGAAGAATCCTCGAAGAAAACCTCAAAACCACCACCAATATATCTGAGACAAAAAAAATTCAAACACTCTTATTAAAAAACTAATCTCGGTCATTGGTGAAAAGGCATTTCACATTGTCCCAATAAAACGTGGTAATATTGACGAAACAAAGATCCAAATATATGAAGAAAAAGATTTCCGCAAAATGGTTAACGAATTTGAAAAAAGTAAAACAAGTTTCTACACATTCCGGCTTAAGAGTGCTAAAGGCCTACAGATCGTATTGAAGGGCATAGATTCTTATGTTGTTCCTGAGGAAATAAAAGATGCTCTCAACCTCCAAGGATTTAAGGACCCGCACAGTGCCATAATTGTCAAGAATATGGCCACACAAAAACTTATTGTAAATTACCTACTGTTTGTATTGTGTGCGGTGAATTGCACAACACTGCTATTTGCAATAAGCCAAAGGATCAAAAGGAAAAAAAGTGCAGTAATTGTGGAGGTAATCACACTGGTAACTACAGAGGATGTCCTGTATTCTCTTTCGTTAAACAAGCTATGAACCAAAAGCCTAAAGTAACTCCAGCTCAAGCTAGAAATACGTACTCCGCTACTCATCCCCTAATGGCCCAACCAATCACTTTACATGTATCGTATGCTGACGCTGTGAAGATCAACTCTATTCCCGTTCAAAAAGTGTCATCAACAAATAATACAACAAACGCAAACTCAAGCTTTAATTTCAGTCGCCTTGAAGCTACTATTGACAATTTGGTGCAAACTATAAACATCTTTACAACAAATATGACTAGCATGATGCAAGAAATGCTGCGAATGCAGAACATACTGCTTCAAGCATTAGTTAACAAGCCGTGAACACGTTAAAAGTATGTTTCTGGAACGCAAACGGCATTCGCCAACACAGAAACGAACTTGAGCACTTCCTCACGGTGAAGAACATTGATATAATGTTGGTATCTGAGACTCATTTGACTTCGAGAAGCCTATTTAAAATGAGTGGCTACACCTTATATGATACAAAGGACCCGAGAGGAAGAGCATGCGGAGGATCAGCAATTCTAATAAAGTCAAGACTCAAGCACTATATTATTGAGAACACTTGTGAAGCCCATCTACAAGCAACAAATATTTGCGTCGAAAATTTTTTTTCAAATCTCGTAATATCATCAGTTTACTCCCCTCCCAGATTTTCAATCACTGAGGATCAATACGAGGATTTTTACAAAACTCTTGGACCTTGTTTCGTAGCAGCTGGGGACTACAATGCAAAACATACGTTCTGGGGATCGCGTCTTATTACACCTAGAGGTCGAGCATTGTTCAACACAATTTCAAAAATGGGTTTGGATGTCATTTCTAGCGGGGAGCCCACTTACTGGCCTACTGACATACAAAAAATTCCGGATGTTATAGATTTTGGGGTCATGAAAAATATCCCTAGGGATTTAATTCATATTGAAGCTTCACATGATCTCTCCTCCGATCACTCTCCCACGATCGTTACAATTTGTAGCCCACTAAGAAGTGACTTACCTCACCCATATGTGAAGATGATAAATCGTGTTAACTGGCTGGGGTTCAAAAAATATCTCAGTAGTCATTGTACGGAAAACATCAGGCTTAGAACTCCCGATGATATTGAACTTAACATTGCCAATGTTTTTTGATTTGGCTAGTTTGCCAATCAGATGAATTGAATTACCAAGAGCCGATTTGTCTTGGTCGTTTGGATTGTTTTCAAGGTGAATCACCAAGAAAACAGTTAATTCAACTCGAGCACTTGAAACCCGGTTGATGCGGAGAAAATGGAAAGAAATAGTCGATTTAATTGTTTGATTACTTCTCTCAATGTTTATTAAAAATTCATTGGCTTAAATACTAAATTAATGCTTATTTGCGATTTATGGTAGAATACATTTTTTTACATTTAGTTATTTTGCTGAAGTTCATTGCATTCACATTGTATAAAGAAAAGCAATGAACTCAGGTAATAAATAAAATTATGCTGAATTTGGATTTTGACTGAAGCGATCAAATTCTGTTGAAGTTCATTGCATTCATATTTGCAGTCTGTCATTCTTACATACAGAAAGCAATGAACTCAGACAGCAAATGAAATTATGCTGACTTTGGATCGAATTCTGCTCACAATTTCATGCAAACTTATGCACATACACATGTATAAATGTGCATGTGCATTCAATGTGAAAGTTTGAACATACACCCGGCCGTTGAGCTATGATCAACTAAGAGGAAATTGCTGATTTGACAGAACCGAGTCGCTTCAGTGTTATCCGTAAGCTCCAAACAGAATGACTTACTTGCTAATGAAACACGTTTACTTAATATTTAGAAACAACAAAACAAAAAATTAAAAATAGAAGACAATACAAATTGCGAGTACATAAAAATGCGTTGAATAATGATTGATAAATTGTGCATTCTTTCAGATTGCTTCGGAATCTTCCTTACGTAACCGTAGTAATAAACTCGGACGGTGTGACGTGTTGACGGACAGCTGGACAAGGTTGTTGACTTGGTTGCACCTTTCGACACTGTATTTTTCCATGATGCGAGTCGGACAGTGATGGAACTATTGCTGATTGTATTCGATGTAGTCTGGAAGATATCACAGAAAGCTGAACCGATAGTGATATAAAGATATTAAATAGCTTAGTTTGTTAGTTTTCTTCTTCTCTTAGTCGGCATTTCATCGGTTGACAATGAAGTTTGCTGTCTCTGACTCTCCTTTGCATGGTTATCATTTGACGTAATCGACAATTGTTGAATTGGTTGATCCTGGCACTCGTTGCTTTCATCGTCAGATGTAGGAAGTGGTGCCAGATAACGAATCGCGCGTTTAAATACACCCGAAGCTGTTTTGACATCTGCAACTCTGACGATATCGTCGCTTCCCTTGTAGGTTTTAATTACACGTCCCAAAGGCCATTTCACAACCGGGGTATTATTTTCGTTGAGTATGACGATGGCTCCAGGCTTAAGAGTTTCTGATTGCTTTTGCCATTTGTTACGATATTGTAATTCATTCAGGTAATCTCGCGACCATCTATTCCAGAATTCGTGTTTGAGACGAGATACCAAATTCCATCTTGTCGCCAGCTTGACGTTGTTTGACTTGGCTTGCGCATCGATTTGGGCAGTGAGAGGCTCTCCAATAAGGAAATGCCCTGGAGTCAAGGCACCGATGTCGTTTGGGTCGTTTGATAGCGGTGAAATTGGTCTGGAGTTAAGAATAGCTTCGACTTCGATGACTAAGGTTTCGAGTTCTTCATAAGCCAACGACGCGTTACCTACACTTCTGACTAAGAGATGTTTGGCAGATTTTACCGCCGCCTCCCATAGTCCGCCAAAGTGTGGTGATCTTGGCGGTATAAAATTGAATTGTATGCCCCTTTTGCCACAGGCGCTTGTAATTGCTTCTTGTGCTTCTGATGTGTAGGTTATGGATGCCAGTTCGGGTAGTTTATTTTTCGCTCCAACGAAATTCGTTGCGTTATCGCAATACCAATTTTGGCAGTGTCCACGGCTGCTGATAAATCTCTTGAGAGCACCTATGAATGCCTCTGTGGTGAGATCGCTCACTAGCTCCAGATGTACAGCCTTTGTTGCGAAACAACAAAATACTGCAATATAAGCCTTGTGCGGCCTTTTCCCTCTCAGTTTGTAGTGAACTTCAAGTGGACCACAGTAGTCGACTCCAACATTTACGAATGGCCGAGCTGGTAATACTCGTGTTGCAGGCAGATCTCCCATTATATGTTCAAACATTTTTGGTTTAGCCCTGCTACATATTGTACAGCGATGAACTGTAGCACGAGCCATAATTTTTCCTTTTACTGGCCAGTAGCGTTGTCGGATGATGCCTAGGAGCATTTGCGCTCCGCAGTGTTTGTTGTCTTTATGAACCATTTCGAAGATTAATTTTGAAATGGGATCATTATATGGAATGACAAGTTGATGCTTCGAGTCATATGCCAATGAGGATGCCTCAAGCCTGCCTCCAACACGAATTAAACCATTTCGATCTAGAAAAGGAGACAGGTTGCACAAGCTGCTTGTTTTTTGAACTTCGTTGTATCTTTTTAAGTGTAGAATTTCATCCTTGAAATCTGCTGCTTGCATTTTCTTAATGATCGGAATTAGGGCTTGATCCAGCTCAGTTGTTGTTAATGTTCTGTTAGGCTGTCGATTGTCCTTTCGGCATCTGGTGTGAGTAATAAAACGCATGACGTACCCAATTATTCGCTGTAATCGAAAGAACGAACTTTTGTGGTTGATCTTGTAGACGAAATCCTGTCCGTCTATTACTGCCACACATGATTCTACTGATTTTCTTTTTCTTTCCAAAGTGGTCGGAATGCTCAGGCTTGGATTAAATTTCAATGGCCATGCTGCTTCTGCTCCATGCAGAAATAAGGGTCCACAAAACCACCGTGTGCATTCCTTCAGGGCCCTTGGCGATATTCCTCGAGATAAAATGTCGGCTGGATTGCATTTTGAGCTGACGTGACGCCATTGATCTATTTGAGTTTCTGCCTGAATGATTGCAATTCGATTGGCCACAAAGGTGTTGAATGATGCAGATGATGAATTTATCCATGACAGCACAATTTCTGAATCGGTCCAAAACCAAACCGGGCTGGTCCACTGCAGATCAGATCTAATTTTTGTAGCTAACTGCGCTCCTAACACCGCTGCACATAGCTCCAATTTCGGTATTGTTTGCCTTTTGAGTGGAGCTACACGGGATTTAGCACAAAGGAGTCGATTCATAATGGTCCCGTTTTTGAACACTGACCGTATGTAGGCTGCTGCTCCATACGCTTTTTCTGACGCATCCGTAAAAATATGTAGTTGGACTGAAGCTGGGATTTCTCCCTTAAAGATGTGTCTCGATATTTCCAAGGTTTTTAGCTCATTTAGATCGGTGCGAAAAGAACTCCATTTGGTATGTAACGATTGAGGTAGAGATTGATCCCAATCTAATTTCAATTTCCATAATTCTTGGATAAACATCTTGGCTGTCACCACAATTGGAGAGAGGATTCCCAGTGGGTCGAAAAGTCTCGCAAGATCTGATGTGACTGTACGTTTGGTGATTTTGTTAATTGCCTCGATGTTAACTTTAACACAAAGCTTGTCCTCCTTCGGCAGCCAGATGAGTCCTAATGTTTTTATAGAGTCAGCATTTGCGCTTTCAAAGTCCAAATTTTCTTCCAAATCACCTTGTGGTATGTTTTGGAGTAACTGTGGATGATTTGCAGACCACTTGCGAAGATTAAAACTACTTTCTTTCATAATTTGTGTTAGTTGATTTTGCAAATCTATTGCAGTCACCAAACTATCTGCTCCACCAAGCCCATCATCAACGTAAAAATTCTCTTGCAGAAATTTCGAGGCAAGAGGGAACGAACAGTGTTTTCTTTAGCGAGTTGTTGCAGACATTTAGTTGCTAAATACGAAGCAGCGCGTGTACCATATGTAACTGTGTTCAGTTGATAGTAGGTTATCGGTTTTGTAGTGTCCTTTCTCCAAATAATGAGCTGAAAGTGACGATCTTCAGGAGAAACTAGGACTTGCCTATACATTTTTTTCGACATCAGCAGTGAAAACGAATCTTGGTAATCGAAACCTCAACAAGATGGAGAATAATTCGCTTTGCACTGAGGGTCCTGTGTATGTTTTGCAAGACGCATCAAAGACTACACGAAGCTTAGTGGTTGAACTTTCAGGCCTCAGTATGCAGTGGTGTGGTATGAAATAGTTTGGTGTGAGGATTTCATTTGCTGATATTTTTGTCATGTGTCCCATCGATTCATATTCGTTCATGAGTTTTGTGTATTGTGCCTTCAATTCGGGATTTTTCTGTAGCCGGCGTTCGAGGGCGAGAAATCTGTTAAGTGCAATTCCATGTGAGTCTCCAAGAGCAGCAGGACTTTGATGAAAGGGTATCTTCACTATGAATCGGTTTTGATCGTTCTTGGTCGTATGTTGTGCAAAGTGTTCTTCGCATTGTTTATCTGCTATCGAGAGGGGTTTGTCGTTTGATTTAATTTCGTCCAATTCCCACAGTCGGGCGATAGACGTTTCGAGGGCTTCATCCGTAGTACAGATTCCACATGAAATATCCGTTGGACAATCTCCATTTATTTTTCCTGACACTATCCAGCCGAATACCGTGTTTTGTAAGATCGGCAGTTGATCGGATGATTTTATTTGTCCGATTGCCAGCAGTTGATGATAGTGCTCTGCACCCAATAATATGTCGATTTTTTCTGGGCGGTTGAAGCCTGGGTCGGCCAATGTTAGGTTTTTTGGCAGCGACCACCCTTCAGTGTTGATAAATCGTGACGGTTGTGGTGAAATAATGCGAGGAAGAACATATGCCTCAAACCGTGTTGAGAAATTGTTAATACGAGAGGTCAAGGCTACATTTACTCTGTGGTGTATTTTTGTGTTAGTAGCTCCAATACCATTGATGTTTAACGATGAAGGCTGCATTGAAATACCCAGTCGTTTTACTAAACGTTCAGTGATGAAATTTGCTTGGGATCCGGAGTCAATGAGGACGCGGCATTCAACTTCTGTTGTATCAGTTTTTACCTTAACTACTGCTGTGCTGAGTAAAACATATGAGTCCGCGAACTGGGTTTTGGCTGTAGTTAGCGAAGTGACTTGCGATTTATCATTTGCAGGAAGAGTGATTGTCGCCGATGATGTCAGGTGGGAGCTGTTTTTATTGACTGTTTCACTCGTTGGTCCTTCCTTTGGTGGATGATCCCTTTTTTCCAAATGCAGTAGCGAATTGTGTTTTTTGTTGCATTTTTTTCGCATGACCTTAAGGTACAGTATTTGGCTGCATGACCTGATTTTAAGCAGTTCACGCATAATTTCTGTTTCTGTACATAATTCAGGCATTGTGGTGGTGTTAGTTGTTGGAAATGGACATCGGTACAGTTGATGCGAGCCATTTTTGCACAGACTGCATGTCTTTTCGGATTGTTTTGATGAAGCAGCAGATGCACACACCTTTGAAGGTGGTTTTTCCTTTTGTCCCATCGCTTCCATGGACTGAAAGCGTGTTTCAAGAAAGCCCAAAAATTCTTTCACTTGCTGGAGCTCCTTTGGATTTGTGATCGATCTCTCGTATAGAACATGGGTGCTACGATCCAACTTTTTGGTAAGTAAATGCAGCAGAATTGGATCCCAGGAGGTTGTGTCGATCCCGATGTTTTGTAATGCGTGTAAGCACTCCTGAGTGGTGTCATGCAGGTGTTTGATGGCTGCTGCTGATGATCCGCCAGACGGTTGATCGAGTAGCTGCTGGATTATCGATGCGACAAGAACTCGCCGATTGTTGTATCGCTCTTGTAAAAGCTTCCAGGCTGTTGCGTAGTTTTCAGCAGTAGCCGAGAGGTGGCTGATCAATTTTTCAGCTTCTCCTTCTAGATTGGACTTCAAATACCACATTTTCTGTACTGGCGAAAGCTGTTAATTCTGAAAATAGATCAAAAAACGCTTGCCATTTTAAGTACTCGCCGTTAAACTTCGGTATTATAATCTTTGGTAGTGGTAGGACATTATTCTGACCATATGCAAAGCCTTGTGGCGCTTCAGCTGATGACGTCAATGCCAAATTGTTCATGGTCAGCCTTTCAAGATTTTCGTATGACTCCATGTCGTATCCTTCTTGCAGAGGATCTTGACAGGACTCCCATATTGTGAAATGCAGATCTTGTATCTGTTCCCAAAGTTTTTCTTTGAGCTTCATATTCTCAATTGTTGGATTTATGCTGAGTATCCTCTTTAAAGACGCTATCATTACCCCTTGTCTTCTAATTAAGGAGCTTGTTGCAAATGTAGACGATTGCGTTGTTGTTCCAGTAACTGTAGGAACCGCATGTTGATTGACTTCTTGTTGGGAAGTATTAGATGCTTGCAACATTAACGACTCGAATGTTGCTTTATATTTAAAAACGAGTTCTGAGATCTTGTCATAATACCTGTTGGTAAAATAACTGTGATCTGAAGGCGTCTTTTCAAGACAACGTATTTTGGCATCGGTAGTTTCGAATTCGCCTCACGCCGCGTCCAGTCTTCTTAAACGCTCTTCATAGTAGTTTAGCGTCTTTCTAATAGCTGGATCCTTTTTAAAATTTCTTATGATGATTTCAATAATTTCACCTGTGTTACGTTGAGCGTCCGCCAATGCGAAAAATGGATTTGATTCTTCTTGAGCCATGTCAGTCGACTTGTTGACTTAAGCGTTGTACAGATCCTGTGCCAAGTTACAGGATGTCAGGGGTCACCAATGTGTTTTTTTTTTTTTTTTTTTTTTGATGATCACGTCGGGGTCACCAATGTTTTTTGATTTGGCTAGTTTGCCAATCAGAGGAATTGAATTACCAAGAGCCGATTTGTCTTGCTCGTTTGGATTGTTTTCAAGGTGAATCACCAAGAAAACAGTTAATTCAACTCGAGCACTTGAAACCCGGTTGATGCGGAGAAAATGGAAAGAAATAGTCGATTTAATTGTTTGGTTACTTCTCTCAATGTTTATTAAAAATTCATTGGCTTAAATACTAAATTAATGCTTATTTGCGATTTATGGTAGAATACATTTTTTTACATTTAGTTATTTTGCTGAAGTTCATTGCATTCACATTGTATAAAGAAAAGCAATGAACTCAGGTAATAAATAAAATTATGCTGAATTTGGATTTTGACTGAAGCGATCAAATTCTGTTGAAGTTCATTGCATTCACATTTGCAGTCTGTCATTCTAACATACAGAAAGCAATGAACTCAGACAGCAAATGAAATTATGCTGACTTTGGATATTAACTCAACGATCGAATTCTGCTCACAATTTCATGCAAACTTATGCACATACACATGTATAAATGTGCATGTGCATTCAATGTGAAAGTTTGAACAGCCAATCTTACCGAGAATATTAAACAGGCTGCTAAACATGCCACTACCTCCCATCCGCAGACTGGGTTTAATAGAATTTATTCTGCGGATATTGAACGTCTCGTATGTGAAAAAAGAAGAGCTAGAAGGGAATGGCAACAGCACAGATCGCCCCAACATAAAATCAAACTTGGAGAATGCACTAAACGACACCAAGAGTTGCTTGCATCTGAAAAATCTGCCTCGTGTTGCTGTTAGAATCCTGTTATTTATTTTCAATGGCATTTTACGACTGGAGTATTATCCACACAGCTGGAAACTTGCCGTGGTCAAAAAGATTCCAAAGGCGGGCAAAGATCTTACCAAGGCTGAGTCATATAGGCCAATAAGTTTGCTGTCAACAATTTCAAAACTCTTCGAAAAACTGCTCATGACAAAATTGTCCCCAATTATAGCTGATAATGGGTGCATACCGGACCATCAATTTGGGTTTAGAAGTCAGCATAGCACCATTGAACAAACACAGATTGGCTCATTTCATAAGAAGAACATTTGAAAAAAAGAAGTATTGTTCTTCCCTCTTTATTGATGTTTCTCAGGCATTTGATAAAGTGTGGCATGAGGGCCTGATTTTGAAATTGAGGACATATCTACCAATGAACATTGTGAATCTATTGGAAAGTTACATTCTTGCCCGGAAGTTCACTGTCGTGGAAGGAGACTTCATGAGTGTGCCCGAACTATATCATCTGGTGTGCCACAGGGGAGTATACTGGGGCCAGTTTTGTATTTGATTTATACCTGTGATATGCCTCTGAGCAGTAATATCTTCACTTCTACATTTGCCGATGACACAGCCTGCCTTAGTATGCATGAAAACCCTCACGAGGCATCCCGATATCTTCAGGAACATATTAACCTGTTGGAGCTGTGGTTGAACTTATGGAGATAAAAGTAAATGAACAAAAGTGTGTTCATGTCACATTTACCCTACGAAGAGACACTTGTTCCCCCATTCGAATAAACAATCAAGTTGTTCCTCAACATTCACAGGTGAAATACCTTGGTATACATCTTGACCGACGGCTTACATGGAAACACCACATTGACTCTAAGCTGACACAAATGAAGCTTAAATTAACCCAAATACACTGGCTGATTGGTAGAAATTCTACCCTCAGTCTAGATTGTAAACTTTTAATATACAAGTCGCTTTTGAAACCCATATGGTGTTACGGAATTCAGCTATGGGGCACTGCTTCAGCTTCCAATGTAGAGAGAATACAACGAATGCAAAACAAAATTTTAAGGTTAATAACATCGGCTCCTTGGTACATGAAAAATTCAATTTTACATCGTGATTTAAATATGCCACTTGTGACTGCAGAAATTGCAAAATATGCAGGCAAATATTTAAAAAAACTCGAGTCCCATCCTAATCCCCTTGCTCGTAATATCTTGAACTTTACTGGACACATCCGCTTGAAAAAGAGGGACACTACGGCTTTAATACACCGCACTCCAGATGAAAGTTTTTGAAAATATTTTTGTGCTTAACACTACATTTATGTATTATTAATTACTATCACTAAGTTTATGTCTGACACTGGTTGGGCCTAACAATTATATATATATATATATATATATATAGATATATATATATATATATATATATATATATATATATATATATATATATATATATATATATATATATATATATATATATATATATATATATATATATATATATATATATATATATATATATATATATATATATATATATATATATTTAAGATTTGAATACTTATTGTTAGTTCAGTTATTTGAAGATACAATTAATAAATTTTAGCGTGAAAAAAAAATTGTCAACTCCGCCCATATACTTATTATAATTGGCAATCAATGATGGTTGTGGGATTAAAACCTTTGCTTTTGCTTCATTAGACCAACGAGTGGCAGATGTCAATGACCAGTTTTCGAAGTTGGTAGCAACTGTAACAGCACTATTATCATTCCAGCGGCACACAAATACACCGTCGAATGTTCTGTAATCAACATAACCTCGTTTCTCTCGCTTAAATTCTCTTTTATCTTTTAGGGGGCATTTCTCAACACGGTTAGCACGTAATGTGCCAGTAGCACAATAACCAATTTCTCGCAAATGTCTCATCAAAGACACCGATGTAAAGTAATTGTGAAAATACAGTTTTACGCCACTTTGAGCGGGAAGCTTCCCTAGTTCTATAAGACTAAGGACTACATCAACACCTAGGCCGAATTCTTTTTTTTCTGAGGTTTTTCCCGTATATACGCTGAACGCCACCATGTAACCTGTGCTGGAACACAAAGCCCAATTTTTGAAACCAAATCTGATTGGCTTTCCTCTTATAAATTGCTTTGCATAATGTTTTCCGTAGTACGGGATCATACTTTCATCAATGCTGTAGTTTTCATCTAGTCCATAATGTTTTTGAAAAGATTCGCTCAGACTATCCAGCAACGGACGCAGCTTATGTAGCCTGTCAGTAAAGGTTGATAATAGAGTATTATCATTTAGATGTAAGTTTTGAAGTACATATATCTTCAAATCTATTACACCTTATACTCTCTGAAAGTATTTTTGGTACATCATTTTGTTTTGCGAAATACAGCCGCTTGAACGGCAACTTAGCATAACCCGAAAATACCTAAAATACCATAAATTTCACTTTCCATCAGTTGCTTATTTTTTAGACCAGCGTAGAGAGTCTAAGGGATCTTTGCAGTTTTCACTTTCCACTGATGTTGGTTGTGGCCTGAATTCTGAGGACGCAAAGTTAGGTAATTCTTTTTTCCAAAATGTTGTTCTTTTTTTCTTAGCTTGTCCATTTTTTTGAACTTTTTTCCGAACTAAAGAAGAGAGTGGTTTATCATCTTCGTCATCGCTTTCTTCACTTGAGGAAGATGTTTGTAAAATAGAAGGCTGTACTAAAGACGTGGACGGTATATCATTACCTGCTTTGGCTGATAAACGTTGAAGTTGGCATTAGTTTGGAGCAATGTGCGTCCTAAGTGGTTAAGATTAGCATCATGCTCGTCGTCAGACTTGTCGCTGTCCTCATCCGTAGCCTGGCCGCTCCGTTCAATAGGTGGCTCAACATAAATCATTGCCTTTGCGATTTCATTATCATCTTCACATTCCAAAAGTGATAAAATTTCATGAACTTTTAAGCTATAAAATTCACACAAACAACACAAATTAGCACTCACTGTGTATAACGTCCGATATATCGGACAGCATTAAATTTACACTCATAGAATATTAAATAACTAAGTTTTATTGAAATAAAGATAATTTTCGTATAAATTTACATTATCTCAACAAACACTGTAACTTTTTTTGGATTTTTAATCATACAAATTAAAAAAATATCAAAATAATACTTACCTTTTTCTCAAACTAGCCCAACCGCGATCTGCCATTTTAGTAAATATCAAAAAACAAGTGGCACGTGCTTTTAATCGTTACAAGCGGTGTTGCCAATGTAAAACAAACATAAAGCTTCCGCATAAGTATGAAAATGGTAAAAACAAATTTTATTTTTACAAAATATTCGCAATTTACCAACGTCCGATTTATCGGACGCTATGCAGTAATGGGTTAATTAAAGAAAAAATAATAAATTTTATAACGGCAATTTAATACAACATTTGTACAATATTTTCAAAAACTTAACATACGCAAAGCCTTAGGTGATAGCATAGACTTCATCTTTTGTGGTAATTTAAGTAAAGAAGAAATCAAGGGGTCGGAATTTAGAAGAAGTCTATGCAAAAGTTCACTGTTAGTGACAACACGAGACATTTTCGCGTGTTGTCTCGTGTAGTGTACCCACAGCGCCATACAACATGACAGTGTATATTCACCACCTTCAACTGTGTAGAGTAACTACCTATCGATATACGATCGGGTTACACTTTGAAGTGTGCCAAAGACCATTGTCCGCTTTCATGTTGTGCGACACTTATAACCCAAATACTTATATGCATTGTAAATCATTTATTGTAACCTTATATTTATTTATAGTAACCTAATATCTATTTGTAACACATTTTCTTTTAAGCATATGTATGTTGTAAACAAACACGTGTTAGTCATTCTAGATGACTAGAATGATTTTCACAAGTAGTATATAAGAATGCAAAATTTGTAAATAAAATCAGACTTGAATTGAACAAGACACAACACGGCTGTTTAGCTTAGTTTTATTCTTTTCGTAGTCTCAAACCCATTACATGGCGATCCTGCCAAAACACTAGATCCTGCCTACTGTGATTTAGATACAATAGCTTAACTGCTATAATCTAGTTACATAGGTATAAAATTGATAGAACCAGTATACACAGCTTATGCTTAACTGGGGATATCAGGATCAATTCAACACACACAGGTACCAATTTTTCCAAACAGAAAAAACATCCTGCATTTCCATTATCAAGATTGGAAAATGTATTCGATCGACCTGATAGAGCCAAATATTTTTCACACCACACCTTCAAAGAAGCTGAAGCAGTATATAACTTGGCATTTCAAAAAAAAAAAAAAAAAAAAAAAAACAGCCGTATACCGATCTACATCATAGACATAGCAAATTGATGTATAGCAAAACAATGCACGCTCAGGCTCAACAGCAACAATTACATCATCATCCTCAGCACACTCCGTACCAAACATCTGCAGCTGTGTAGCAATATTCAAGTAGCGTTGCGACATCTACCACCAATGTCCGTATTATTTAAATCCATCAACAGCTACAGCACAAACAATATCGTCAACAAATCCCTTATCACCATGCTGCGACCCAAATACAGCAAATGCCCCAGCAACCATTAACTCATCCATCGATTACTTATCATCATAACAACATCAAGATTATAAATTACTTTGAACACTATATTATTAAAATACTAAAGAAAATTTTAGAATTCTAAAACAGGGTTTGAAAGTTATATATGAAGAAACCTTCAATATAATGATATTCACAAATTTATTTTAGCGAAACACTAGATTATAAATTATTCCAAAAGACTTCTTAAGGAAATATCTCTGCAAAATAGATTATGAAACATTTACAATACCTTTTTTTGTTGAACCTTCGTAGTGAACAGACGTATTAGCGGTTTTTTTTACAAACAAAAATACAAAAAAAAAAAAAAATCGTAATAAGTACTGATTCGTAATAAGTATTGATTTTGTGAAATTTGCTTAACTTGCACTAATAATATTTTTCATATAATCTGAAACAACAAAAACAAAACAAAAAAAAAAAACAACCGCAAAAAAGTGACTGAGGAATACTCTGCATGAGTACCTCAAAAACAAACAATTGTGAAGTGAGTTCTAACGGCAGAAATGCCTATTTTACTGTGAGTTCTGATATTAATGCACACAATAAAAATAAAAAATCGGATGACAGTCTTTTTCTAACGGCAAAGCCAATTTTTCGCGAGCGATCAACTTCGCTTACTCCAATGCCAAGTAGTGATTCGGTAACATTACCATTGCCTAGTTCATCTCTATTTAAGTCAGCGCCATTATCCGCTCCGGGCTCGTGTTCATCACTTAACCAAGTTATCACTACAGACAACAGTAGTCTGAAACCTAAGGTGCCTGTCGGAATGGACAGATATATCACAGTGGTAAAGCGCGGGCGAAGCCCAAATTCTTCAAAGATCTCTTCGGTCCCCAAGATATCCAGGGATATCGACGCCGCCTCAGCTAACCGTCAAAACCGTTTCAAAATATTGCAAGTTGACAGCGACAGACCCGAAGAATCCTCGAAGAAAACCTCAAAACCACCACCAATATATCTGAGACAAAAAAATTCAAACACTCTTATTAAAAAGCTAATCTCGGTTATTGGTGAAAAGGCATTTCACATTGTCCCAATAAAACGTGGTAATATTGACGAAACAAAGATCCAAATATACGAAGAAAAAGATTTCCGCAAAATGGTTAACGAATTTGAAAAAAGTAAAACAAGTTTCTACACATTCCAGCTTAAGAGTGCTAAAGGCCTACAGATCGTATTGAAGGGCATAGATTCTTATGTTGTTCCTGAGGAAATAAAAGATGCTCTCACCCTCCAAGGATTTAAGGTTAAAAATGTCTCTAACATAATAAACAGGGAGAAGATCCCCCAACCCTTATTTCGCGTTGAACTGGAACCAAATGATATTAAACTGAAGAAAAATGAGACACATCCTATTTATAATTTAAAATATCTGTTATACCGGAAAATCACAGTTGAAGAACCACACAAGCGCTCAGGACCCGTACAGTGCCATAACTGCCAAGAATATGGCCACACAAAAACTTACTGCAAATTACCTACTGTTTGTGTTGTGTGCGGTGAATTACACAGTACTGCTATTTGCAATAAGTCGAAGGACCAGAAGGAAAAAAAGTGCAGTAATTGTGGAGGTAATCACACTGCTAACTACAGAGGTTGTCCTGTATACTCCTTCGTTAAACAGGCTATGATTCAAAAGCCTAAAGTAGTCCCAGCGCAAACAGGAAATACATACTCCGCCACTTATCCTGTAATGGCCCAACCAACCTCTACACAAGTATCGTATGCTGACGCTTTGAAGATCAACTCCGTTCCCATGCAAAAAGTGTCACCACCAACTAATACAACAAATGCAAATGCAAGCTTTAATTTCAGTCGCCTTGAAAATACTATTGATAATTTGGTGCAAACTATAAACAACTTTACAACAAATATGACTAGCATGATGCAAGAAATGCTGCAGAACACACTGCTTCAAGCATTAGTTAACAAGCCATGAACACGTTAAAGTTATGTTTCTGGAACGCAAACGGCATTCGCCAACATAGAAACGAACTTGAGCACTTCCTCACGGTGAAGAATATTGATATAATGTTGGTATCTGAGACTCATTTGACTTTGAGAAGCCTATTTAAAATGAGCGGCTACACCTTATACGATACAAAGGACCCGAGAGGAAGAGCATGCGGAGGATCAGCAATTCTAATAAAGTCAAGACTCAAACACTATATTCTTGAGAACACTTGTGAAGACCATCTACAAGCAACAAATATTTGCATAGAAAATTTTTGTTCAAATCTCGTAATATCATCAGTTTACTCCCCTCCCAGATTTTCAATCAGTGAGGATCAATACGAGGATTTTTACAAAACTCTTGGCCCTTGTTTCGTAGCATCTGGAGACTACAATGCAAAACATACGTTCTGGGGATCGCGTCTTATTACACCTAGAGGTCGAGCATTGTTCAACACAATTTCAAAAATGGGTTTGGATGTCATTTCGAGCGGGGAGCCCACTTACTGGCCTACTGACATACAAAAAATTCCGGATGTTATAGATTTTGGGGTCATGAAAAATATCCCTAGGGATTTAATTCATGTTGAAGCTTCACATGATCTCTCCTCCGATCACACTCCCACGATCGTTACAATTTGTAGCCCACTAAGAAGTGACTTACCTCACCCATATGTGAAGGTGATAAATCGTGTTAACTGGCTGGGGTTCAAAAAATATCTCAGTAGTCATTGTGCGGAAAACATCAGGCTTAGAACTCCCGATGATATTGAACTTAACATTGCCAATCTTACCGAGAATATTAAAGAGGCTGCTAAACATGCCACTACCTCCCATCCGCAGACTGGGTTTAATAAAATTTATTCTGCGGATATTGAACGTCTCGTATGTGAAAAAAGAAGAGCTAGAAGGGAATGGCAACAGCACAGATCCCCACAACATAAAATCAGACTTAGAGAATGCACTAAACGACTCCAAGAGTTGCTTGCATCTGAAAAATCTGCTTCTCTTAAGAACTATCTGGAAGGTCTCGATGTCACAGCAGCATCTAATTACTCCTTGTGGCGCGCTGCTAAAAAACTTAAAACACCCGTTGAGTCTAAACCACCCTTGCGCACTTCTACCGGAGGTTGGGCAAGAACCAATACTGAAAAAGGTAACATATTTGCTGAGCATTTAAAACACGTATTTAGCCCAAATTCATGTACTGGTGCTGTTGATTTGCCGAGTGTAGTTGCTCTACCCCCTCGACCCATAAAGTTTAAGATGCGTGATGTGCAAAAACTAATTGAAACCAACTAAACTGAAACCAACCCAAAGAAGGCCCCGGGTATTGATGGAATTAGTAACAAGATGCTGATGAATTTGCCTCGTATTGCTATTAGAAAATGATTCCAAAGGCGGGCAAAGATCTTACTAAGGCTGAGTCATATAGGCCAATAAGTTTGCTGTCAACAATTTCAAAGCTCTTCGAAAAACTGCTCATGACAAAATTGTCCCCAATTCTAACTGATAATGGGTGCATTCCGGACCATCAGTTTGGGTTTAGAAGTCAGCATAGCACCATTGAACAAACTCATAGATTGGTTCATTTCATAAGAAGAGCATTTGAAGAAAAAAAGTATTGTTCTTCCCTCTTTATTGATGTCTCTCAGGCATTTGATAAAGTGTGGCATGAAGGCCTAATTGTAAAATTGAAGACATATCTGCCAATAAACATTGTAAATCTATTGGAAAGTTACATTCTTGCCCGGAAGTTCACTGTCGTGGAAGGAGACTTCACGAGTGTGCCCGAAACTATCTCATCTGGGGTGCCACAGGGAAGTATACTGGGGCCAGTTTTGTACTTGATTTTTACCTGTGATATGCCTCTGAGCAGTAATATCTTCACTTCTACATTTGCCGATGATACAGCCTGCCTTAGTATGCATGGAAACCCTCACGAGGCATCCCGATATCTTCAGGAACATATTAACTTGTTGGAGCTGTGGTTGAACTTATGGAGAATAAAAGTAAATGAACAAAAGTGTGTTCATGTCACATTTACCCTACGAAGAGATACTTGTTCCCCCATTCGAATCAACAATCAAGTTGTTCCTCAACATTCACAGGTGAAATATCTTGGTATACACCTCGACCGACGCCTCACATGGAAAAACCACATTGACTCTAAGCTGACACAAATAAAACTCAAATTGACTCAGATACATTGGCTGATTGGTAGAAATTCTACCCTCAGTCTAGATTGTAAACTTTTAATATACAAGTCGCTTTTGAAACCCATATGGTGTTACGGAATTCAGCTATGGGGCACTGCTTCAGCTTCCAATGTAGAGAGAATCCAACGAATGCAAAACAAAATTTTAAGGTTAATAACATCGGCTCCATGGTACATGAAAAATTCAATTTTACATCGTGATTTAAATATGCCACTTGTGACTGCTGAAATTGCAAAATATGCAGGCAAATATTTAACAAAACTCGAGTCCCATCCTAATCCGCTTGCTCGTAACATCTTGAACTTTCCTGGACACATCCGCTTAAAAAAGAGGGCTTTAGTACGCAACACTGCAGATGAAATTTTTTGAAAATATTCTTGTACTTAATGCGACATTTATTTATTTTTAATTACTATCACTAAGTTTATGTCCGACACTGGTTGGGCCTAATTATTATATTTATATTTAAGATTTGAATACTTATTGTTAGTTCAGTTTAATGAAGATACAATAAAAAAATTAGTGGAAAAAAAAATAATAATAATAATACCATAAATCTTCCAATGCATACAAAAGCAGTTACGTCAATTCAAATAAAAATTTCCCCAAGAACAGAAATAATACAAACAATAAAATTAAACTTAACAGAAGACAGCGTAATTTTTAATTAAAACCATGTTTATTTCTAAGTAATTCGATAGCCCCCAAAAGTGGCATGACACATTTAAAAATTTTAAACACAACAAATAGGCATTACACTCCAAGCTGACCCACTTAAAATTATGACGTATTATGTTACAACAATAAAAACAGCAACGAACGTTTTAACAAAATAATGAATGACTTAAATTTAGATCATGACGACGAATATGCAAAAACACAAATAAAAATATATAAAAAAAAAATGAAATTTATATGGACAGAAAAATGCCAACATGCCTTTGAAGAATTGAAAGAAAAGTTAATTAATCCACCAGTATTGCAATATCCAAATGTTGATAAACCTTTTATTTTAACAACAGACGCATCTAATTACGCATTAGGAGCAGATTTATCACAAGGCGAAATAGGCCAAGATTTACCCATTTCATACGCAAGCAAATCACTGCAAAAACATGACATAAACAAGCCAGTTATAGAAAAAGAACTCCTTGCAATTCATTGGAGCATAAATTACTTTAGACCATACCTTTACGGTAGGAAATTCATAGTGGTAACTGACCACAGACCTTTAATTTCACTATTTACACACAAAAACCCTTCGTCAAAAATGACTAGAATTAGATTAGATTTAAGCGATTACGATTTCTCCATCATATATAAAAAAGGAAAAATGAACACTAATGCAGACGCTCTTTCTAGAATAGAAATTAATTCAGAAGTACTAAAACAGATGACACCGAAAGAAATAAATGATAATGAAAAGAAGATATTAGCAACAACGAGGGCAATGAAAAATAAACTAGATGAGGCAAATAATAATCTAAATGAAATAAATAAAAATTTAAATGAGGCAAATAATATAATAAATAATGGAAAGAATAATAAACATAATAAAACACGTGTAGAAGAAGATAATATGGAAACATGCATCTCTCAGAAGTCTGATCAACTTCACATATGGGAATGTACATCCATCAATGACGTCAAAAATATGAAGAAATTGAAATTTAATAAACTCGAGAATATAGAAGATATCGATATAATTATTGAAAATAATATTGTGCACATAGGACGTAGTGATAATTCATCGAAACCAGTTTCGACTATGAAGAAATTACGTACCCAACATAAGAGTAATATGAATAACGGATGTAATGATAATTCATCGAAACAAGATTCGATTATGAAGAAGTTACATGCCGAAAATATACAAGAAAATAATATGCATGCAAGATTCAGCGATAACTCAGCGAAACTAGATTCGATTCTGAGGAAACTGATATCTAAAATGAATAAAGAAAATATTAAAGAATTAGCGCTAGCGAAGAATGATAAAATATTTGAAGTGTATACAAAAGAAGAATTAAAAGAAGCATATGCAAAGATAAAAATTGATAACAAAAGTCCTCAACTGAAAATATTAATATACAATGCCCCAAAAAGAATAACAGATGAAATTTTAAAATATAAATTAATTGATGAATTCCACAATACCACACACGCAGGTCACTTAGGAATCAGAAAGACAATTATCAAACTAAAACAGCGATACGTCTGGAAAAACATGAATAAAATGGTGAAGAAATTTGTATCATACTGTGACACTTGTAGTAAAAATAAACAAACAAAAAACACAAAAGAACCACTTACACTAACAGACACACCAAATAATAGTTTTGAAGTTATTTCAATCGACACTGTTGGTCCTCTTCATATTTCAAATGACTACCGATACATATTAACAATGCAATGTGAACTAACTAAATTTATTGTTGCACACCCAATGCCAACAAAAGATGCAATTACTACAGCAAAAACATTAGTCGAACAGTTCATTTTGAAATATGGTCAATTTAAAGTACTTAAATCCGACAAAGGGACAGAATTTACTAACGAACTTATGAAAAACATATGTTCATTACTACAAATCAAACAAATATTTTCAACACCATACCACCACGAAACTTTAGGGTCAATAGAAAGAAACCACAGGGTTCTTAATGAATTTTTGTTAACTACAGCGAATGATTATGAATGGGACAAATGGATTCCATATTTTACGTTTGCCTATAATACGGCACCACACATTGATACAGGTTACACGCCTTTTGAATTGGTTTACGGGAAATTACCATGCCTACCATCTGATATTATAAACAGTCAAATAAAAACCTATAACTTAGAAGACTACGTACAAGAGCTACGAGTCAGATTACAATTTGCATTAAATAAAGCAAAGGAACTAATTATAAAAACAAAAGAGAAAAGAGTTTTAGCTAACTATAACAACAATAAAGTTAATTTTAATGTAGGAGATTTAGTATTAATAAAAGTAGAAAATAGAAAAAAGCATCAAAGTCCATACAAAGGACCATATAAAATAATAAGTACAAACGGTGTAAATAGTACAGTAGAATACAACGGAATAAGAAAAGAATTCCATAACAATAATTTAAAAAAATATAATAGTATAATAGCATAAGAAAATCTATATTTGTAATTGTTAAAACATATAATTAAGACTATCGTAATAAATTAAGACTATTATAATATACAAAAATTTTATTGCTTCCATAAAATTTTTTCTTAAGGGTGAGGGTGTAGTGTACCCACAGCGCAATACAAGATGACAGTGTATATTCACCACCTTCAACTGTGTGGAGTAACTACCTATCGATATACGATCGGGTTACACTTTGAAGTGTGCCAAAGACCATTGTCCGCTTTCATGTTGTGCGACACTTATAACCCAAATACTTATATGCATTGTAAATCATTTATTGTAACCTTATATTTATTTATAGTAACCTAATATCTATTTGTAACACATTTTCTTTTAAGCATATGTATGTTGTAAACAAACACGTGTTAGTCATTCTAGATGACTAGAATGATTTTCACAAGTAGTATATAAGAAAGCAAAATTTGTAAATAAAATCAGACTTGAATTGAACAAGACACAACACGGCTGTTTAGCTTAGTTTTATTCTTTTCGTAGTCTCAAACCCATTACACTCGTCTGAATTGCTTAAATAAGCAATTCAGCGACTTCTTCAGAGAGCTCGCCTATGGAAACTAGACAGTGATCAACTACTTCCGATCCATGAATTAACACTATGAACTGAAGCAGGCAAATTATACCCTGGATACGTACTAATAGCATTCGCGCGGTTCCTAACGAGTAATCTCTAAATTCTACACTATTAATTTTGTATTCCGACGAAAGACATTGCAAAAGATGATGACACCGATCAATAACTGCTTGATCTAAGCCAGTTATTTCAGCTGATATAGCTGAATTCAAAAAAAGTTCTTGCAGGTTTCCGCCACTGGATGTGCCACTTCCGCCACTCTGAGCTTTTTCGACAATTAAACCTAATCGTGTCCTAAAGTGCTGCTGAACATATAGTTTTTTCTGTGCAAGAAGCTCCTTTTCATCTGTTGAACGAGCCTGCCACTTTTTAAAATCTAATCGGTAAGATAAATGTATAAAATATTCGAAAAATCTTATCCATGAATGCAGATGAGATAACCAAAAATGATATCTAGGAGTATCAATAATGGGTTTACTTCAACATATGTCATCATTCATTTCTTTCGGTGTTGCACCACAAATGTGGAATATATGTATGTGCTAAGAATCCATTCGTAGAGACGAAGACCCTCTGTACCATGCATATTAGCAAACAAACGCAGATAAATTCTTTTTAGATTAAAAGTACAGATATAGAGTAACATTTTTATACATAGTTAATACCTTAAGGAAAAAAACGTCGTAACAAATATACGTGAAAATTGATTTGTCCTGCAACCGCTTTCCGCAAAATACGTTTTGCTTAAAATATTATTAAATACATAATAATAAAGGCAAACACCTTCAACTTAAATATCCATTGTAAAACAATAAGTCAAAAATGTTTTTTCTTTGAAAATCACGCACTAGAAATTAACTTTATTAGCACTGCTGAAAAAGATAAGGAAAGTTGTTTTGATTTGTTCACTTCCGATGCACAAAAGTAAATTTAAAAAAAACAACCGATTGCAAATCTTGTTGCATGTTTTAGCAGTACCACTAATAGTGAGTATTCGAGCGCCATTATCCGCTCCGGGCTCGTGTTCATCACTTAACCCAGTTATCGCTATAAACAATAATATTGAGAAACCTAAAGTGCCTGTCGGAATGGATAGATATATCACAGTAGTAAAGCGCGGGCGAAGCACAAATTCATCTAAAATCTCATCGGTTCCCTAAATATATCCAGGGATATAGACGCCAACTCAGCTAACCGTCAAAACCGTTTCGAAATATTGCAAGTTGACAGCGACAGACCCGAAGAATCCTCGAAGAAAACCTCAAAACCACCACCAATATATCTGAGACAAAAAAATTCAAACACTCTTATTAAAAAACTAATCTCGGTCATTGGTGAAAAGGCATTTCACATTGTCCCAATAAAACGTGGTAATATTGACGAAACAAAGATCCAAATATATGAAGAAAAAGATTTCCGCAAAATGGTTAACGAATTTGAAAAAAGTAAAACAAGTTTCTACACATTCCAGCTTAAGAGTGCTAAAGGCCTACAGATCGTATTGAAGGGCATAGATTCTTATGTTGTTCCTGAGGAAATAAAAGATGCTCTCACCCTCCAAGGATTTAAGGTCAAAAATGTCTCTAATATAATAAACAGGGAGAAGATCCCCCAACCTTTATTTCGTGTTGAACTGGAGCCAAATGATATAAAATTGCAGAAAAATGAGACCAATCCAATTTATAATTTAAAATATCTGTTATACCGGAAAATTACAGTCGAAGAACCACACAAGTGCTCAGGACCCGCACAGTGCCATAATTGTCAAGAATATGGCCACACAAAAACTTATTGTAAATTACCTACTGTTTGTATTGTGTGCGGTGAATTGCACAACACTGCTATTTGCAATAAGCCAAAGGATCAAAAGGAAAAAAGGTGCAGTAATTGTGGAGGTAATCACACTGGTAACTACAGAGGATGTCCTGTATTCTCTTTTGTTAAACAAGCTATGAACCAAAAGCCTAAAGTAACTCCAGCTCAAGCAAGAAATACGTACTCCGCTACTCATCCCCTAATGGCCCAACCAATCACTTCACATGTATCGTATGCTGACGCTGTGAAGATCAACTCTATTCCCGTTCAAAAAGTGTCATCAACAAATAATACAACAAACGCAAACTCAAGCTTTAATTTCAGTCGCCTTGAAGCTACTATTGCCAATTTGGTGCAAACTATAAACATCTTTACAACAAATATGACTAGCATGATGCAAGAAATGCTGCGAATGCAGAACACACTGCTTCAAGCATTAGTTAACAAGCCGTGAACACGTTAAAAGTATGTTTCTGGAACGCAAACGGCATTCGCCAACACAGAAACGAACTTGAGCACTTCCTCACGGTGAAGAATATTGATATAATCTTGGTATCTGAGACTCATTTGACTTCGAGAAGCCTATTTAAAATGAGTGGCTACACCTTATATGATACAAAGGACCCGAGAGGAAGAGCATGCGGAGGATCAGCAATTCTAATAAAGTCAAGACTCAAGCACTATATTATTGAGAACACTTGTGAAGCCCATCTACAAGCAACAAATATTTGCGACGAAAATTTTTGTTCAAATCTCGTAATATCATCAGTTTACTCCCCTCCCAGATTTTCAATCACTGAGGATCAATACGAGGATTTTTACAAAACTCTTGTACCTTGTTTCGTAGCAGCTGGGGACTACAATGCAAAACATACGTTCTGGGGATCGCGTCTTATTACACCTAGAGGTCGAGCATTGTTCAACACAGTTTCAAAAATGGGTTTGGATGTCATTTCTAGCGGGGAGCCCACTTACTGGCCTACTGACATACAAAAAATTCCGGATGTTATAGATTTTGGGGTCATGAAAAATATCCCTAGGGATTTAATTCATATTGAAGCTTCACATGATCTCTCCTCCGATCACTCTCCCACGATCATTACAATTTGTAGCCCACTAAGAAGTGACTTACCTCACCCATATGTGAAGATGATAAATCGTGTTAACTGGCTGGGGTTCAAAAAATATCTCAGTAGTCATTGTACGGGAAACATCAGGCTTAGAACTCCCGATGATATTGACCTTAACATTGCCAATCTTACCGAGAATATTAAACAGGCTGCTAAACATGCCACTACCTCCCATCCGCAGACTGGGTTTAATAGAATTTATTCTGCGGATATTGAATGTCTCGTATGTGAAAAAAGAAGAGCTAGAAGGGAATGGCAACAGCACAGATCGCCCCAACATAAAATCAGACTTGGAGAATGCACTAAACGACACCAAGAGTTGCTTGCATCTGAAAAATCTGCTTCTCTTAAGAACTATCTGGATGGTCTCGATGTCACAGCAGCATCTAATTACTCCTTGTGGCGCGCTGTTAAAAAACTTAAAATACCCGTTGAGTCTAAACCACCCCTGCGCACTTCTACCGGAGGTTGGGCAAGAACCAATACTGAAAAAGGTAACATATTTGCTGAACATTTAAAACACGTATTTACCCCAAACACATGTACTGGTGCTGTTGATTTGCCGAGTGTAGTTTCTCTACCCCCTCGACCCATAAAATTTAAGATGCGTGATGTGCAAAAATTAATTGCTGAAACCAACCCGAGGAAACCTCCGGGTATTGATGGAGTTAGTAGCAAGATGCTGATGAAGTTGCCTCGTGTTGCTGTTAGAATCCTGTTATTTATTTTCAATGGCATTTTACGACTGGAGTATTATCCACACAGCTGGAAACTTGCCGTGGTCAAAAAGATTCCAAAGGCGGGCAAAGATCTTACCAAGGCTGAGTCATATAGGCCAATAAGTTTGCTGTCAACAATTTCAAAACTCTTCGAAAAACTGCTCATGACAAAATTGTCCCCAATTATAGCTGATAATGGGTGCATACCGGACCATCAATTTGGATTTAGAAGTCAGCATAGCACCATTGAACAAACACAGATTGGCTCATTTCATAAGAAGAACATTTGAAAAAAAGAAGTATTGTTCTTCCCTCTTTATTTATGTTTCTCAGCCATTTGATAAAGTGTGGCATGAGGGCCTGATTTTGAAATTGAGGACATATCTACCAATGAACATTGTGAATCTATTGGAAAGTTACATTCTTGCCCGGAAGTTCACTGTCGTGGAAGGAGACTTCATGAGTGTGCCCGAACTATATCATCTGGTGTGCCACAGGGGAGTATACTGGGGCCAGTTTTGTATTTGATTTATACCTGTGATATGCCTCTGAGCAGTAATATCTTCACTTCTACATTTGCCGATGACACAGCCTGCCTTAGTATGCATGAAAACCCTCACGAGGCATCCCGATATCTTCAGGAACATATTAACCTGTTGGAGCTGTGGTTGAACTTATGGAGATAAAAGTAAATGAACAAAAGTGTGTTCATGTCACATTTACCCTACGAAGAGACACTTGTTCCCCCATTCGAATAAACAATCAAGTTGTTCCTCAACATTCACAGGTGAAATACCTTGGTATACATCTTGACCGACGGCTTACATGGAAACACCACATTGACTCTAAGCTGACACAAATGAAGCTTAAATTAACCCAAATACACTGGCTGATTGGTAGAAATTCTACCCTCAGTCTAGATTGTAAACTTTTAATATACAAGTCGCTTTTGAAACCCATATGGTGTTACGGAATTCAGCTATGGGGCACTGCTTCAGCTTCCAATGTAGAGAGAATACAACGAATGCAAAACAAAATTTTAAGGTTAATAACATCGGCTCCTTGGTACATGAAAAATTCAATTTTACATCGTGATTTACATATGCCACTTGTGACTGCAGAAATTGCAAAATATGCAGGCAAATATTTAACAAAACTCGAGTCCCATCCTAATCCCCTTGCTCGTAATATCTTGAACTTTACTGGACACATCCGCTTGAAAAAGAGGGACACTACGGCTTTAATACACCGCACTCCAAATGAAAGTTTTTGAAAATATTTTTGTGCTTAACACTACATTTATGTATTATTAATTACTATCACTAAGTTTATGTCTGACACTGGTTGGGCCTAACAATTATATATATATATATATATATATATATATATATATATATATATATATATATATATATATATATATTTAAGATTTGAATACTTATTGTTAGTTCAGTTATTTGAAGATACAATTAATAAATTTTAGCGTGAAAAAAAAATTGTCAACTCCGCCCATATACTTATTATAATTGGCAATCAATGATGGTTGTGGGATTAAAACCTTTGCTTTTGCTTCATTAGACCAACGAGTGGCAGATGTCAATGACCAGTTTTCGAAGTTGGTAGCAACTGTAACAGCACTATTATCATTCCAGCGGCACACAAATACACCGTCGAATGTTCTGTAATCAACATAACCTCGTTTCTCTCGCTTAAATTCTTTGGGATCTTTTAGGGGGCATTTCTCAACACGGTTAGCACGTAATGTGCCAGTAGCACAATAACCAATTTCTCGCAAATGTCTCATCAAAGACACCGATGTAAAGTAATTGTGAAAATACAGTTTTACGCCACTTTGAGCGGGAAGCTTCCCTAGTTCTATAAGACTAAGGACTACATCAACACCTAGGCCGAATTCTTTTTTTTCTGAGGTTTTTCCCGTATATACGCTGAACGCCACCATGTAACCTATGCTGGAACACAAAGCCCAATTTTTGAAACCAAATCTGATTGGCTTTCCTCTTATAAATTGCTTTGCATAATGTTTTCCGTAGTACGGGATCATACTTTCATCAATGCTGTAGTTTTCATCTAGTCCATAATGTTTTTGAAAGGATTCGCTCAGACTATCTAGCAACGGACGCAGCTTATGTAGCCTGTCAGTAGAGGTTGATAATAGAGTATTATCATTTAGATGTAAGTTTTGAAGTATATCTTCAAATCTATTACATCTTATACTCTCTGAAAGTATTTTTGGTACATCATTTTGTTTTGCGAAATACAGCCGCTTGAACGGCAACTTAGCATAACCCGATAACAGCATAGCTCCTAAAATACCATAAATTTCACTTTCTGTTACCATCAGTTGCTTATTTTTTAGACCAGCTTAGAGATTTGTTTGGTCTACGATTGGTGAACTAAATCTTTGTGGAAAAAAAGAGTGAAATAGTCTAAGGGATCTTTGCAGTTTTCACTTTCCACTGATGTTGGTTGTGGCCTGAATTCTGAGGACGCAAAGTTAGGTAATTCTTTTTTCCAAAATGTTGTTCTTTTTTTCTTAGCTTGTCCATTTTTTTGAACTTTTTTCCGAACTAAAGAAGAGAGTGGTTTATCATCTTCGTCATCGCTTTCTTCACTTGAGGAAGATGTTTGTAAAATAGAAGGCTGTGCTAAAGACGTGGACGGTATATCATCACCTGCTTTGGTTGATAAACGTTGAAGTTGGCATTAGTTTGGAGCAATGTGCGTCCTAAGTGGTTAAGATTAGCATCATGCTCGTCGTCAGACTTGTCGCTGTCCTCATCCGTAGCCTGACCGCTCCGTTCAATAGGTGGCACAACATAAATCATTGCCTTTGCGATTTCATTATCATCTTCACATTCCAAAAGTGATAAAATTTCATGAACTTTTAAGCTATAAAATTCACACAAACAACACAAATTAGCACTCACTGTGTATAACGTCCGATATATCGGACAGCATTAAATTTACACTCATAGAATATTAAATAACTAAGTTTTATTGAAATAAAGATAATTTTCGTATAAATTTACATTATCTCAACAAACACTGTAACTTTTTTTGGATTTTTAATCATACAAATTAAAAAAATATCAAAATAATACTTACCTTTTTCTCAAACTAGCCCAACCGCGATCTGCCATTTTAGTAAATATCAAAAAACAAATGGCACGTGCTTTTAATCGTTACAAGCGGTGTTGCCAATGTAAAACAAACATAAAGCTTCCGCATAAGTATGAAAATGGTAAAAACAAATTTTATTTTTACAAAATATTCGCAATTTACCAACGTCCGATTTATCGGACGCTATGCAGTAATGGGTTAATTAAAGAAAAAATAATAAATTTTATAACGGCAATTTAATACAACATTTGTACAATATTTTCAAAAACTTAACATACGCAAAGCCTTAGGTGATAGCATAGACTTCATCTTTTGTGGTAATTTAAGTAAAGAAGAAATCAAGGGGTCGGAATTTAGAAGAAGTCTATGCAAAAGTTCACTGTTAGTGACAACACGAGACATTTTCGCGTGTTGTCTCGTCTGAATTGCTTAAATAAGCAATTCAGCGACTTCTTCAGAGAGCTCGCCTATGGAAACTAGACAGTGATCAACTACTTCCGATCCATGAATTAACACTATGAACTGAAGCAGGCAAATTATACCCTGGATACGTACTAATAGCATTCGCGCGGTTCCTAACGAGTAATCTCTAAATTCTACACTATTAATTTTGTATTCCGACGAAAGACATTGTAAAAGATGATGACACCGATCAATAACTGCTTGATCTAAGCCAGTTATTTCAGCTGATATAGCTGAATTCAAAAAAAGTTCTTGCAGGTTTCCGCCACTGGATGTGCCACTTCCGCCACTCTGAGCTTTTTCGACAATTAAACCTAATCGTGTCCGAAAGTGCTGCTGAACATATAGTTTTTTCTGTGCAAGAAGCTCCTTTTCATCTGTTGAACGAGCCTGCCACTTTTTAAAATCTAATCGGTAAGATAAATGTATAAAATATTCGAAAAATCTTATCCATGAATGCAGATGAGATAACTAAAAATGATATCTAGGAGTATCAATAATGGGTTTACTTCAACATATGTCATCATTCATTTCTTTCGGTGTTGCACCACAAATGTGGAATATATGTATGTGCTACGAATCCATTCGTAGAGACGAAGACCCTCTGTACCATGCATATTAGCAAACAAACGCAGATAAATTCTTTTTAGATTAAAAGTACAGATATAGAGTAACATTTTTATACATAGTTAATACCTTAAGGAAAAAAACGTCGTAACAAATATTCGTGAAAATTGATTTGTCCTGCAACCGCTTTCCGCAAAATACGTTTTGCTTAAAATATTATTAAATACATAATAATAAAGGCAAACACCTTCAACTTAAATATCCATTGTAAAACAATAAGTCAAAAATGTTTTTTCTTTGAAAATCACGCACTAGAAATTAACTTTATTAGCACTGCTGAAAAAGATAAGGAAAGTTGTTTTGATTTGTTCACTTCCGATGCACAAAAGTAAATTTAAAAAAACAACTGATTGCAAATCTTGTTGCATGTTTTAGCAGTACCACTAATAGTGAGTATTCGAGCGCCATTATCCGCTCCGGGCTCGTGTTCATCACTTAACCCAGTTATCACTATAAACAATAATATTGAGAAACCTAAAGTGCCTGTCGGAATGGATAGATATATCACAGTAGTAAAGCGCGGGCGAAGCACAAATTCATCTAAAATCTCATCGGTTCCCTAAATATATCCAGGGATATAGACGCCAACTCAGCTAACCGTCAAAACCGAAGAATCCTCGAAGAAAACCTCAAAACCACCACCAATATATCTGAGACAAAAAAATTCAAACACTCTTATTAAAAAACTAATCTCGGTTATTGGTGAAAAGGCATTTCACATTGTCCCAATAAAACGTGGTAATATTGACGAAACAAAGATCCAAATATATGAAGAAAAAGATTTCCGCAAAATGGTTAACGAATTTGAAAAAAGTAAAACAAGTTTCTACACATTCCAGCTTAAGAGTGCTAAAGGCCTACAGATCGTATTGAAGGGCATAGATTCTTATGTTGTTCCTGAGGAAATAAAAGATGCTCTCACCCTCCAAGGATTTAAGGTCAAAAATGTCTCTAATATAATAAACAGGGAGAAGATCCCCCAACCTTTATTTCGTGTTGAACTGGAGCCAAATGATATAAAATTGCAGAAAAATGAGACCCATCCAATTTATAATTTAAAATATCTGTTATACCGGAAAATTACAGTCGAAGAACCACACAAGTGCTCAGGACCCGCACAGTGCCATAATTGTCAAGAATATGACCACACAAAAACTTATTGTAAATTACCTACTGTTTGTATTGTGTGCGGTGAATTGCACAGCACTGCTATTTGCAATAAGCCAAAGGATCAAAAGGAAAAAAAGTGCAGTAATTGTGGACGTAATCACACTGGTAACTACAGAGGATGTCCTGTATTCTCTTTTGTTAAACAAGCTATGAACCAAAAGCCTAAAGTAACTCCAGCTCAAGCAAGAAATACGTACTCCGCTACTCATCCCCTAATGGCCCAACCAATCACTTCACATGTATCGTATGCTGACGCTGTGAAGATCAACTCTATTCCCGTTCAAAAAGTGTCATCAACAAATAATACAACAAACGCAAACTCAAGCTTTAATTTCAGTCGCCTTGAAGCTACTATTGCCAATTTGGTGCAAACTATAAACATCTTTACAACAAATATGACTAGCATGATGCAAGAAATGCTGCGAATGCAGAACACACTGCTTCAAGCATTAGTTAACAAGCCGTGAACACGTTAAAAGTATGTTTCTGGAACGCAAACGGCATTCGCCAACACAGAAACGAACTTGAGCACTTCCTCACGGTGAAGAATATTGATATAATCTTGGTATCTGAGACTCATTTGACTTCGAGAAGCCTATTTAAAATGAGTGGCTACACCTTATATGATACAAAGGACCCGAGAGGAAGAGCATGCGGAGGATCAGCAATTCTAATAAAGTCAAGACTCAAGCACTATATTATTGAGAACACTTGTGAAGCCCATCTACAAGCAACAAATATTTGCGAAGAAAATTTTTGTTCAAATCTCGTAATATCATCAGTTTACTCCCCTCCCAGATTTTCAATCACTGAGGATCAATACGAGGATTTTTACAAAACTCTTGGACCTTGTTTCGTAGCAGCTGGGGACTACAATGCAAAACATACGTTCTGGGGATCGCGTCTTATTACACCTAGAGGTCGAGCATTGTTCAACACAATTTCAAAAATGGGTTTGGATGTCATTTCTAGCGGGGAGCCCACTTACTGGCCTACTGACATACAAAAAATTCCGGATGTTATAGATTTTGGGGTCATGAAAAATATCCCTAGGGATTTAATTCATATTGAAGCTTCACATGATCTCTCCTCCGATCACTCTCCCACGATCGTTACAATTTGTAGCCCACTAAGAAGTGACTTACCTCACCCATATGTGAAGATGATAAATCGTGTTAACTGGCTGGGGTTCAAAAAATATCTCAGTAGTCATTGTACGGGAAACATCAGGCTTAGAACTCCCGATGATATTGACCTTAACATTGCCAATCTTACCGAGAATATTAAACAGGCTGCTAAACATGCCACTACCTCCCATCCGCAGACTGGGTTTAATAGAATTTATTCTGCGGATATTGAATGTCTCGTATGTGAAAAAAGAAGAGCTAGAAGGGAATGGCAACAGCACAGATCGCCCCAACATAAAATCAGACTTGGAGAATGCACTAAACGACACCAAGAGTTGCTTGCATCTGAAAAATCTGCTTCTCTTAAGAACTATCTGGATGGTCTCGATGTCACAGCAGCATCTAATTACTCCTTGTGGCGCGCTGTTAAAAAACTTAAAATACCCGTTGAGTCTAAACCACCCCTGCGCACTTCTACCGGAGGTTGGGCAAGAACCAATACTGAAAAAGGTAACATATTTGCTGAACATTTAAAACACGTATTTACCCCAAACACATGTACTGGTGCTGTTGATTTGCCGAGTGTAGTTTCTCTACCCCCTCGACCCATAAAATTTAAGATGCGTGATGTGCAAAAATTAATTGCTGAAACCAACCCGAGGAAACCTCCGGGTATTGATGGAGTTAGTAGCAAGATGCTGATGAAGTTGCCTCGTGTTGCTGTTAGAATCCTGTTATTTATTTTCAATGGCATTTTACGACTGGAGTATTATCCACACAGCTGGAAACTTGCCGTGGTCAAAAAGATTCCAAAGGCGGGCAAAGATCTTACCAAGGCTGAGTCATATAGGCCAATAAGTTTGCTGTCAACAATTTCAAAACTCTTCGAAAAACTGCTCATGACAAAATTGTCCCCAATTATAGCTGATAATGGGTGCATACCGGACCATCAATTTGGGTTTAGAAGTCAGCATAGCACCATTGAACAAACACAGATTGGCTCATTTCATAAGAAGAACATTTGAAAAAAAGAAGTATTGTTCTTCCCTCTTTATTGATGTTTCTCAGGCATTTGATAAAGTGTGGCATGAGGGCCTGATTTTGAAATTGAGGACATATCTACCAATGAACATTGTGAATCTATTGGAAAGTTACATTCTTGCCCGGAAGTTCACTGTCGTGGAAGGAGACTTCATGAGTGTGCCCGAACTATATCATCTGGTGTGCCACAGGGGAGTATACTGGGGCCAGTTTTGTATTTGATTTATACCTGTGATATGCCTCTGAGCAGTAATATCTTCACTTCTACATTTGCCGATGACACAGCCTGCCTTAGTATGCATGAAAACCCTCACGAGGCATCCCGATATCTTCAGGAACATATTAACCTGTTGGAGCTGTGGTTGAACTTATGGAGATAAAAGTAAATGAACAAAAGTGTGTTCATGTCACATTTACCCTACGAAGAGACACTTGTTCCCCCATTCGAATAAACAATCAAGTTGTTCCTCAACATTCACAGGTGAAATACCTTGGTATACATCTTGACCGACGGCTTACATGGAAACACCACATTGACTCTAAGCTGACACAAATGAAGCTTAAATTAACCGAAATACACTGGCTGATTGGTAGAAATTCTACCCTCAGTCTAGATTGTGTTACGGAATTCAGCTATGGGGCACTGCTTCAGCTTCCAATGTAGAGAGAATACAACGAATGCAAAACAAAATTTTAAGGTTAATAACATCGGCTCCTTGGTACATGAAAAATTCAATTTTACATCGTGATTTAAATATGCCACTTGTGACTGCAGAAATTGCAAAATATGCAGGCAAATATTTAACAAAACTCGAGTCCCATCCTAATCCCCTTGCTCGTAATATCTTGAACTTTACTGGACACATCCGCTTGAAAAAGAGGGACACTACGGCTTTAATACACCGCACTCCAGATGAAAGTTTTTGAAAATATTTTTGTGCTTAACACTACATTTATGTATTATTAATTACTATCACTAAGTTTATGTCTGACACTGGTTGGGCCTAACAATTATATATATATATATATATATATATATATATATATATATATATAGATATATATATATATATATATATATATATATATATATATATATATATATATATAGATATATATATATATATATATATATATATATATATATATATATATATATATATATATATATAAGATTTGAATACTTATTGTTAGTTCAGTTATTTGAAGATACAATTAATAAATTTTAGCGTGAAAAAAAAATTGTCAACTCCGCCCATATACTTATTATAATTGGCAATCAATGATGGTTGTGGGATTAAAACCTTTGCTTTTGCTTCATTAGACCAACGAGTGGCAGATGTCAATGACCAGTTTTCGAAGTTGGTAGCAACTGTAACAGCACTATTATCATTCCAGCGGCACACAAATACACCGTCGAATGTTCTGTAATCAACATAACCTCGTTTCTCTCGCTTAAATTCTTTGGGATCTTTTAGGGGGCATTTCTCAACACGGTTAGCACGTAATGTGCCAGTAGCACAATAACCAATTTCTCGCAAATGTCTCATCAAAGACACCGATGTAAAGTAATTGTGAAAATACAGTTTTACGCCACTTTGAGCGGGAAGCTTCCCTAGTTCTATAAGACTAAGGACTACATCAACACCTAGGCCGAATTCTTTTTTTTCTGAGGTTTTTCCCGTATATACGCTGAACGCCACCATGTAACCTGTGCTGGAACACAAAGCCCAATTTTTGAAACCAAATCTGATTGGCTTTCCTCTTATAAATTGCTTTGCATAATGTTTTCCGTAGTACGGGATCATACTTTCATCAATGCTGTAGTTTTCATCTAGTCCATAATGTTTTTGAAAAGATTCGCTCAGACTATCTAGCAACGGACGCAGCTTATGTAGCCTGTCAGTAGAGGTTGATAATAGAGTATTATCATTTAGATGTAAGTTTTGAAGTATATCTTCAAATCTATTACATCTTATACTCTCTGAAAGTATTTTTGGTACATCATTTTGTTTTGCGAAATACAGCCGCTTGAACGGCAACTTAGCATAACCCGATAACAGCATAGCTCCTAAAATACCATAAATTTCACTTTCTGTTACCATCAGTTGCTTATTTTTTAGACCAGCTTAGAGATTTGTTTGGTCTACGATTGGTGAACTAAATCTTTGTGGAAAAAAAGAGTGAAATAGTCTAAGGGATCTTTGCAGTTTTCACTTTCCACTGATGTTGGTTGTGGCCTGAATTCTGAGGACGCAAAGTTAGGTAATTCTTTTTTCCAAAATGTTGTTCTTTTTTTCTTAGCTTGTCCATTTTTTTGAACTTTTTTCCGAACTAAAGAAGAGAGTGGTTTATCATCTTCGTCATCGCTTTCTTCACTTGAGGAAGATGTTTGTAAAATAGAAGGCTGTGCTAAAGACGTGGACGGTATATCATCACCTGCTTTGGCTGATAAACGTTGAAGTTGGCATTAGTTTGGAGCAATGTGCGTCCTAAGTGGTTAAGATTAGCATCATGCTCGTCGTCAGACTTGTCGCTGTCCTCATCCGTAGCCTGACCGCTCCGTTCAATAGGTGGCACAACATAAATCATTGCCTTTGCGATTTCATTATCATCTTCACATTCCAAAAGTGATAAAATTTCATGAACTTTTAAGCTATAAAATTCACACAAACAACACAAATTAGCACTCACTGTGTATAACGTCCGATATATCAGACAGCATTAAATTTACACTCATAGAATATTAAATAACTAAGTTTTATTGAAATAAAGATAATTTTCGTATAAATTTACATTATCTCAACAAACACTGTAACTTTTTTTGGATTTTTAATCATACAAATTAAAAAAATATCAAAATAATACTTACCTTTTTCTCAAACTAGCCCAACGGCGATCTGCCATTTTAGTAAATATCAAAAAACAAATGGCACGTGCTTTTAATCGTTACAAGCGGTGTTGCCAATGTAAAACAAACATAAAGCTTCCGCATAAGTATGAAAATGGTAAAAACAAATTTTATTTTTACAAAATATTCGCAATTTACCAACGTCCGATTTATCGGACGCTATGCAGTAATGGGTTAATTAAAGAAAAAATAATAAATTTTATAACGGCAATTTAATACAACATTTGTACAATATTTTCAAAAACTTAACATACGCAAAGCCTTAGGTGATAGCATAGACTTCATCTTTTGTGGTAATTTAAGTAAAGAAGAAATCAAGGGGTCGGAATTTAGAAGAAGTCTATGCAAAAGTTCACTGTTAGTGACAACACGAGACATTTTCGCGTGTTGTCTCGTCTGAATTGCTTAAATAAGCAATTCAGCGACTTCTTCAGAGAGCTCGCCTATGGAAACTAGACAGTGATCAACTACTTCCGATCCATGAATTAACACTATGAACTGAAGCAGGCAAATTATACCCTGGATACGTACTAATAGCATTCGCGCGGTTCCTAACGAGTAATCTCTAAATTCTACACTATTAATTTTGTATTCCGACGAAAGACATTGTAAAAGATGATGACACCGATCAATAACTGCTTGATCTAAGCCAGTTATTTCAGCTGATATAGCTGAATTCAAAAAAAGTTCTTGCAGGTTTCCGCCACTGGATGTGCCACTTCCGCCACTCTGAGCTTTTTCGACAATTAAACCTAATCGTGTCCGAAAGTGCTGCTGAACATATAGTTTTTTCTGTGCAAGAAGCTCCTTTTCATCTGTTGAACGAGCCTGCCACTTTTTAAAATCTAATCGGTAAGATAAATGTATAAAATATTCGAAAAATCTTATCCATGAATGCAGATGAGATAACTAAAAATGATATCTAGGAGTATCAATAATGGGTTTACTTCAACATATGTCATCATTCATTTCTTTCGGTGTTGCACCACAAATGTGGAATATATGTATGTGCTACGAATCCATTCGTAGAGACGAAGACCCTCTGTACCATGCATATTAGCAAACAAACGCAGATAAATTCTTTTTAGATTAAAAGTACAGATATAGAGTAACATTTTTATACATAGTTAATACCTTAAGGGAAAAAACGTCGTAACAAATATTCGTGAAAATTGATTTGTCCTGCAACCGCTTTCCGCAAAATACGTTTTGCTTAAAATATTATTAAATACATAATAATAAAGGCAAACACCTTCAACTTAAATATCCATTGTAAAACAATAAGTCAAAAATGTTTTTTCTTTGAAAATCACGCACTAGAAATTAACTTTATTAGCACTGCTGAAAAAGATAAGGAAAGTTGTTTTGATTTGTTCATTTCCGATGCACAAAAGTAAATTTAAAAAAACAACTGATTGCAAATCTTGTTGCATGTTTTAGCAGTACCACTAATAGTGAGTATTCGAGCGCCATTATCCGCTCCGGGCTCGTGTTCATCACTTAACCCAGTTATCACTATAAACAATAATATTGAGAAACCTAAAGTGCCTGTCGGAATGGATAGATATATCACAGTAGTAAAGCGCGGGCGAAGCACAAATTCATCTAAAATCTCATCGGTTCCCTAAATATATCCAGGGATATAGACGCCAACTCAGCTAACCGTCAAAACCGTTTCGAAATATTGCAAGTTGACAGCGACAGACCCGAAGAATCCTCGAAGAAAACCTCAAAACCACCACCAATATATCTGAGACAAAAAAATTCAAACACTCTTATTAAAAAACTAATCTCGGTTATTGGTGAAAAGGCATTTCACATTGTCCCAATAAAACGTGGTAATATTGACGAAACAAAGATCCAAATATATGAAGAAAAAGATTTCCGTAAAATGGTTAACGAATTTGAAAAAAGTAAAACAAGTTTCTACACATTCCAGCTTAAGAGTGCTAAAGGCCTACAGATCGTATTGAAGGGCATAGATTCTTATGTTGTTCCTGAGGAAATAAAAGATGCTCTCACCCTCCAAGGATTTAAGGTCAAAAATGTCTCTAATATAATAAACAGGGAGAAGATCCCCCAACCTTTATTTCGTGTTGAACTGGAGCCAAATGATATAAAATTGCAGAAAAATGAGACCCATCCAATTTATAATTTAAAATATCTGTTATACCGGAAAATTACAGTCGAAGAACCACACAAGTGCTCAGGACCCGCACAGTGCCATAATTGTCAAGAATATGACCACACAAAAACTTATTGTAAATTACCTACTGTTTGTATTGTGTGCGGTGAATTGCACAACACTGCTATTTGCAATAAGCCAAAGGATCAAAAGGAAAAAAAGTGCAGTAATTGTGGACGTAATCACACTGGTAACTACAGAGGATGTCCTGTATTCTCTTTTGTTAAACAAGCTATGAACCAAAAGCCTAAAGTAACTCCAGCTCAAGCAAGAAATACGTACTCCGCTACTCATCCCCTAATGGCACAACCAATCACTTCACATGTATCGTATGCTGACGCTGTGAAGATCAACTCTATTCCCGTTCAAAAAGTGTCATCAACAAATAATACAACAAACGCAAACTCAAGCTTTAATTTCAGTCGCCTTGAAGCTACTATTGCCAATTTGGTGCAAACTATAAACATCTTTACAACAAATATGACTAGCATGATGCAAGAAATGCTGCGAATGCAGAACACACTGCTTCAAGCATTAGTTAACAAGCCGTGAACACGTTAAAAGTATGTTTCTGGAACGCAAACGGCATTCGCCAACACAGAAACGAACTTGAGCACTTCCTCACGGTGAAGAATATTGATATAATCTTGGTATCTGAGACTCATTTGACTTCGAGAAGCCTATTTAAAATGAGTGGCTACACCTTATATGATACAAAGGACCCGAGAGGAAGAGCATGCGGAGGATCAGCAATTCTAATAAAGTCAAGACTCAAGCACTATATTATTGAGAACACTTGTGAAGCCCATCTACAAGCAACAAATATTTGCGACGAAAATTTTTGTTCAAATCTCGTAATATCATCAGTTTACTCCCCTCCCAGATTTTCAATCACTGAGGATCAATACGAGGATTTTTACAAAACTCTTGGACCTTGTTTCGTAGCAGCTGGGGACTACAATGCAAAACATACGTTCTGGGGATCGCGTCTTATTACACCTAGAGGTCGAGCATTGTTCAACACAATTTCAAAAATGGGTTTGGATGTCATTTCTAGCGGGGAGCCCACTTACTGGCCTACTGACATACAAAAAATTCCGGATGTTATAGATTTTGGGGTCATGAAAAATATCCCTAGGGATGTAATTCATATTGAAGCTTCACATGATCTCTCCTCCGATCACTCTCCCACGATCATTACAATTTGTAGCCCACTAAGAAGTGACTTACCTCACCCATATGTGAAGATGATAAATCGTGTTAACTGGCTGGGGTTCAAAAAATATCTCAGTAGTCATTGTACGGGAAACATCAGGCTTAGAACTCCCGATGATATTGACCTTAACATTGCCAATCTTACCGAGAATATTAAACAGGCTGCTAAACATGCCACTACCTCCCATCCGCAGACTGGGTTTAATAGAATTTATTCTGCGGATATTGAATGTCTCGTATGTGAAAAAAGAAGAGCTAGAAGGGAATGGCAACAGCACAGATCGCCCCAACATAAAATCAGACTTGGAGAATGCACTAAACGACACCAAGAGTTGCTTGCATCTGAAAAATCTGCTTCTCTTAAGAACTATCTGGATGGTCTCGATGTCACAGCAGCATCTAATTACTCCTTGTGGCGCGCTGTTAAAAAACTTAAAATACCCGTTGAGTCTAAACCACCCCTGCGCACTTCTACCGGAGGTTGGGCAAGAACCAATACTGAAAAAGGTAACATATTTGCTGAACATTTAAAACACGTATTTACCCCAAACACATGTACTGGTGCTGTTGATTTGCCGAGTGTAGTTTCTCTACCCCCTCGACCCATAAAGTTTAAGATGCGTGATGTGCAAAAATTAATTGCTGAAACCAACCCGAGGAAACCTCCGGGTATTGATGGAGTTAGTAGCAAGATGCTGATGAAGTTGCCTCGTGTTGCTGTTAGAATCCTGTTATTTATTTTCAATGGCATTTTACGACTGGAGTATTATCCACACAGCTGGAAACTTGCCGTGGTCAAAAAGATTCCAAAGGCGGGCAAAGATCTTACCAAGGCTGAGTCATATAGGCCAACAAGTTTGCTGTCAACAATTTCAAAACTCTTCGAAAAACTGCTCATGACAAAATTGTCCCCAATTATAGCTGATAATGGGTGCATACCGGACCATCAATTTGGGTTTAGAAGTCAGCATAGCACCATTGAACAAACACAGATTGGCTCATTTCATAAGAAGAACATTTGAAAAAAAGAAGTATTGTTCTTCCCTCTTTATTGATGTTTCTCAGGCATTTGATAAAGTGTGGCATGAGGGCCTGATTTTGAAATTGAGGACATATCTACCAATGAACATTGTGAATCTATTGGAAAGTTACATTCTTGCCCGGAAGTTCACTGTCGTGGAAGGAGACTTCATGAGTGTGCCCGAACTATATCATCTGGTGTGCCACAGGGGAGTATACTGGGGCCAGTTTTGTATTTGATTTATACCTGTGATATGCCTCTGAGCAGTAATATCTTCACTTCTACATTTGCCGATGACACAGCCTGCCTTAGTATGCATGAAAACCCTCACGAGGCATCCCGATATCTTCAGGAACATATTAACCTGTTGGAGCTGTGGTTGAACTTATGGAGATAAAAGTAAATGAACAAAAGTGTGTTCATGTCACATTTACCCTACGAAGAGACACTTGTTCCCCCATTCGAATAAACAATCAAGTTGTTCCTCAACATTCACAGGTGAAATACCTTGGTATACATCTTGACCGACGGCTTACATGGAAACACCACATTGACTCTAAGCTGACACAAATGAAGCTTAAATTAACCCAAATACACTGGCTGATTGGTAGAAATTCTACCCTCAGTCTAGATTGTAAACTTTTAATATACAAGTCGCTTTTGAAACCCATATGGTGTTACGGAATTCAGCTATGGGGCACTGCTTCAGCTTCCAATGTAGAGAGAATACAACGAATGCAAAACAAAATTTTAAGGTTAATAACATCGGCTCCTTGGTACATGAAAAATTCAATTTTACATCGTGATTTAAATATGCCACTTGTGACTGCAGAAATTGCAAAATATGCAGGCAAATATTTAACAAAACTCGAGTCCCATCCTAATCCCCTTGCTCGTAATATCTTGAACTTTACTGGACACATCCGCTTGAAAAAGAGGGACACTACGGCTTTAATACACCGCACTCCAGATGAAAGTTTTTGAAAATATTTTTGTGCTTAACACTACATTTATGTATTATTAATTACTATCACTAAGTTTATGTCTGACACTGGTTGGGCCTAACAATTATATATATATATATATATATATATATATATATATATAGATATATATATATATATATATATATATATATATATATATATAGATATATATATATATATATATATATATATATATATATATAGATATATATATATATATATATATATATATATATATATATATATATATATATATATATATATACATATATATATATATATATATATATATATATATATATATATATATATATTTAAGATATATACATATATATATATATATATATATATATATATATATATATATATATATATATATTTAAGATTTGAATACTTATTGTTAGTTCAGTTATTTGAAGATACAATTAATAAATTTTAGCGTGAAAAAAAAATTGTCAACTCCGCCCATATACTTATTATAATTGGCAATCAATGATGGTTGTGGGATTAAAACCTTTGCTTTTGCTTCATTAGTCCAACGAGTGGCAGATGTCAATGACCAGTTTTCGAAGTTGGTAGCAACTGTAACAGCACTATTATCATTCCAGCGGCACACAAATACACCGTCGAATGTTCTGTAATCAACATAACCTCGTTTCTCTCGCTTAAATTCTTTGGGATCTTTTAGGGGGCATTTCTCAACACGGTTAGCACGTAATGTGCCAGTAGCACAATAACCAATTTCTCGCAAATGTCTCATCAAAGACACCGATGTAAAGTAATTGTGAAAATACAGTTTTACGCCACTTTGAGCGGGAAGCTTCCCTAGTTCTATAAGACTAAGGACTACATCAACACCTAGGCCGAATTCTTTTTTTTCTGAGGTTTTTCCCGTATATACGCTGAACGCCACCATGTAACCTGTGCTGGAACACAAAGCCCAATTTTTGAAACCAAATCTGATTGGCTTTCCTCTTATAAATTGCTTTGCATAATGTTTTCCGTAGTACGGGATCATACTTTCATCAATGCTGTAGTTTTCATCTAGTCCATAATGTTTTTGAAAAGATTCGCTCAGACTATCTAGCAACGGACGCAGCTTATGTAGCCTGTCAGTAGAGGTTGATAATAGAGTATTATCATTTAGATGTAAGTTTTGAAGTATATCTTCAAATCTATTACATCTTATACTCTCTGAAAGTATTTTTGGTACATCATTTTGTTTTGCGAAATACAGCCGCTTGAACGGCAACTTAGCATAACCCGATAACAGCATAGCTCCTAAAATACCATAAATTTCACTTTCTGTTACCATCAGTTGCTTATTTTTTAGACCAGCTTAGAGATTTGTTTGGTCTACGATTGGTGAACTAAATCTTTGTGGAAAAAAAGAGTGAAATAGTCTAAGGGATCTTTGCAGTTTTCACTTTCCACTGATGTTGGTTGTGGCCTGAATTCTGAGGACGCAAAGTTAGGTAATTCTTTTTTCCAAAATGTTGTTCTTTTTTTCTTAGCTTGTCCATTTTTTTGAACTTTTTTCCGAACTAAAGAAGAGAGTGGTTTATCATCTTCGTCATCGCTTTCTTCACTTGAGGAAGATGTTTGTAAAATAGAAGGCTGTGCTAAAGACGTGGACGGTATATCATCACCTGCTTTGGCTGATAAACGTTGAAGTTGGCATTAGTTTGGAGCAATGTGCGTCCTAAGTGGTTAAGATTAGCATCATGCTCGTCGTCAGACTTGTCGCTGTCCTCATCCGTAGCCTGACCGCTCCGTTCAATAGGTGGCACAACATAAATCATTGCCTTTGCGATTTCATTATCATCTTCACATTCCAAAAGTGATAAAATTTCATGAACTTTTAAGCTATAAAATTCACACAAACAACACAAATTAGCACTCACTGTGTATAACGTCCGATATATCAGACAGCATTAAATTTACACTCATAGAATATTAAATAACTAAGTTTTATTGAAATAAAGATAATTTTCGTATAAATTTACATTATCTCAACAAACACTAACTTTTTTTGGATTTTTAATCATACAAATTAAAAAAATATCAAAATAATACTTACCTTTTTCTCAAACTAGCCCAACCGCGATCTGCCATTTTAGTAAATATCAAAAAACAAATGGCACGTGCTTTTAATCGTTACAAGCGGTGTTGCCAATGTAAAACAAACATAAAGCTTCCGCATAAGTATGAAAATGGTAAAAACAAATTTTATTTTTACAAAATATTCGCAATTTACCAACGTCCGATTTATCGGACGCTATGCAGTAATGGGTTAATTAAAGAAAAAATAATAAATTTTATAACGGCAATTTAATACAACATTTGTACAATATTTTCAAAAACTTAACATATGCAAAGCCTTAGGTGATAGCATAGACTTCATCTTTTGTGGTAATTTAAGTAAAGAAGAAATCAAGGGGTCGGAATTTAGAAGAAGTCTATGCAAAAGTTCACTGTTAGTGACAACACGAGACATTTTCGCGTGTTGTCTCGTCTGAATTGCTTAAATAAGCAATTCAGCGACTTCTTCAGAGAGCTCGCCTATGGAAACTAGACAGTGATCAACTACTTCCGATCCATGAATTAACACTATGAACTAAAGCAGGCAAATTATACCCTGGATACGTACTAATAGCATTCGGGCGGTTCCTAACGAGTAATCTCTAAATTCTACACTATTAATTTTGTATTCCGACGAAAGACATTGCAAAAGATGATGACACCGATCAATAACTGCTTGATCTAAGCCAGTTATTTCAGCTGATATAGCTGAATTCAAAAAAAGTTCTTGCAGGTTTCCGCCACTGGATGTGCCACTTCCGCCACTCTGAGCTTTTTCGACAATTAAACCTAATCGTGTCCGAAAGTGCTGCTGAACATATAGTTTTTTCTGTGCAAGAAGCTCCTTTTCATCTGTTGAACGAGCCTGCCACTTTTTACAATCTAATCGGTAAGATAAATGTATGAAATATTCGAAAAATCTTATCCATGAATGCAGATGAGATAACCAAAAATGATATCTAGCAATATCAATAATGGGTTTACTTCAACATATGTCATCATTCATTTCTTTCGGTGTTGCACCACAAATGTGGAATATATGTATGTGCTACGAATCCATTCGTAGAGACGAAGACCCTCTGTACCATGCATATTAGCAAACAAACGCAGATAAATTCTTTTTAGATTAAAAGTACAGATATAGAGTAACATTTTTATATATAGTTAATACCTTAAGGAAAAAAACGTCGTAACAAATATTCGTGAAAATTGATTTGTCCTGCAACCGCTTTCCGCGAAATACGTTTTGCTTAAAATATTATTAAATACATAATAATAAAGGCAAACACCTTCAACTTAAATATCCATTGTAAAACAATAAGTCAAAAATGTTTTTTCTTTGAAAATCACGCACTAGAAATTAACTTTATTAGCACTGCTGAAAAAGATAAGGAAAGTTGTTTTGATTTGTTCACTTCCGATGCACAAAAGTAAATTTAAAAAAACAACTGATTGCAAATCTTGTTGCATGTTTTAGCAGTACCACTAATAGTGAGTATTCGAGGGAACTAATAGTGAAAAAATCGAACATCTTCATTTGACCACTATGTCCTACTAATGAACCACTGTGCTTTGGTGCGAATCCTAACGAATAAGCCGCTAATACTAGACTAATTAATTTAAATTTTTCACATTTTATACTTATTCCTAAAAGTTTCGTGATACAAAGCTAAACTATATGTACAAAGGTTGTAAGAAAAATTAAAAGATGCTTATCGAATTAACATTTGTGTTCGTTGTATAAAAGTTCTTCATGCCTGATATATGATTGAGTTATGGAAATTCCATTATTATATTTCAGAGTTTGTATATATGTAAGTATACGAGGTTGAGCAATTTTTAAAGATGATAATAAAAGTCTACAAAATGCAGGTTGCTTAGCCAACGAAAAATACCAAACTTTTTTTGGAAATATTTTAGAAAAGCAATAAGAGAACAAATTTATATTTTGATAACTTACCCTATTCATAAGAACTGCACGTCTTATTTCACGCACACCATCGTAAACTAAACGAGATGCATCAATAAAATCGTTCTCATCGACGTCTTTATTAGAATTAGATGAAAGTGCATTGACTGCAGCCTCAACACGCTTGTCGAACTTTGACATAACTTGTATAAACAAAAGTGATAATTATTTTGATATCATTCGTAAAAAATACTTTTAGAATGTGTAATGAAATACCTTGATCTCTTAGAACTTTCACGGCTTCAAGCACACGCTTTGTATATATACATGGTTCATAGTTATCCATTTCCGCTTCAACGACATCACAAACTCGGGATGATCTTCCTTTGATGGACCCAGCAGTTGTCCTCAAATCTTCAGCATCGCCAACTTGTAACGCCATGACACATTTGTTGACATCTTCTAATATATGATTTTCGGAAACTGCTAAGAAGTCGTCGATAGTAGTGATATCATCTACAGCCTCTGTCAAAATACGAACTTGAACTTCCCAAGCTTGGCGATACGTGGTCATATTTTCTTGTGCTACTTTCGAATTAGGCCGTACCGTAAGGATTGATGCAGCATTTATGACTTGAGGACATAGACTTTCTATTTGTGCTGCAGCATAGCGCACCATTTTTACGCCATCTTCATTATTGGACATACTGCATACCAAATTAGCAACTTCCACTAGTTTTTCTGCATGTTTTGTAAAAATATCTGCTTTTTCACGCACTGTTTTTTCGTTACCACTTTTGGCTGCTTCAATAAGGTCTAATAATGGTGTTGTTGTTTCTAGGAACGAGTCCGAAACGTGATCAACTACGGCTTTGCGCAATTGACGTCGTAAGTCTCGAGTTTTTCGACACATTTGATCTATAGCCCTATCCAGTCCATGACTACTTTCTTTTTGTCCCATCTTAAAATAATTCAATGTTAATGTGAAGAAAAGTAAAAATATGGTTAACTTCTTACATTCGACATATATTCGGACAATAAATCCTGCAGTGCTTGTCGTACAGCATTACATTCTGCAACAATGCGTTCACGTCGCTCATCCCTTGTACAATCTGCGTCTGCCATCAATGCAGCTGCACTAATTATACTTTCCAAGCGTTCTTCTAATAATTGGCGAGAACGTTTTTCACTATAAGTCATTGGATCCATAATAATACCCTCCTAATAGAAACATACGAATTTGGTTTATAAAACTACTTATAAATAAGAAATGAATGTAAAATACATCAAAATCATCCAAAGCTGCTGCTAGTTCCCCAGCTCCACTGTAAATATCTGTTGGTTGGCAAGACTTTCCTTGAGCTACGTCACTAATAGTATTAACAGCATCACATACTTGCTTCAGAACAAAGTCGCGGTTAACTTTAGCTAAATCTAGTTCTGGATGACGCACATATACTTTTGATGCTGTAAGCAGCATTGTGGAATGTTTCTTTAACATAGCCCTAGCGGCGGCTAAGTCATCACGCAGTTGTGGATCTTTAAGTTCTTGCTGCCGTTTTGCCGCCTGCTTAATGAGTTCGTTTGCGTTTCGACCAAATTGCTAAATATATTATGAATAGTATTTTTTATACATAGCATTGGGCATTTTATCGGTATTAAATCTAAAAAATATATTTGAACTTTTCAAATTTGTTTATTGTGGCTTTAGCTATTCATACATACACATGTCGATATTTCATTGATCGGTAGACAAAATCGTCAATGATCTTTTCAAACAAATTTGGAAAGTTTAAAGTACTTTTCGATGTTATTGTATTTACCCTCATGTTGGTTAACAACTCATCCTGACTTGATGCATTTTTAAGACGATTCAAGTCGTCTTCGACTATGTGCAGCGATTTCAGCAACAGATGTACATCAACCATATCAGCTAATATCAAAAGACGCGTCACAGCTGATAGTAAATTACGAGCAGCACGTACCATATTACCTCGTTTAAGCGAACTACAAGGATCTTCAGAAAACTCTCTTGCAGCAATGCTCATTGCATCACCAGTTTTACGTACTTCATCTACAGCAGCCAACATTTCTTGCGTAATATCTGGATTTTCATAGGCAATTTGTTCACCTTTTTGAATAAAGTTTTCTGTAGCTTTTTCAACAGCAGCCACTAAAGCACTAGCACGTTTTGATTTCCCTACAAAAAGAAAAACGTTCACTAATAATTGTACCGTACAATCATTTGGCATATCTACATAAGTATGTACATATATATTTGGTACATAATTTAATGGATTATGCGACTTATTTTGCTTGTTCGTAAGTACAGTACTGTGCCACAAGTAATGGCCAGTGCATTCGTAAAATCATTTGTTAATCGAAAAATACACATTATAAAAATTACTAATGCAAGTTCACTAAAAATATTGAAGTGTGTAAAGAAAGCAAAAATATTTAAGTGCAATTAATGATTATATGCCGACCACAAATGATGAAACAGTGCAAAGCTCCGAAAAAGATGTTTGGTTCTGCTCAATGGAAGAAGAATTTTGAGCAATGAATAATAATAAAATTTTAGTATTAGTAAAAAGACCAAATGGTAAAATATTATAAGCTGCAAATGGATTTAGAAGGGATTTTTTTCACCTATGGTTTCGCATACTACAATAGAAACAATGTTTGCTATTTGTGGAACACGAGATTCAAAAATTCATCACATTGATTGCAAGACTGTTTCTATCATGAGCAATTCAGGCGGGGAAATATTAATGGAACAGCCTACAGGTATCAATAAAAAAGTGAGCGATGTTATTGAATCACATTATTAACAAGGTTTTACTAAAATCTGTAAACTTGATGCGTGTTTATATACTTATACATTCAGAAAGGGAAGAATCAACGTTTTCTTTGATTTATGTGGATGATATTCTTATCACTTCAAAACCCTAATCTTTAATAGATAGGGCTACAAATGTTTTCGAAAGACCATTAGCTTTGGAACCCAAAAAAATTAATCTCGGTCTGAAAGTGGAAGTTCGTTTTCGCAGTCACAATATATTGAAAAGGCGTTAAAAGAAGTTCAAATTCAAAATCATCTTAAGTTCCATTAGAGGTGTCCTATGCAAAATCGTGTAAAGAACAAAACTCACTGAATAATAATAAAACTATCAGAAACTCATTGGAAACTTGTTTTGTATATCGCTAAGTTCGATACCAGATATCACAGCAGTAGTTAATATCACGCATGATTTGAAACCACAAAAAAGATATTCTGCGCACAAAACTGTAACAATGCGGAAGGCTAAATACTTGTCAGAGCAATAATAAAATTCTGTTAAAAAATACAATTTCTTGAGATTAGTGGTCATATTGAAAAATAGATAAGGCTGGTACTACACACTATATAGTATACAGATTGCGGTCCAGAGAGTGCTTAAATGAAATATAATACTGGGATATCTGCAGGGTTGGGCAGTATTTGAAATACATGTATTTGAAATACGTATTTAAAATACAAATACGTATTTTGTATTTTAAATACATACAGATTTGTAAGTATTTTGTATTTTGTATTTTAAATACCTTTATGTAATTAGCCATGTTTTGGGTAAAAAAGATTGTGTTTATAAGGCAAAAACTAAAAATAAACTGTTCCTTTTAACATCTACCAAAATTATTTGGGATATTATCCCGAAAAGATGTGACAAAAACTTTTAAAAGAAAATACTTGATGGCACTAAATTTCATAAATTTATTTATATTTATGACTTTTAATGCTTTATTCTCGGATTTATTAATCGGGATAGTTATACACTACAGTCGGTTTTTTTTTTGGAAACAGCTTTAAATCAAAAGCATGTTAATGCCTAATATACATGAGTGGAAGTCGTTTATAGCCCTTCTGCGCCATTCGGGTGTAATTGACCACTTTAATTATTTGTAATTAACCTGGAATTTTGTTTTATCCTTAACAGCACCAAAAAAATATTTCTATTTACATGCAATGTAAGCTTCATACCCATTTTTAATGCCCCGTGTTAAGTTTAACATATCGTTGACTTAACCGAATTACAAGTTTCTTCGAAGCCCAACTCTAAAATTTTGTTTCACTTAATTATAAAATGAAGTACTTAAATTATAAAGACACACAGGGCTGGGCAGTATTTGAAATACATGTATTTGAAATACGTATTTAAAATACAAATACGTATTTTGTATTTTAAATACATACAGATTTGTAAGTATTTTGTATTTTCTATTTTAAATACATAACCTGAAAGTATTTTGTATTTTGTATTTCAAATACATGATCAGCAAGTATTTTGTATTTTGTATTTTAAATACCGCAACCCATGTATTTTGCCCAACACTGGATATCTGATTGTGTAGTACAAGTCCCTCTCCATTTTTCTAATATGGATACTAATCTTCGGAAATTCAAAAAATTGTTTTTCCAAACCGCATTTATTATGCTTCCATGATTATTTCAGACATTCCACTATTATATACTATTTGAATATTCGCTGCACTTACATCTCTCTATATACGGGGTCTGTTGAAGAGTAAAGGTGAATTTTAATTTTTCCAAAAATATTTATTCATCAGTGCTTTTGAACACTTAATACCATTTTTTACAAAAAACAATGATGCAAATTCCTTATCCATTTTTTCCACAGCAGAAAATGTCGCTCGCAAAAGAAACCAAACACAAAAAAACTCAACCAAGAACTTATATTCGAGACAAGTGTGCCAACATAAAAAAATCGTTTATCGAATGCACGTAGCGAGAAAGTTCAAAACTCACCTCTTCTATTGATCTAGTGTGTAGTATCAGCTCCTCTCTATTATTCCAATATGATCACTAACATTCTCGAGAAATCAAATTTTTAAACGAATTTTATTGTTGCTCTAACATGTATTTAGCCTTCCGCATTTTTACAGTTTTATTAAGAAACTGTTGGGGCATACTTCCTTTTATATAGTTTTTTTTGTCCTTTTAGTATTTCCTATATTTCGCCTTCTAAATGAGCCTAGTTCAATTTGGAAATTCGTTTACTTGGTTAACAGAGGTCTGTTAACAGCGAAATCGGCATTGCTAAAATATATGCTTTTGTCTGTACTAGTTAAATTTAAATTTAACTTCACATACACACATTTAACTGTGTTTTTCTAAACTCAGTTATCAACTCCACTATGAACATTGTTGAACAAGATCTCTGGCTAAATTCAAATAGCTGAAGGAATGATTAAAATTTAAATTCGCAAATGTGTTCAACATGAGCATTATGCAACTTTCACTAATTTTTAATAAAGAGAAGTAACACTCAGCCAATCAATGCAAACTACTTAAGGTGTTACTTCATTGTGAAAGGGTTAGTGTTGAGAGGACATACGATGAAATGAGGAGATAGAGAGAGAGAGAGAGAGAGAGAGATAGAGAGAGCTTGAATGCTAAAGTTACCGACGAAGGATTAAATTAATACGTAGTACATTAGCGTGGAAGAGTATCAATCGCTGCCGGTACTGTTTATTGAACAGTCACTTCATCACTTAAATAGTCAAACAGCAATTAACACAACCACACACTAATGAAAATCAGAAAAGCTATTGATGCTGATGACTTGTCCTGAACAGGGATCGAACCCAGATGTTATCTGTATCTTGCAAGCAGTAGTGCGGAAGAGAACAAGTTCATTTCTAAATATGTTGCACATAAACTTGTTTATATGCTACATGTTTGTTAGGGATAATCTTAAAATGCGGCATATTTTTATATATATGTGGCACTACCACTAAAAGAGAGCTCTAATTTTAAATTATATACACCATTCTGTCAACTTTCTTGGGGTAAACGGAGACAAGCAATTTTTGTTTTAACAAAGAGTTACCTTTATTTACAACATAAAAGCACAACAAAGGAGGAGACTAGGACGAAAATATAATACTTTTTTACACAATGCGCAAATCAGGTATGTCTGGCATTCTTCAACTGCTGGCAGATCAACAAAACGCTATGCAACAACAAGTTCACAGACGCACAGCACAACCATTAGCACAGTCAATGACGAACTTCGTATATGAACCAGAAAGTGGTCGAACTGTTCAAGCTTCGTACGCACATTTTTTTAGAAAGAAGCGAAACAGCCTTGACGAAGTTGATGAAAAATTTTCAAACTAACTAAACTAATGGCTATAAGCCTTAAAAACACCATCAGCAAATCAAAATTTTTGGCGAAGCTGAGACACAAGTTTTACAACGCTAAAAATATTTACAACTTGCGAAAGCAGATAATGGTCACTTCAAAGAGTACTATAGCCGAACAAACCTCCAATACGAAGTTCTCAAAATGACATATCTAAAAATCTATCAATTCAAACAACTTATCTTAGTATTGTGTCCACAATCAAATAAGAACAATGGCATTCGCGTTCGACTACGGAAAATTTTAGATGAATGCTCTGATACCGCAAATTTCGACAAGCTAATGGATAAGACTCAGAGCCTATTACATTTAAAAAAAACAACAACAGTAAAAAGTTGGCTCGGCGATTTGTATTACGTAAAATGCTTTTCTTACGTTAGACACAAATGATACAAATTTACAACAAATTTTGCTAATAAAGCTTCTTTGGTTGTGGCAGCACTAATGAAATAATCAGGCATGTTCTGCAAATCACAAGATTTCAAAATCACTTGTGATTTTAAAGTCACAAATGTGATTTTGTGGTGTTCTGAAAATCACAAGAAATTTTGCTTTTCGGTGTGATTTTACCTTTTCGAAAACACAAGAAAACGGCTGATGTTTTGTTTTGATTTGATGACAATTTTTTATGTATTGAAAATTAATAAAGGTTTAGTCAAAATAATAAGTGAACGTAAACTAATTTTTTTAAATAAAAATTAAACACAAGTTGATATGCCTGGGGCTTTATTGTTGTCAGTAATAGAGTTGAAAAGAAATTTATTAATTTAACAAAGGATAGAAGTTGCAAGAATACGCACCGAAGTTGCCACCATTCGTAATAAATAATTATTGTTGCCATTTGCTACTACTTTATGCGTAATTATTTTTAAAATTAGGCAAACAATTGATAGTTAATAAAACTTCTTAATATAACTTAACAAAAATAATTAAGTTTTATTGGAAATAGCTCGTTTAGTTAAAAAAAGAATTAAGTATATTTCTCGTCGAAAGAAACATTTATCTACTCTGACAAGTATTTTCAAAGAACAAAAACAGCTGACAACCAAAAAGTAAATGCAAATCACAAGAAGAAAATGTCAAATCACAAAAGCAAATAACAACATTTGTTACAATAGAAAGTGTTTGCATTTTTTATATTTTTTCCAATTTTTTGGTACAAAATCATCAGTTTTACTCTTAAAATAAATTAAAAACAAATAAATGTATTCAATTAATGAGTTCTTATTGAGTTAAATATAAAAAGCCGTCCAAAATTAAGAAAGTGATTTCAAATCGCCAGTCACATAGCTGACCGGTTTCAAATCACAACAGTTCAAAAAGTTCGTGAAATAAAAAGATGAAAAGCGATGATCAGCACCGAAATAATATCAACGAGTGCGCTCACTTCGCTCAGTTTACTGTATTGTTCAATTGAGCTAGCTCGAAGCTGAGAGACATAATCTAACGGATATAGACAAAAGCTTTTAGACACACCTTTTAGGTGGGATACACCTTTTAGGTGTAGGCAGATAAAAAGAAAATTAAACCTCAGCATGGCTGAGTGCAATAAATGCAGATAATCAATCCGTGGTGAAACATGGATTCAATGTATGGGTTTATGTAACAAAGTGTTTTATAATGCAAACAAGTGTTGTGGTATTGATCAATATTCATCAAAAATATTAGAAGCAAATAATTTTATACGTTTTCTTTGTGATGATTGCATGCAATACATACACAATGTCGATGTAGTATTAAAACAAATACAAGATAATGTTAATAAAAACAAACAATCATTAGTAGACTATAAACATGAATTAAAGAGTTCTTTACAACAAAATGAAAGTGAAATAAAACAATTGTTGGAAGCGATTGAAAAAAGATATGAAAAAGGAATGAAAAAATGGAAGGAATTCAAAAATCCTCAGAAAATAATATTGAAGAAATTAAAAAATTATTTAAAAATGTAAATGAGTTTGAAAACAATAACAAACAACTATGCAAATCATTAGAAGAAAAAATGTAGATATGTGCAATGAGATAAAGAAAGTACTCAAAGAAACGACTAAAAATCGAACAAATATTTCATATAAGGAATCAGTAAAAACAAAAACGGTGATACAAGATGCAAGCAAACAAGTTCCCTACTTATAAATCCAAAAGAAAAAGAAACGGTAGATAAAACAAAAGAAGAACTAAATAAAGTAGATCAAATTAATTTAAAAATTACTAGTGTAGAAAATAGAAGAAATGGAACGATTCTTATTCAAAGTGAGAACAGTGAAGAAAGAGAAAAAATTAAAAATGCAGTTCAAAATAAATTAACTGATGGATATGAAATAAAAGTACCCAATCCCATAGAACTTAAATTAAAAATAACAGATATGACATTCGATTATGATAAAAATTAAAGAATAAAAAAAATTTAAAAACAGAATCCAAGTACATATGTATAACGCTAAATTTAAAAATAATAAAAAAATATCAAATTAAGATAGATAATGTGTGTGAAGATAAATTTAAATTTAACTAGTACAGACAAAAACCATATTTTTTAGTAATGACAATTTCGCAGTTAACAGAGCTCTGTTAGCAAGTTAACAGAAATCCCAAAATGGACTAGGTTCATTTAAAAGGCGAAATATAGGAACTACGACAAGGATAAAAAAACTATGTATCAGGATACATGCTCCAGGAATTTCTTAATGAAACTGTGGCAATACGGAAGGCAAAATACATCATGGAGTAGCAATAAAGCTCGTTTAAACAAATATAATTTCTTGAGAAGATTAATGGTGATATTGGAAAAATGGGGAGGGGCTCGTACTACACACTATATAGAAATGGTGGTCCAGGGAGTGCTTAAATGGAATATAATAGTGGGACATCTGAAATAATCTTGGAAGCTTAATAAATGGGATTTGAAAAAAAATTTTCTTTTTTTTGAATTTCTGGGGAAGATTAGTGGTCATATTGGAAAAATGGGGAGGGGCTCGTACTACACGCTATATAGAAATGGTGGTCCAGGGAGTACTTAAATGGAATATAATAGTGGGACATCTGAAATAATCTTGGAAGCTTAATAAATGGGATTTGAAAAAAAAATTTCTTTTTTTTGAATTTCTGGGGAAGATTAGTGGTCATATTGGAAAAATGGGGAGGGGCTCGTACTACACACTATATAGAAATGGTGGTCCAGGGAGTGCTTAAATGGAATATAATAGTGGGACATCTGAAATAATCTTGGAAGCTTAATAAATGGGATTTGAAAAAAAATTCTTTTTTTTTGAATTTCTGGGGAAGATTAGTGGTCATATTGGAAAAATGGGGAGGGGCTCGTACTACACACTATATAGAAATGGTGGTCCAGGGAGTACTTAAATGGAATATAATAGTGGGACATCTGAAATAATCTTGGAAGCTTAATAAATGGGATTTGAAAAAAAAATTTCTTTTTTTTTGAATTTCTGGGGAAGATTAGTGGTCATATTGGAAACATGGGGAGGGGCTCGTACTACACACTATATAGAAATGGTGGTCCAGGGAGTACTTAAATGGAATATAATAGTGGGACATCTGAAATAATCTTGGAAGCTTAATAAATGGGATTTGAAAAAAAAAATTTCTTTTTTTTGAATTTCTGGGGAAGATTAGTGGTCATATTGGAAAAATGGGGAGGGGCTCGTACTACACACTATATAGAAATGGTGGTCCAGGGTGTGCTTAAATGGAATATAATAGTGGGACATCTGAAATAATTTTGGAAGCTTAATAAATGGGATTTGAAAAAAAAATTTTCTTTTTTTTGAATTTCTGGGGAAGATTAGTGGTCATATTGGAAAAATGGGGAGGGGCTCGTACTACACACTATATAGAAATGGTGGTCCAGGGAGTACTTAAATGGAATATAATAGTGGGACATCTGAAATAATCTTGGAAGCTTAATAAATGGGATTTGAAAAAAAATTTTCTTTTTTTTGAATTTCTGGGGAAGATTAGTGGTCATATTGGAAAAATCGGGAGGGGCTGGTACTACACACTATATAGAAATGGTGGTCTAGGGAGTACTTAAATGGAATATAATAGTGGGACATCTGAAATAATCTTGGAAGCTTAATAAATGGGATTTGAAAAAAAAATTTTCTTTTTTTTGAATTTCTGGGGAAGATTAGTGGGCATATTGGAAAAATGGGGAGGGGCTCGTACTACACACTATATAGAAATGGTGGTCCAGGGAGTACTTAAATGGAATATAATAGTGGGACATCTGAAATAATCTTGGAAGCTTAATAAATGGGATTTGAAAAAAAAATTCTTTTTTTTGAATTTCTGGGGAAGATTAGTGGTCATATTGGAAAAATGGGGAGGGGCTCGTACTACACACTATATAGAAATGGTGGTCCAGGGAGTACTTAAATGGAATATAATAGTGGGACATCTGAAATAATCTTGGAAGCTTAATAAATGGGATTTGAAAAAAAAAATTCTTTTTTTTGAATTTCTGGGGAAGATTAGTGGTCATATTGGAAAAATGGGGAGGGGCTCGTACTACACACTATATAGAAATGGTGGTCCAGGGTGTGCTTAAATGGAATATAATAGTGGGACATCTGAAATAATTTTGGAAGCTTAATAAATGGGATTTGAAAAAAAAAAATTTCTTTTTTTTTTGAATTTCTGGGGAAGATTAGTGGTCATATTGGAAAAATGGGGAGGGGCTCGTACTACACACTATATAGAAATGGTGGTCCAGGGAGTACTTAAATGGAATATAATAGTGGGACATCTGAAATAATCTTGGAAGCTTAATAAATGGGATTTGAAAAAAAAATTTTTCTTTTTTTTGAATTTCTGGGGAAGATTAGTGGTCATATTGGAAAAATGGGGAGGGGCTCGTACTACACACTATATAGAAATGGTGGTCCAGGGAGTACTTAAATGGAATATAATAGTGGGACATCTGAAATAATCTTGGAAGCTTAATAAATGGGATTTGAAAAAAAATTTCTTTTTTTTTTTGAATTTCTGGGGAAGATTAGTGGTCATATTGGAAACATGGGGAGGGGCTCGTACTACACACTATATAGAAATGGTGGTCCAGGGAGTACTTAAATGGAATATAATAGTGGGACATCTGAAATAATCTTGGAAGCTTAATAAATGGGATTTGAAAAAAAAATTTCTTTTTTTTGAATTTCTGGGGAAGATTAGTGGTCATATTGGAAAAATGGGGAGGGGCTCGTACTACACACTATATAGAAATGGTGGTCCAGGGTGTGCTTAAATGGAATATAATAGTGGGACATCTGAAATAATTTTGGAAGCTTAATAAATGGGATTTGAAAAAAAAAAATTTTCTTTTTTTTGAATTTCTGGGGAAGATTAGTGGTCATATTGGAAAAATGGGGAGGGGCTCGTACTACACACTATATAGAAATGGTGGTCCAGGGAGTACTTAAATGGAATATAATAGTGGGACATCTGAAATAATCTTGGAAGCTTAATAAATGGGATTTGAAAAAAAATTTTCTTTTTTTTGAATTTCTGGGGAAGATTAGTGGTCATATTGGAAAAATCGGGAGGGGCTCGTACTACACACTATATAGAAATGGTGGTCTAGGGAGTACTTAAATGGAATATAATAGTGGGACATCTGAAATAATCTTGGAAGCTTAATAAATGGGATTTGAAAAAAAAAAATTTTCTTTTTTTTGAATTTCTGGGGAAGATTAGTGGGCATATTGGAAAAATGGGGAGGGGCTCGTACTACACACTATATAGAAATGGTGGTCCAGGGAGTACTTAAATGGAATATAATAGTGGGACATCTGAAATAATCTTGGAAGCTTAATAAATGGGATTTGAAAAAAAATTCTTTTTTTTGAATTTCTGGGGAAGATTAGTGGTCATATTGGAAAAATGGGGAGGGGCTCGTACTACACACTATATAGAAATGGTGGTCCAGGGAGTACTTAAATGGAATATAATAGTGGGACATCTGAAATAATCTTGGAAGCTTAATAAATGGGATTTGAAAAAAAAATTCTTTTTTTTTAATTTCTGGGGAAGATTAGTGGTCATATTGGAAAAATGGGGAGGGGCTCGTACTACACACTATATAGAAATGGTGGTCCAGGGAGTACTTAAATAGTGGGACATCTGAAATCAAATCCCATTTATTAAGCTTCCAAAATTATTTCAGATGTCCCACTATTATATTCCATTTAAGCACACCCTGGACCACCATTTCTATATAGTGTGTAGTACGAGCCCCTCCCCATTTTTCCAATATGACCACTAATCTTCCCCAGAAATTCAAAAAAAAGAATTTTTTTTTCAAATCCCATTTATTAAGCTTCCAAGATTATTTCAGATGTCCCACTATTATATTCCATTTAAGTACTCCCTGGACCACCATTTCTATATAGTGTGTAGTACGAGCCCCTCCCCATTTTTCCAATATGACCACTAATCTTCCCCAGAAATTCAAAAAAAAGAATTTTTTTTTCAAATCCCATTTATTAAGCTTCCAAGATTATTTCAGATGTCCCACTATTATATTCCATTTAAGTACTCCCTGGACCACCATTTCTATATAGTGTGTAGTACGAGCCCCTCCCCATTTTTCCAATATGCCCACTAATCTTCCCCAGAAATTCAAAAAAAAGAAAATTTTTTTTTTCAAATCCCATTTATTAAGCTTCCAAGATTATTTCAGATGTCCCACTATTATATTCCATTTAAGTACTCCCTAGACCACCATTTCTATATAGTGTGTAGTACGAGCCCCTCCCGATTTTTCCAATATGACCACTAATCTTCCCCAGAAATTCAAAAAAAAGAAAATTTTTTTTCAAATCCCATTTATTAAGCTTCCAAGATTATTTCAGATGTCCCACTATTATATTCCATTTAAGTACTCCCTGGACCACCATTTCTATATAGTGTGTAGTACGAGCCCCTCCCCATTTTTCCAATATGACCACTAATCTTCCCCAGAAATTCAAAAAAAAGAAAATTTTTTTTTTCAAATCCCATTTATTAAGCTTCCAAAATTATTTCAGATGTCCCACTATTATATTCCATTTAAGCACACCCTGGACCACCATTTCTATATAGTGTGTAGTACGAGCCCCTCCCCATTTTTCCAATATGCCCACTAATCTTCCCCAGAAATTCAAAAAAAAGAAATTTTTTTTTTCAAATCCCATTTATTAAGCTTCCAAGATTATTTCAGATGTCCCACTATTATATTCCATTTAAGTACTCCCTGGACCACCATTTCTATATAGTGTGTAGTACGAGCCCCTCCCCATGTTTCCAATATGACCACTAATCTTCCCCAGAAATTCAAAAAAAAAGAAATTTTTTTTCAAATCCCATTTATTAAGCTTCCAAGATTATTTCAGATGCCCCACTATTATATTCCATTTAAGTACTCCCTGGACCACCATTTCTATATAGTGTGTAGTACGAGCCCCTCCCCATTTTTCCAATATGACCACTAATCTTCCCCAGAAATTCAAAAAAAAGAAAAAATTTTTTTTAAATCCCATTTATTAAGCTTCCAAGATTATTTCAGATGTCCCACTATTATATTTCATTTAAGTACTCCCTGGACCACCATTTCTATATAGTGTGTAGTACGAGCCCCTCCCCATTTTTCCAATATGACCACTAATCTTCCCCAGAAATTCAAAAAAAAAAGAAAATTTTTTTTTTCAAATCCCATTTATTAAGCTTCCAAAATTATTTCAGATGTCCCACTATTATATTCCATTTAAGCACACCCTGGACCACCATTTCTATATAGTGTGTAGTACGAGCCCCTCCCCATTTTTCCAATATGACCACTAATCTTCCCCAGAAATTAAAAAAAAAGAATTTTTTTTTCAAATCCCATTTATTAAGCTTCCAAGATTATTTCAGATGTCCCACTATTATATTCCATTTAAGTACTCCCTGGACCACCATTTCTATATAGTGTGTAGTACGAGCCCCTCCCCATTTTTCCAATATGACCACTAATCTTCCCCAGAAATTCAAAAAAAAGAATTTTTTTTTTCAAATCCCATTTATTAAGCTTCCAAGATTATTTCAGATGTCCCACTATTATATTCCATTTAAGTACTCCCTGGACCACCATTTCTATATAGTGTGTAGTACGAGCCCCTCCCCATTTTTCCAATATGCCCACTAATCTTCCCCAGAAATTCAAAAAAAAGAAAATTTTTTTTTTCAAATCCCATTTATTAAGCTTCCAAGATTATTTCAGATGTCCCACTATTATATTCCATTTAAGTACTCCCTAGACCACCATTTCTATATAGTGTGTAGTACGAGCCCCTCCCGATTTTTCCAATATGACCACTAATCTTCCCCAGAAATTCAAAAAAAAGAAAATTTTTTTTCAAATCCCATTTATTAAGCTTCCAAGATTATTTCAGATGTCCCACTATTATATTCCATTTAAGTACTCCCTGGACCACCATTTCTATATAGTGTGTAGTACGAGCCCCTCCCCATTTTTCCAATATGACCACTAATCTTCCCCAGAAATTCAAAAAAAAGAAAATTTTTTTTTCAAATCCCATTTATTAAGCTTCCAAAATTATTTCAGATGTCCCACTATTATATTCCATTTAAGCACACCCTGGACCACCATTTCTATATAGTGTGTAGTACGAGCCCCTCCCCATTTTTCCAATATGACCACTAATCTTCCCCAGAAATTCAAAAAAAAGAAATTTTTTTTTTCAAATCCCATTTATTAAGCTTCCAAGATTATTTCAGATGTCCCACTATTATATTCCATTTAAGTACTCCCTGGACCACCATTTCTATATAGTGTGTAGTACGAGCCCCTCCCCATGTTTCCAATATGACCACTAATCTTCCCCAGAAATTCAAAAAAAAAGAAATTTTTTTTCAAATCCCATTTATTAAGCTTCCAAGATTATTTCAGATGTCCCACTATTATATTCCATTTAAGTACTCCCTGGACCACCATTTCTATATAGTGTGTAGTACGAGCCCCTCCCCATTTTTCCAATATGACCACTAATCTTCCCCAGAAATTCAAAAAAAAGAAAAATTTTTTTTTCAAATCCCATTTATTAAGCTTCCAAGATTATTTCAGATGTCCCACTATTATATTCCATTTAAGTACTCCCTGGACCACCATTTCTATATAGTGTGTAGTACGAGCCCCTCCCCATTTTTCCAATATGACCACTAATCTTCCCCAGAAATTCAAAAAAAAAAGAAAATTTTTTTTTTCAAATCCCATTTATTAAGCTTCCAAAATTATTTCAGATGTCCCACTATTATATTCCATTTAAGCACACCCTGGACCACCATTTCTATATAGTGTGTAGTACGAGCCCCTCCCCATTTTTCCAATATGACCACTAATCTTCCCCAGAAATTCAAAAAAAAGAATTTTTTTTTTCAAATCCCATTTATTAAGCTTCCAAGATTATTTCAGATGTCCCACTATTATATTCCATTTAAGTACTCCCTGGACCACCATTTCTATATAGTGTGTAGTACGAGCCCCTCCCCATTTTTCCAATATGACCACTAATCTTCCCCAGAAATTCAAAAAAAAGAAAAAATTTTTTTTAAATCCCATTTATTAAGCTTCCAAGATTATTTCAGATGTCCCACTATTATATTTCATTTAAGTACTCCCTGGACCACCATTTCTATATAGTGTGTAGTACGAGCCCCTCCCCATTTTTCCAATATGACCACTAATCTTCCCCAGAAATTCAAAAAAAAAAGAAAATTTTTTTTTTCAAATCCCATTTATTAAGCTTCCAAAATTATTTCAGATGTCCCACTATTATATTCCATTTAAGCACACCCTGGACCACCATTTCTATATAGTGTGTAGTACGAGCCCCTCCCCATTTTTCCAATATGACCACTAATCTTCCCCAGAAATTCAAAAAAAAGAATTTTTTTTTTCAAATCCCATTTATTAAGCTTCCAAGATTATTTCAGATGTCCCACTATTATATTCCATTTAAGTACTCCCTGGACCACCATTTCTATATAGTGTGTAGTACGAGCCCCTCCCCATTTTTCCAATATGACCACTAATCTTCCCCAGAAATTCAAAAAAAAGAATTTTTTTTTCAAATCCCATTTATTAAGCTTCCAAGATTATTTCAGATGTCCCACTATTATATTCCATTTAAGTACTCCCTGGACCACCATTTCTATATAGTGTGTAGTACGAGCCCCTCCCCATTTTTCCAATATGCCCACTAATCTTCCCCAGAAATTCAAAAAAAAGAAAATTTTTTTTTCAAATCCCATTTATTAAGCTTCCAAGATTATTTCAGATGTCCCACTATTATATTCCATTTAAGTACTCCCTAGACCACCATTTCTATATAGTGTGTAGTACGAGCCCCTCCCGATTTTTCCAATATGACCACTAATCTTCCCCAGAAATTCAAAAAAAAGAAAATTTTTTTTCAAATCCCATTTATTAAGCTTCCAAGATTATTTCAGATGTCCCACTATTATATTCCATTTAAGTACTCCCTGGACCACCATTTCTATATAGTGTGTAGTACGAGCCCCTCCCCATTTTTCCAATATGACCACTAATCTTCCCCAGAAATTCAAAAAAAAGAAATTTTTTTTTTTCAAATCCCATTTATTAAGCTTCCAAAATTATTTCAGATGTCCCACTATTATATTCCATTTAAGCACACCCTGGACCACCATTTCTATATAGTGTGTAGTACGAGCCCCTCCCCATTTTTCCAATATGACCACTAATCTTCCCCAGAAATTCAAAAAAAAGAATTTTTTTTTTCAAATCCCATTTATTAAGCTTCCAAGATTATTTCAGATGTCCCACTATTATATTCCATTTAAGTACTCCCTGGACCACCATTTCTATATAGTGTGTAGTACGAGCCCCTCCCCATTTTTCCAATATGACCACTAATCTTCCCCAGAAATTCAAAAAAAAGAATTTTTTTTTCAAATCCCATTTATTAAGCTTCCAAGATTATTTCAGATGTCCCACTATTATATTCCATTTAAGTACTCCCTGGACCACCATTTCTATATAGTGTGTAGTACGAGCCCCTCCCCATTTTTCCAATATGCCCACTAATCTTCCCCAGAAATTCAAAAAAAAGAAAATTTTTTTTTTCAAATCCCATTTATTAAGCTTCCAAGATTATTTCAGATGTCCCACTATTATATTCCATTTAAGTACTCCCTAGACCACCATTTCTATATAGTGTGTAGTACGAGCCCCTCCCGATTTTTCCAATATGACCACTAATCTTCCCCAGAAATTCAAAAAAAAGAAAATTTTTTTTCAAATCCCATTTATTAAGCTTCCAAGATTATTTCAGATGTCCCACTATTATATTCCATTTAAGTACTCCCTGGACCACCATTTCTATATAGTGTGTAGTACGAGCCCCTCCCCATTTTTCCAATATGACCACTAATCTTCCCCAGAAATTCAAAAAAAAGAAAATTTTTTTTTTCAAATCCCATTTATTAAGCTTCCAAAATTATTTCAGATGTCCCACTATTATATTCCATTTAAGCACACCCTGGACCACCATTTCTATATAGTGTGTAGTACGAGCCCCTCCCCATTTTTCCAATATGACCACTAATCTTCCCCAGAAATTCAAAAAAAAGAATTTTTTTTTTCAAATCCCATTTATTAAGCTTCCAAGATTATTTCAGATGTCCCACTATTATATTCCATTTAAGTACTCCCTGGACCACCATTTCTATATAGTGTGTAGTACGAGCCCCTCCCCATTTTTCCAATATGACCACTAATCTTCCCCAGAAATTCAAAAAAAAGAATTTTTTTTTCAAATCCCATTTATTAAGCTTCCAAGATTATTTCAGATGTCCCACTATTATATTCCATTTAAGTACTCCCTGGACCACCATTTCTATATAGTGTGTAGTACGAGCCCCTCCCCATTTTTCCAATATGCCCACTAATCTTCCCCAGAAATTCAAAAAAAAGAAAATTTTTTTTTTCAAATCCCATTTATTAAGCTTCCAAGATTATTTCAGATGTCCCACTATTATATTCCATTTAAGTACTCCCTAGACCACCATTTCTATATAGTGTGTAGTACGAGCCCCTCCCGATTTTTCCAATATGACCACTAATCTTCCCCAGAAATTCAAAAAAAAGAAAATTTTTTTTCAAATCCCATTTATTAAGCTTCCAAGATTATTTCAGATGTCCCACTATTATATTCCATTTAAGTACTCCCTGGACCACCATTTCTATATAGTGTGTAGTACGAGCCCCTCCCCATTTTTCCAATATGACCACTAATCTTCCCCAGAAATTCAAAAAAAAGAAAATTTTTTTTTTCAAATCCCATTTATTAAGCTTCCAAAATTATTTCAGATGTCCCACTATTATATTCCATTTAAGCACACCCTGGACCACCATTTCTATATAGTGTGTAGTACGAGCCCCTCCCCATTTTTCCAATATGACCACTAATCTTCCCCAGAAATTCAAAAAAAAGAAATTTTTTTTTTCAAATCCCATTTATTAAGCTTCCAAGATTATTTCAGATGTCCCACTATTATATTCCATTTAAGTACTCCCTGGACCACCATTTCTATATAGTGTGTAGTACGAGCCCCTCCCCATGTTTCCAATATGACCACTAATCTTCCCCAGAAATTCAAAAAAAAAGAAATTTTTTTTTCAAATCCCATTTATTAAGCTTCCAAGATTATTTCAGATGTCCCACTATTATATTCCATTTAAGTACTCCCTGGACCACCATTTCTATATAGTGTGTAGTACGAGCCCCTCCCCATTTTTCCAATATGACCACTAATCTTCCCCAGAAATTCAAAAAAAAAGAATTTTTTTTTCAAATCCCATTTATTAAGCTTCCAAGATTATTTCAGATGTCCCACTATTATATTCCATTTAAGCACTCCCTGGACCACCATTTCTATATAGTGTGTAGTACGAGCCCCTCCCCATTTTTCCAATATGACCACTAATCTTCCCCAGAAATTCAAAAAAAAGAAATTTTTTTTTCAAATCCCATTTATTAAGCTTCCAAGATTATTTCAGATGTCCCACTATTATATTCCATTTAAGTACTCCCTGGACCACCATTTCTATATAGCGTGTAGTACGAGCCCCTCCCCATTTTTCCAATATGACCACTAATCTTCCCCAGAAATTCAAAAAAAAGAAAATTTTTTTTCAAATCCCATTTATTAAGCTTCCAAGATTATTTCAGATGTCCCACTATTATATTCCATTTAAGCACTCCCTGGACCACCATTTCTATATAGTGTGTAGTACGAGCCCCTCCCCATTTTTCCAATATCACCATTAATCTTTTCAAGAAATTATATTTGTTTAAACGAGCTTTATTGCTACTCCATGATGTATTTTGCCTTCCGTATTGCCACAGTTTCATTAAGAAATTCCTGGAGCATGTATCCTGATACATAGTTTTTTTATCCTTGTCGTAGTTCCTATATTTCGCCTTTTAAATGAACCTAGTCCATTTTGGGATTTCTGTTAACTTGCTAACAGAGCTCTGTTAACTGCGAAATTGTCATTACTAAAAAATATGGTTTTTGTCTGTACTAGTTAAATTTAAATTTATCTTCACACACATAGATAGATAGATAGATATATTTATTAAGTAGTATTTTATTTTTATAATGATTAAGAGAAATACTAAAACTTTATATGGGGTAAAACTGACAGCAGATAATGAATCTTATACAAAAATGATTGAAGCGGGAAAAGTTAATATAGGATGGGAGAGATGTAGAGTCTTCGATGGAAAAGAAGTTAAGCAGTGTCTAAAATGTAGAGGATATAACCACATAGCAAAAGAAGGTAGAAACCAAGAAATATGTCTTAGATGTCATGGTCAACATAAAACGAAAGATTGCAATAACAAAGAGCAGAATGAAGTGTATTAATTGTATGAGAATAAACAACAAATTATATATGGATTTAGATGAAAATCACTATACAAATAATAGACAATGCCCTGTATATCAAAACAAATTAAACGTTAAAATGAGGAGAATCGGTCTTGCAGTTTAGCAATCAGATCATGTAAGATTCCTGTACACAAATGTATACAAGGATTAATTAATAATTACAACCAAGTTGAAATTATTGCGTGTAAGGAGAAACCTGACTATTGGAGACACATACTACAAAAGAAACTAGATGATGACCATATTGGTTCTATATCTACATCATCAAGAACCAGGGGTGTTATAATATATTATAAGAAAAACTGGAAAATAAGTAAAATAATGGAAAAAGTAGACGATGTTAAATATTGGAAAGTAGTTTTTAGAGCTATATGTGATAATATTAATATGATAATTTGTGCGTTATTGCGAGTCCGAATTTTGTGCAATATTTGAAGAAGTGCTGGAAGAAATATATGATAAATACTGTGATATAGTAATAACAGGAGATTTTAACATTGACTGGTCAAAAAAACTCATCATATAAAATTAGAATTGAATGCATAATACAAGATAATGGTCTGCGTCATATAGTAAATGAATACACACGAGTAACAAAATATTCAAGTAGAATAATAGACTATGTTATAACCAATAATTATAATATAACGGTTAAAAACAACAAAATAAAAAATCAGATCACGAAATTACTGATATTTTGATAAATACTGAAAATCAAGATCAAGAAGACAACAAACAAGTACAAGTATTTAAATACAATAAATATGGTTTTAATAAGGAACTAAGAAAAGTCTTAAATTATAATGAAAACATGGAAATGAATGAAAATGTTATAATGTTTGATAATTGTTTTAGAGAAATTATTAATAAAAACACAAAAACAGAAATTTTAAACAATAGTAATAATGGAAATAAATGGTTTAATAAAGAATTGCGTTTATTGAAAGAAAAAAATAATAAAAAAATCAATGAGTGTTCGAACTCACGGGCGATGTGTTAACACCTTTTTTTACACGGTACCTGTTCGATTTCTATGAACACAGACCCACAAACCCGGAGGTAGAGTTAATATAAAGTATTTAATGAAAAAGAATAGTTTATTGAATTTAATTTTACTTTTTTATTTATTTTATATTAAACCCACAAAAAACAAAGAGAATACAAAGCAACAGACAAATGTACATACATACATTGTTATTTTTGTACATACATAAGCTACATACGTTGCTGTCTTGCTATCTCATTTTTATATATGTATGTACGTATAACCACGTCACTATTCTCTGTGCTATGCATAAGACAAAACCGAAGATCAACATAAAACACTTTTTTTAATATTACTCCGAATTAAAACACTTAAATCTCCGCTCGCCGATATCGGATCGCCTTAATTTTTGGCCTTGACTCTTCGTCGAATCCAAAAATTAATAAAATCGGCTATGAATTTCCGGAGAAAAGCGCGTGGGAAAATTATATGAAAATCGCCCAATAATCACTTTCAATACCGACTGCCAATCAACGAACAAACAAACGATGATTTACTCTTACATACCTTACACCTAACAGTTGCGTATGTATTGAAACTGATAGTTTACTGCCCTAGAGGCGCGCGTATAGATGTTAACACATCAATATCATATAGCAAAATTAAAAAATACAATTGATGCTTGGACAGAATATAAAACAATAAAAAATCTATATAAAGTAAAAATTGAAAATGAAAAAATGGATATGTTAACGATAAAATAAATAATGCTGAAAATCAAAAACAAATGTGGAGAGAGATAAAGAATCTAGTACTTAAGAAGAAAACCAATGTGATAAAATCTGTAGTATATAACCAAGTAGAATATAGTGATAACAGCGATAGTATATCTAATCAATTTAATAATTATTTTGTAGAAAGTATTAAAATAATAAGGAACTCAATCGAAAATGTGCAATATACAAAGCGAATAACATGCAATATTGAAAATAATTTTTAATTCCGTGCAATAAATATCCTAGAACTTAAGAGCATTATTAAAAAATTAAAAAATAAAGTCGATTATGAAAAAATTTCAAGTAAAATTATCCTTGACAACTGGAATATAGTAGGAGAAATACTTTTAAAAATTATAAATAAATTTTTGGTAACTGGTATTTTTCCAGAAAACTGGAAAGAAACCATGATAACACCTGTAGAAAAAGTTGCAAATACTATGAAAATTGAAGAGTATAGGCCAATTAATACACTGAAAACATGCGAGAAAATACTAGAAAAATAAGTTAAGGAACAACTGGAAGAATATATTAAAAAAATAAAATAATGTCAAAATATCAATCAGGATTTCGAAAAAAACACTCGTGTGAAACGACAGTAAATTACGTAATTAGCAAATGGAAAAATATTGAAAAAACAAAAAAATAATGGCAATATTTCTCGACTTTAAAAGGGCTTTTGAAACTATTGACAAAGAAATTATGCTGAAGAAATTTTATATAAATATATGGAATTCGGGACACAGAATTAAAATGGTTCGAGTCTTATCTAAAAAACAGAAAACAATTCACCAAAGTAAATGATAATGTATCAACTGAGATAGAAAATGATTTTGGAGTAGCACAAGCCTCAATTTTGGGTGCTCTGCTTTTTATTATATACATAAACGATATGCCAAATGTATTAGAAAAATGTGAAATAATGTTATATGCCGACGACAGGTTGGTATTTGCAGAAGGGGATTACGCTGACAGTTGTCGAGAAAAAATAAACCACGATATAAATAACATAATTATTTGGTTAAAGATGAAAAAACTAAAGCTTAATGAAAATAAAACAAAAATAATTGAAATAAATATGAATTCAGAAAGAACAATTAAAATAAATACCGAAATAATCGAAAAAGTTGAATACATAAAGTACCTGGGCTTTATAATAGATAAATAGTTAAAATTTAAAAACCACATAGACTATATTTGTAAAAAAATCAGTAAATATATTGTTACGTTTTTACCTTTTTAAAAACGTTTTCCGTGGGTTCTTTGATTGCAATGAAATTAAACGCACAATTTTTTAATTTTCAGTTCTTAACAGCTACTAATTTATTTAATTAAATACAACTGTACTATGCTCAAAAGCAATAGTAACCACTTAATACACTTTTCACGATCACGGTAAAGTCTAACAACTCACTCACTAATTAGTGACTCAACACTGTCTGTCTACTGACTGAACTCTGACTGAACTTAACTGAACTGATGTGCGCAGCTTACATACATATGATCATTTCTCGAATAATCATGATGTTTGTTAAAGTTGTTTACATCATCGTACACTCAAATTAAAAATAAACACAAGCCACACACACGTACATACATACACGTACCCAATGTTCAAATGCCGACAGACAACAACAACAATTATCTTATTTGTTGTCGCTTTGCTAGTAAACAAGCAACTATTTATGCATGTATGTATAGCTGTTATGTGTTCGTTTACAATGAGTAAACAAAAAGCAAATAAGAATAACAACAATTCAGTGAATAAGAAATAGTAAACAAAATAAGAATAACAACAATTCAGCAAATAGTAAACAACTCAGTAAATAATAAGAATCAATAATTCAATAATTAAGAATAACAACAATTTAGTATATTCTAGAGCAATTATAATAGGACTATTCATAACCAAATTCGTAACAATATATAAAGCCGTATCACAGAGTTCAATTCCGTTCGGAAACGGAATTGAATCTGTACTTTGGTGCTCTAGAAAACAAAAAACGAAAAAATTTTTCGGAATCAAATCACTTTTAATTACTTGAAAGGAATTAACATTTTTTGAGTGTTAAGGTGAAAATCCTCTATTGAGAGTATATTTATACAGTAAATAATATTGTTTTTGTTTATTTATTCAAAGTTAGTTTTTAATTTCTTAATTTTTATTAATTTTTTTGTGAATTTCTTAGTATTTACAAAAAATTAGCTTAGGTAGCTAAATTTGCTGAGTTAATTTATTTAGCATTGCCATATCGTTATTTTGCAATAAATTTGCCATGTTTTCATATTGGCAGCAATAACCAGAAAATATAATAAAAACAGAAAGAAGAATAAAAAAGAAAATATCTATATATAAATAGGCAAGTGGAAAAAGTTAAGAACCATTTTAACTAACTTAAACTCAACGTATTCGCTTGATTTTTTGTTTGTTTTTTGTTTGTTTGATAGATTGTCAATAGGAGGAGTACGGAATGTATTTTTTATTCTACATTTTTGTGCCTAAGATATTTAAAAACAGTTAATAATATTAGCCAATCATAAAGCCATGATCTCTCTTTCTCTCTTAATTTGCTAAAAAATTACAACAAAAACTCAAAATTACAACAAAAAACTCAACTCCGTAAATATACTGAATTGTTATTCTTATTGAGCCTTAAAGTGAATTCAACCATTCGTTCTGAACGAAATTTTTGTTGTTGTTTCGCATTAAATTTACTCTCTTTCTCAAAATAGAGACGTCAAACTACATATAAAAAAATCGTTTGGAACGTTCAGAACGAATGGGTGAATTCACCTTTAACACACAAGAACAATTATGCAGGGATAACATCGTACTTTGTAGGCAAGAGAGACGAGGGGAATGGTTTTTCGTCTGCACAATTTTTCAAGCAGGTATAACCCCGCATTATTAGCACAAAACCAATACATATGCAAAAACAGGTTCGATTGTTTTGATTTTTTACAGAACGTATTTATTTATTCTTCGACCGTCGTGGTGTAAACATGGATTTAAAAGAAGGTGGCTTGGTCGCGCGAGCAACATGCATATACATATATAATGTTAAGGCTTTGCATATATATGTATGTACATACATACATTCGTAAAAAAAAGGTAGCAACTTTATTTTTTTTTTGTTCGCTATTTTTGTGAAATCCTTTTGTATGATTGGTTTTTAAACTTTTCGTTACCTGCGAAAAACATGTACAGTATGATCGCGAAATGTAATCATTAAAAAGTAATCTATATATAAATAGGCAAGTGGAAAAAGTTATGAACCATTTTAACTGACCTAAACTCAACGTATTCGATTGATTTTTGGTTTGTTTGATAGATTGTCAATAGGAGGAGTTCAGAATGTATTTTTTATTCTACTCTATATATAAATAGGCAAATGGAAAAATTAAGAACCATTTTAACTGACCTAAACTCAACGAATTCGCTTGATTTTTGGTTTGTTTGATAGATTGTCAATAGGAGGAGTTCAGAATGTATTTTTTATTCTACTCTATATATAAATAGGCAAGTGGAAAAATTAAGAACCATTTTAACTGACCTAAACTCAACGTATTCGCTTGATTTTTTTTTTGATAGATTGTCAATAGGAGGAGTTCAGAATGTATTTTTTATTCTACTATATATATAAATAGGCAAGGGGAAAAATTAAGACCCATTTTAACCGACCTAAACTCAACGTATTCGCTTGATTTTTTTTTTTTTTTTGATAGATTGTCAATAGGAGGAGTTCAGAATGTATTTTTTATTCTACTCTATATATAAATAGGCATTTCGAAAAATTAAGAACCATTTTAACTGACCTAAACTCAACGTATTCGCTTGATTTTTTGTTTGTTTGATAGATTGTCAATAGAAGCAGTGCAGAATGTAGTTTTTATTCTACATTTTTGTGCCTAAGATATTTAAAAACAGTTAAGAATATTAGCCAATCATAAAGCCATGATCTCTCTTTCTCTCTTAATTTGCTAAAAAAAATTACAACAAAAAACTTAAAATTAACTAAATTAAATTTGGCTTGGCAACTCCCTAAACACTCAGAAGGAAAGACTTATTTTATTTGTTCATTCTATTCCACCATTTGGTGGTAAAACTAGAATAGTAATGTGCGATTTAAGGCAAATTTCCACACGGGACCCGATTTAATTTAATTGAAAATTGCATCATTAGTTGGAAGAAATTTAATTCTTTTCACAAAGTTACCTTAACACAAAATATGAGAGCTAGACCAGAAGAAGTAGAATTTGTCGAGTTTCATAAACTTGGTAATGGTGAATTAAGAAATTATCCAGAGTTAGGTGATGACATTATTGAATTGCCACAACAAATAATTGGTTGTTTTGATAATTTAATTAGCGATATCTATGGTAATATTCGTCAGAATATATTATCGGATCAAATTCATAATTCCGTAATTTAGCTCCTACCAATGAAGACTGCGCTTCAATAAATAATGATATACTTAATCGTCTTTCAGGGGAGGAGAAGGTTTATTACAGTTTTGATAAAGTTTCTAATGATGTCAATGACGTAAATGAATATCCTTCCTAATTTTTAAATTCACTGAACGTAAGCGGAATGCCACCGCATAAATTGAAATTGAAAACAAATTCCATTGTTGTGTGCTGATTCGTAATTTGAACACGGCACAAGCCATAGTAAATTCAACTCGAATGCGAGTAAAATGCTTGCACCGCAACACCATAGATTGCGAAGTATTAACGGGAGTATTTCGCAATAAAAGAATTTTGATTCCACGAATAAATTTAACATTTTCTGGAACAATTCTTCGATTTAAATTTCAGCGGACACAATTTCCAATTATACCCGCATTTGCTATGACCATTAACAAGTCACAGGGGCAAACATTTAAAAAGATAGGTGTCATTTTGAGAAGACCCGTATTTGCTCATGGACAATTATATGTAGCTGCGAGAAGAGTTCGTTCATTCAACGGCCAAAAATTTTATATTTCAAATGAAAATGGTCAAGGAAACATTCTCAATGACAATAGAGTTTTTACGAAGAATATTGTATATAAAGAAATTTTCCTTAGATAAAGATGCTAGTCGTACAACTACTTTAAATATTTTGAATAAAATTATTTTTTTTACTTTTAGTTTTATATAGGCAATAAATCTATGTTTCTTAAATGAACTCAAAACCGTTTCTATAATTTATTTGGAAAGCTCACATTAATAGATACAACTATTAAGAATGGATTAAGCGCGGTAATACATTTTATTAGAAATGAAGAAAAATATGACATTTTATCTGAGCAGTTTTGTATTATTGCAGTAATGGTTGAATTTCAACCACTGGGCGAACACTAGTATAAAATAAAAGCGCGAACGTATTTTTTAATTTTGCAAAATTTTAACTTTTATTCCTGTGTTTTAAGTAAAACTGAGCAGCAAAACTAATCAAAAATTTGAGGCGGTTGTACAAAAGAAATCTTTTAAAAAAGAAAAACAATAGAAACAAAATGTAAGTGCATATAAGTACATATATACATACATACATATGTGTGTATGTATATAGATGTATACATATGTATGTACCTAAGCATTTTCACTTTTCCAATTAATTTATATTTTTGTACTTTTAAAAGGAAAAACATCGAAGCTCTGCCCAGGACAAAGTCTTTGTTGATTTTATGGAGCAACATCAAGATATTGCCAGGGGCTATACGAAAGGCGATCGCATTATTGTTGAAAAAGTTTGGGCAGAATTGACAAATGATTTGAATGCATCTGGACCACCTATCAAGGACGTTAACGGTTGGAAGAAAACATGGGCAGATTGGAAGACCTATGTAAGGAAGATGTGCCATAACAAGAGAGAAAACGTTAAAACTGGAGGTGGTTAGTACAATAAGTACGTATTGACAGATGCCGAGGAGGCCATTGCTAGAATTTGTGGCTTTCATAAGAGCGTGGGAGGGATTAGTGGCGCCAAAATTTTTGGGAAAATCGATTCAAGCTTCTGTCTAACAGATTCTGGAAACGAGAACAATGAAAACATTGTAAGCCCCTCAACATCAAAACGTACAATTGCAAATTCCAAATCGCCGCTAAAGAGACCGTGCTCTATGCAAGAACCCAGTGTTGTAAAGAAGGCTAAGGGGGGCCCAAATTTATCTCCTTGGACTCCTTGTGAAAAAAGTTCTCCAACATGTGATACAATACAAAATTCTTTTTATACACAAAGTAAACCACAAACTCAATCGAAGATTGATGTAAACAGTCTATTAGCTGAGGAAAACGATCATCTCAAAAATATTATAAGACTTATGGAAGACAAATTGCATGAAGAAAAAAAGAGTTGTAAATTTGATGGAAGAACAGCAAACCCAAATGGTAGCTCAAAACCAAAACTTAAATAAACTTTGCAACATTTTAGAAAAATATTTTGAAGCAAAACAGTTATTTGAGTTTGAAATTTTAAAACTAAATTTGGAGAGCAAAAAAATAAAGAAATAACTAAAACCAGCAAACCAAGCTTTAAAAGGTACAAAGAAGTTCCTTAATCCTTAGTTTTTAAATGTTATTTTATGAATTATATTTTTAAAGACTGAATTAAAATGAGACAAAAATATTCTTGTGCTTGACTTAAAAAAATATTTATGTGTGTAGTATATATAAAATGTTCAATTTATTGTTTCTTTTCTAATAAATTACAATATGAAACTAAAATTATTAGTTAATTTGTGAGGCAATTTCATTTCCTAGGCGCTTGGAAACGTTGTAAAGTCTATCAGATATTAGTTCTTCCTCTTCAATTTCAACAAAATTCTCATTTTGCATAACTAGGGAATCTTCTTGAAAATCAATATTGAATTCTCTACATACATATATTATGTAGGGCACAGCATACATTTGTTGCCTTAACCGCTTTTTCTGGTGCGAAACGTAAATTGCCTTGTAAACATCTGAAACGGCTTTTTAATACGCCTATTGTACATTCTACAATGTTACGACAAGACGAATGTTTAGAGTTGAACTTGTGCTGAATCGTTCCAGCCGTAACATTTTTGAAGGGTGTAATTAAAAAGGACTCCAAATCATATCCAGAGTCACCCAATAGCCATGAGTTTGAATTTCCATTTGAATATTCATTTCAAAAATACGTTCTAGCGCTGCACAGTGGGTTGAAATGGGTCGAAAGTGACGATTAATTGAATTTTTAAAATTAAGTTTTTGTATTAATATTTAGTATCGGATAAAACTAGATAAAATTCTACATCACTATGTAAATTTTCAAGCATCTATCTTGTCAGCTGACTCCGTAGTGAGCTGTCAAAGTTAAATTTTTTTTTTAATTTTTTTAAAAAGCGAAAAAATTAATGCCCCTATTGCGGTTCACCACTCAACTCAGTTTGGTCGTGTGAGAGTCAACCCAACTTATGCACAACCAAACTCATTTTAGTTATTGCGATACACAACTGTTTTTAGTTGAGTTTGTCATAAAGTTGCCAACCTAAAATATCGAATTGCCAACTTTAAATATCACGTTTGACAAGTGAAATTTGAAGAAAATTAAACTAAAAGTGTTTTTTTAACTGTTGTGGGAATAAAAAGTATAAAATATTTTATATATGTATTGTGAAACAATTTGTTAATTGAGTCTTAAAAAGTTAAAAAAAAGAATTCTGTACATATATTTAAAAACTTGTAATTCTTAAAAAAATAATACCACTTGTGAGTTTTTATATATAAAAAAATAAAATCAAATTTATCTACAACAACAAACAATAAAATGTTATTAATTTTTAAATTTATTCTTAAGTTTTTCTATTTTTAATTTATCGCACTCCACCTTAAGATTGTGGAGATCAGTAGCCTCATTTGCTTGTCGTTCCAACAATGCAAAATTTTTTTCTAATTTTTTTAAAGTTTGCAGTTGATGCTGCAACGCCAAAAACTTGGCCAGATGGTGCCGCTTGCTCGTGCAAAGACAAGAGTTGTGAAACAGTATCCTCAAGGCTTGGGATTGGGATTTCTTGTGATAGGCCTCAACCTGTCGCTTGAGTGTTTCTTTTATTGTTTGCAAGTTTTTTCTTAATGCTTGCTTTATAGTGGATACAAACCTGTGCAAGATTATAATTATATTAAGAATATTGTAATTGTTCAATATTATTTTATTGACACACTTACACGTTGCCATTCTTGAGATGATCTTGTCGGTGATCCCAAACTATTTAATTCTACAGCAAACTCTTCCCATAACTCCTTGCACGTATTTTCCGTTGCACCAAACCTTGGTTTTCCGCGAGCAATTTCCGGATTCCTGTCCATAATCTGAACAAGCCGCTCAAATTGGACTTTCACTGTTATTTTCAAGCTAATAAAAGTGTTTAAAAATTGTGAAAAAATTATTACAAAAATTGATACTTACGATCTCCCCATTTTGACTTAAATTTTCACCGCTTTTAAAAAATTTCACTCTAACTGATAATGACACAACTACAATTAAGCAGTTGTGTGTATTCAACGTTTTTTACGACCAAACTTTTACAAAGTTGAGAACAGCAATACCACGAAAAAACAGATACACAACTGAATAGCCAACTGGCAGTTTAGTTGCGAACGCCAATGCGAAATCACCTAAGACGACCAAACTGCCACAAAAGTGGTGAACCGCAATAGGGGCATAAAATTTTGCATTAAACGAGTCCGTAATTTCCAAATTTAACGTTAGCGTTAATTTAACGTTATTTTAAGAATGGAACCTTCAACTTCAGGTATTTAAGTGTATAAAAATGATGTAGTGTTTTTGAAAATATGTGTGAAAATATTTTTGACGATTTTTTTAAAAAAGGTCTAAAATTGGCCTATTTTTGATGTTTCGTGAACCATAACTTCTAAGTTAGTTAAGGTTGGGTTTTGAATCATATATTTCATAAAAGTGTGGAATCTTAGCTTGATAATACAAGCAAGAAAATTTGCGGTTTTGTTGCTCCATTTTTTGCTATTAACATTTTTTTGTTTGAAGTCGTGTTTTTTCAAAGTCATGTATTTAACAAAACTAACGTGTATTTTGTTTTGCTATAGTCATTCGTTCAATGTTACTATTATTGTTATGGTTGGCGGAGAATTTTACAGCCTGTCCCACGATATCGAACGATATCGTTCGCTTTAATTTTAGACGACAAACAGCTGATTTGCGTCCCAATAAAAACTTTCAACACGACAAGTCGATCGAAAATGAAAGCGAACGATAACTTAAACACTTTCATGTAAATTTGCGTCCCAGTAAATAATATTGTGCGAGCACAAATGTCAAAAGTAGTCACTTGTGTTTTGGTTGTCGTTTAAAACAAAAGAAAATTTATATTGAAAAAAAAAAAAAAATATATATATATATATATATATATATATATATATATATATATATATATATATATATATATATATATATATATATATATATATATATATATATATATACATATATATATATATATATATATATATATATATATATATACATATATATATATATATATATATATATATATATATATATATATATATATATATATATATATATATATATACATATATATATATATATATATATATATATATATATATATATATATATATATATATATATAAGTATATATATATTAGTTAAACAAGCTTTACAATGGAAAATAAGTGGTAAGTAAATATCTATTATTATATATTTATGAATATATGTATGTATGTACATATGAAGTGAGTGAAGATAAATATGCCGAGTTAAATATGTTTCGACGTAACGCTTTACGTAATTAAATATTTATAAATATCTTTTTAGTATTTGTGACATATTTGCCAAATACGTTTTCTCATTTGGGACATATTTATTATAAATGTGTATTCCTACTTGGGGAATATAAATATGTTTTCATATTTGGGACAAATTTGTAAGCCAATATTGAAAAAACTATAAATTATTACGGGACGACACATACCTCATGTTAAAGGCAATTCATCCTAGATTTTATATTTGTAAAGACTTTTTACCAAAAACATTTTGGTCTATCGAAAAAATTAATTTGAATTTTTTGGTGCACAGTACTGTTTCTCTGAGGGATTTTTCACCTCCTGGAAAAACTATAAATTATTACGGGACGACACATACCTCATTTTATAGGCAATTCATCCTAGATTTTATATTTCTAAAGACTTTTTACCAAAAACATTTTGGTCTATCGAAAAAAATTAATTTGAATTTTTTGGTGCACAGTACTGTTTCTCTGAGGGATTTTTCACCTCATGGAAAAACTATAAATTATTACGGGACGACACATACCTCATTTTAAAGGCAATTCATCCTAGATTTTATATTTGTAAAGACTCTTTACCTAAAACATTTTGGTCTATCGAAAAAAATTTATCTGATTTTTTTTTTTTTTTTTTGGTGCACAGTACTGTTTCTCTGAGGGATTTTTCACCTCATGGAAAAACTATAAATTATTACGGGACGACACATACCTCATTTTAAAGGCAATTCATCCTAGATTTTATATTTGTAAAGACTTTTTACCAAAAACATTTTGGTCTATCGAAAAAATTAATTTGAATTTTTTGGTGCACAGTACTGTTTCTCTGAGGGATTTTTCACCTCATGGAAAAACTATAAATTATTACGGGACGACACATACCTCATTTTAAAGGCAATTCATCCTAGATTTTATATTTGTAAAGACTTTTTACCCAAAACATTTTGGTCAATCGAAAAAAAATTAATTTGAATTTTTTGGTGCACAGTACTGTTTCTCTGAGGGATTTTTCACCTCATGGAAAAACTATAAATTATTACGGGACGAGACATACCTCATTTTAAAGGCAATTCATCCTAGATTTGATATTTGTAAAGACTTTTTACCCAAAACATTTTGGTCTATAGAAAAAAATTAATTTGAATTTTTTGGTGCACAGTACTGTTTCTCTGAGGGATTTTTCACCTCATGGAAAAACTATAAATTATTACGGGACGACACATACCTCATTTTAAAGGCAATTCATCCTAGATTTTATATTTGTAAAGACTTTTTACCAAAAACATTTTGGTCTATCGAAAAAAATTTATCTGATTTTTTTGGTGCACAGTACTGTTTCTCTGAGGGATTTTTCACCTCATGGAAAAACTATAAATTATTACGGGACGAAATTTGTAAGCCAATATTGAAAAATAAATAAATATGAAAACATATTTATATTCCCCAAGTAGGAATACACATTTATATTAAATATGTCCCAAATGAGAAAACGTATTTGGCAAATATGTCACAAATACTAAAAAGATATTTATAAATATTTAATAACGTAAAGCGTTACGTCGAAACATATTTAACTCGGCATATTTATCTTCACTCACTTAATTTTGATTTATAAATAAAAAACAGCTGCTTTTGTTTTCGGTCGAGAGTTGCCATTGAGTAATAAAAAAATTGGTTTTTGTATAGAAAAAAGTAAACGAAATACTAAAATTTTCACTATGGCAATCCTGCAATTTAAAAAACGTAAAGTGCTAGGTAACAGCACGTAGGTTAGAGAAGTGGGTTATAAAATCTCATTTTGTTACGTACTTGTCTGAGTAGTACTTGTTTGTTTGTTTGCTTACTTGTTATATGGATACATGCCATTAATATTGAAATTCATTATTTGGGATATTCTCCCCAACTAATCGTTAGAAACAATTAGAGCTTTTGCAAAATGCATAGAAAAAATCAAAAGTTTGTTGTGGCTTTAGATCTTCATATGCCGACATTTCATTGGTTGCTTAAACTTCACTGACGATTTGGTTTTAGCAACCAAAGAAATGTCGGCATATGAAGAGCTAAAGCCACAACAAACTTTTTATAAGCTTTTTACTCTACACATATTCTATTGTATTAGTAGCCAGCAGCCTTTGTGTGTTTTTAATCATTATTTACGGTGCAACCAACTACTACCATTATAAACCTTGTGCTTAGGGTCACTTTATAGATAGACGCAATAATTATTCGCTGGACCCAATTTTTCTGCAAGACTGGTAAGTAGGACGTTAACTTAAATTTAGGAATAAAAACCAATCACGAAACCTCGAGAAGTGTTTTGAGAAATAAAATTATAATAATAGAGTATCAAAAAAATGCTATCATAAATAAGTCAAACAACCTCGAACCTACAAGGACAAAAGAAAATTCATTTCGATATAAAGTAATATTTAAAGACGAAAGTAAATAAAACATATTGAGCTGTGAATGACGATCATAAACATGGATTAAACTGAATGCAAAGAACAAAATTAAAGACCCATTATAAATCGTAAGATATGAGGCACCAAATTAACCACTAGGTCTAATAATATTCACATAGAATTATACTATACAAAAATCTTACGAGCTGACTTTGCAGAAAAAGCAGAGAAATAAGGGAATGACTGTATATCAAATATAATAAATAATATTTGATATAAAGTTAAAGTAATATTTGTCACAATGCATTTATGGTTACCACACTAGTAGCAATTTTTTTTTTATTAATATGTAGTGTTTGTCCCATTATAATATTGAGTGGGTCATAGTGCATAGATTTTATTATGTACTTATGTATGTACCAACGCATGGCATACACTTTTCATCTTACCTTTTTTTTTCTTGCTCGGGCCTTTGGTATTTACTAGAGTTGTTACCTGCAACACCAAAGGCTCAAGAGTCTTCTCTACCGACATGGTACGTATTTCCAAATTCTTCGGGTCCCACTTCATGGCTATTTGCCCAAAATTTGACAAAGTACCCATTGTAGCGTTTGTTTGAGTTCTTCAATAGATTTATAAGGAGACGCCCTTCAGACAGATATGGACAATATGGATATGAAACTACTTTTTACCTTACAAGCAATAAATTCATTAATGAATGAGGGTAAAAAAGGATTACACTTGTTTAATAACTGCTGCAATAGATTTTTGCTTTGAAATTTGACACTACTTAAAAACTTTCTTTAGAAATTTTCACAGAATACCGTTTATACAGTTTATGGTAATTTTTTTGCAATTTATTTGCGAAGAAGCCAGTCGGCTTTATTTGAAAACCGCGGAAAGCCGTCGCCAATTAATTTTAATTAACTGTCGACGTCTACTATTTAACGCCGTCTAAACATGAAATCCAATATCGCCGTGAAAAAAACAAACATTTAAGAAAAAATTTTTTTGTTTTGACAAAACCACCCCGTTGTTTATGTAAACAAGGAATGAAAAAAATTGCTGAATTTAATGCAAAGATTTTATAGGTATAAATCAATTAATTTAAAACAAAAGTATTAATATTTGTAGCATGCAGGGTCTTAAATCAAATTTCGCAATTGTCACTAACATTATTTGAGGAATTCGGAATATATTTAAGATTTACTTAGACCACTTTTATATCGAGTTTTTCATCAATAATAGGAGAACAAAACTTCCAATTCATAAGGTGCTACCTTTGATCGATAGCAAATGACAGTGCACGCAAATCTTAATAAAAGTTTCTGCACGGGGACCTTTAGGAAAAAATTTTTGGATCAAGAAATTATGAAAAACGTTGCCGAGAAGTACACATTTAGTTTTACGCCCATAACAGGCAAGAACTCCGGTGGCCACACATCGGGCTACTTTCAATCGAAAGCTGACATTAATACACGTCGACTGATATATAGATTATACCCCGGGAGACTTTCAGAAAAAAAAATAGATCTAGCAATCTTTTAAAAGATTAAAAAATCGCTGAAAATACTTTTTAGCGTTTTACATATTACTCACAAACGGTACTGTGGCCACAAATCGGCTATCCAAGGTGTCTTTACTTACAAGGTGGCAGCATCGCTTGATATGATAATTTTTTGCTCGATATTGTTTAGTTTAGCTTAATGTCAAAATTTCTTATGTTTTGTTTACATCGTTATTTTTTGTTTACTATAAACGAATTTTCGAATTCAAAACAAATTGAAATTTAAAAGAATTTTAAAATTATTTTGTAATCAATTGTTTAACCCTTTAACCACTGAAGATCAAATACGAATTATTTCTTCTTAATAATTTTGATATCATAGTGCAATTAAGCAGGAAAACACCAAAACACCAAAACCAAAGACCGTCTGATGAGAAATTCTTTTTTTTTCCACTGCTATTTGTTTATTGTATCTTCAAATAGAACTAACAATAAGTGTTCAAATCTTAAGTGTAAATATAATAATTAGGCCCAACCAGTGTCGGACATAAACTTAGTGATAGTAATTAATAATACATAAATATGTTAAGCACAAAAATATTCAAAAAATTCAATCTGAAGTGTGGCGTATTAAGGCCGTAGTATCCCTCTTTTTTAAGCGGATGTGTCCAGGAAAGTTCAAGATGTTACGAGCAAGGGGATTAGGATGGAACTCGAGTTTCGTTAAATATTTGCCTGCATATTTTGCAATTTCTGCGGTCACGAGTGGCATATTTAAATCACGATGTAAAATTGAATTTTTCATGTACCAAGGAGCCGATGTTATTAACCTTAAAATTTTGTTTTGCATTCGTTGGATTCTCTCTACATTGGAAGCTGAAGCAGTGCCCCATAGCTGAATTCCGTAACACCATATGGGTTTCAAAAGCGACTTGTATATTAAAAGTTTACAATCTAGACTGAGGGTAGAATTTCTACCAATCAGCCAATGTATCTGAGTCAATTTAAGTTTTATTTGTGTCAGCTTAGAGTCAATGTGGTTTTTCCATGTGAGGCGTCGGTCGAGGTGTATACCAAGATATTTCACATGTGAATGTTGAGGAACAACTTGATTGTTGATTTGAATGGGAGAACAATTGTCTCTTCGTAGTGTAAATGTGACATGAACACACTTTTGTTCATTTACTTTTATTCTCCATAAGTTCAACCACAATTCCAACAGGTTAATATGTTGCTGAAGATAACGGGATGCCTCGTGAGGGTTTTCATGCATACTAAGGCAGGCTGTATCATCGGCAAATGTAGAGGTGAGGATATTACTGCTTAAAGGCATATCACAGGTATAGATCAAATACAAAACTGGACCCAGTATACTCCCCTGTGGCACACCGGATGAGATAGTTTCGGGCTCACTCATGAAGTCTGCTTCCACAACAGTGAATTTCCGGGCAAGAATATAACTTTCCAATAGATTTACAATGTTTATTGGCAGATATGTCTTCAATTTTACAATTAGGCCTTCATGCCACACTTTATCAAATGCCTGAGAGACATCAATAAAGAGGGAAGAACAATACTTTTTTTCTTCAAATGCTCTTCTTATGAAATGGACCAATCTATGAGTTTGTTCAATGGTGCTATGCTGACTTCTAAAACCAAATTGATGGTCCGGTATGCACCCATTATCAGTTAGAATTGGGGACAATTTTGTCATGAGCAGCTTTTCGAAGAGCTTTGAAATTGTTGACAGCAAACTTATTGGCCTATAAGACTCAGCCTTGGTAAGATCTTTGCATGCCTTTGGAATCATTTTGACCATGGCAAGTTTCCAGCTGTGTGGATAATACTCCAGTCGTAAAATGCCATTAAAAATAAATAACAGGATTCTAATAGCAATACGAGGCAACTTCATCAGCATCTTGTTACTAATTCCATCAATACCCGGGGCCTTTTTTGGGTTGGTTTCAGCAATTAGTTTTTGTACATCACGCATCTTAAATTTCATGGGTCGAGGGGGTAGAGCTACTACACTCGGTAAATCAACAGCACCAGTACATGAGTTTGGAGTAAATACGTACTTTAAATGCCCAGCAAATATGTTACCTTTTTCAGTATTACTTCTTGCCCAACCTCCGGTAGAAGTGCGCAGGGGTGGTTTAGACTCAACGGGTGTTTTAAGTTTTTTAGCAGCGCGCCACAAGGAGTAATTAGATGCTGCTGTGACATCGAGACCTTCCAGGTAGTTCTTAAGAGAAGCAGATTTTTCAGCTGAAAGCAACTCTTGGAGTCGTTTAGTGCATTCTCTAAGTCTGATTTTATGTTGGGGCGATCTGTATTGTTGCCATTCCCTTCTAGCTCTTCTTTTTTCACATACGAGACGTTCAATATCCGCAGAATAAATTCTATTAAACCCAGTCTGCGGATGGGAGGTAGTGGCATGTTTAGCAGCCTGTTTAATATTATCGGTAAGATTGGCAATGTTAAATTCAATATCATCGGGAGTTCTAATCCTGATATTTTCCGTACAATGAGTACTGAGATATTTTTTGAACCCCAGCCAGTTAACACGATTTATCATCTTCATATATGGGTGAGGTAAGTCACTTCTTAGTGGGCTACAAATTATAACGATCGTGGGAGAGTGATCGGAGGAGAGATCATGTGAAGCTTCAACATGAATTAAATCCCTAGGGATATTTTTCATGACCCCAAAATCTATAACATCGGGAATTTTTTGTATGTCAGTAGGCCAGTAAGTGGGCTCCCCGCTAGAAATGACATCCAAACCCATTTTTGAAATTGTGTTGAACAATGCTCGACCTCTAGGTGTAATAAGACGCGACCCCCAGAACGTATGCTTTGCATTGTAGTCGCCAGCTGCTATGAAACAAGGGCCAATAGTTTTATAAAAATCCTCGTATTGATCCTCAGTGATTGAAAATCTGGGAGGGGAGTAAATGGATGATATCACGAGATTTGAACAAAAATTTTCGATACAAATATTCGTTGCTTGTAGATGGTCTTCACAAGTGTTCTCAAGAATATAGTGCTTGAGTCTTGACTTTATTAGAACTGCTGATCCTCCGCATGCTCTTCCTCTCGGGTCCTTTGTATCATATAAAGTGTAGCCACTCATTTTAAAAAGGCTTCTCGAAGTCAAATGAGTCTCAGATACCAACATTACATCAATATTTTTTACCGTGAGGAAGTGCTGAAGTTCATATTTGTGTTGGCGAATGCCGTTTGCGTTCCAGAAACATACTTTTAACGTGTTCATGGCTTATTAACTAATGCTTGAAGCAGTGTGTTCTGCATTCGCAGCATTTCTTGCATCATGCTAGTCATATTTGTTGTAAAGTTGTATATAGTTTGCACCAAATTGTCTATAGTAGCTTCAAGGCGACTGAAATTAAAGCTTGGGTTTGCATTTGTTGCATTAGTTGGTGGAGACACTTTTTGAACGGGAATAGAGTTGATCTTCACAGCGTCAGCATACGATACATGTGAAGTGATTGGTTGGGCCATTAGGGTAGGAGTAGCGGTGAACGTATTTCCTGCTTGAGCTGGAGTTACTTTAGGCTTTTGGCTCATAGCTTGTTTAACAAAAGAGAATACAGGACATCCTCTGTAGTTAGCAGTGTAATTACCTCCACAATTACTGCACTTCTTTTCCTTCTGGTCCTTCGACTTATTGCAAATAGCAGTACTGTGTAATTCACCGCACACAACACAAACAGTAGGTAATTTGCAGTAAGTTTTTGTGTGGCCATATTCTTGACAGTTATGGCACTCTGTAGTTAGCAGTGTGATTACCTCCACAATTACTGCACTTCTTTTCCTTCTGGTCCTTCGACTTATTGCAAATAGCAGTACTGTGTAATTCACCGCACACAACACAAACAGTAGGTAATTTGCAGTAAGTTTTTGTGTGGCCATATTCTTGACAGTTATGGCACTGTACAGGTCCTGAGCGCTTGTGTGGTTCTTCAACTGTGATTTTCCGGTATAACAGATATTTTAAATTATAAATAGGATGTGTCTCACTTTTCTTCAGTTTAATATCATTTGGTTCCAGTTCAACGCGAAATAAGGGTTGGGGGATCTTCTCCCTGTTTATTATGTTAGAGACATTTTTAACCTTAAATCCTTGGAGGGTGAGAGCATCTTTTATTTCCTCAGGGACAACATAAGAATCTATGCCCTTCAATACGATCTGTAGGCCTTTAGCACTCTTAAGCTGGAAAGTGTAGAAACTTGTTTTATTTTTCTCAAATTCTGTAACCATTTTGCGGAAGTCTTTTTCATTATATATTTGAACTTTTGTTTCATCAATGTTACCACGTTTTATTGGAACAATGTGAAATGACTTTTCACCAATGGCCGAGATTAGTTTTTTAATAAGAGTGTTCGAGTTTTTTTTGTCTCAGATAGATTGGTGGTGGTTTTGAAGTTTTTTTCGAAGATTCTTCGGGTTTATCGCTGTCATCTTGTAATATTTTAAACCGGTTTTGACGATTAGCTGAGGCGGCGTCGTTGTCTCTGGATATTTTCGGAACAGATGAGATTTTGGATGAATTTGGGCTTCGCCCGCGCTTTACTACCGTTACATATCTGTCCATTCATACAGGCACTTTATGTTTTTGAATATTATCGTCCATTGTGATAACTGGGTTAAGTGATGAACAAGAACCCGGAGCGGATAATGGCGCAGACTTAAATAGAGAAGAACTAGGTAACGGTAATGTTAACGAATCACTACTTGGCATTGGAGTAAGCGAAGTTGATCGCTCGCGTATAATTGGCTTTGCCGTTAGAAAAAGACTGTCATCCAATTTTTTGTTTTTATTGTTTGCATTAAGAGCTTCAGAACTCACAGTAAAATAGGCATTTCTGCCGTTAGAACTCACTTCACAATTTTTTGTTTTTGAGGTACTCATGCAGAGTATTCCTCAGTCACTTTGTTTGTGTTTTTTTTTTGTTTTCTGTTTTTGTTGTTTCAGATTATATGCAAAATTATTAATGCAAATATGTAAAGCAAATTTCACAAAAACTGTACTTATTACGAATCAGTACTTATTACGAATATTTTTTTTGTATTGTTGTTTGTTTAGTATGTAAAAAAAAACTCCGCTAACACGTCTGTTCACTACGAAGGTTCAACAAGACTCCTAAAATTCTAACTAAAATTCTTTTATAGACATTTATTTTAATATATTTACTATCCCCAGTAAAGCCACCAGATGATGGAGTAGCTTGTGGTCCTGTAACTTCCATAGATGGCAATGGTGAGCGGTATCTTTTTTTTGAAGGAAGATTTTTCTACTGGTTCAGTTTCATCCATACTTACATTGCTTACAATTATCTCATTGCTGCAAATATATATTTTTTAAATATTTGTTTTCACTAAAATCAAGCTGAATTTTTCGACTGTTCTCACCAAAATCTGATTGCAAATGATTATTTCTCACACACGAACATAGCGACGATGTTAAAACTAACACTGCTGTAAAAGTTATTTTACTTTAAATAAGCAAGTATTTTAATGGTTTGGTGGGAGAATCGCAGAATTTATATAAGTTAGTTTTTTTAAACACCTTCTGTAGACGGTGTTAGTGGTTAAAGGGTTAAGAAACATTAAAAAAATGCGAGTTTGTGTAACTTGTGGAAAAAATATATACCTGGCAGTGGAACATTTTTTTATGTCCCACAAGACCAGGAAAGAAGAGAAAAGTGGTAAAGAGGCTCTACGTATAGACTTCAATTCTTTAACACAATGCGTATAAACAAACATGTCATGTTTTTACAAAATATTTTATTTGGTTTACTATAATTTTTTGAAATTATTTTTTATTTTTTTTCATTTTATTTTAAACTTCATTCTTTTTGTCACATACATTGACATTGAGCTAAACTTTTACACAAACAAAATACACGTAGTTTTTACTTTGTTGTATTTATTGTACTCGTGCTGCCACCTTGTAAGTAAAGACACCTTGCGGCTATCTAAAGCTGACAATAATGCGCGTCGATTGATATATAGGTTATAACGCGGGAGACTTTCAAAAAAAAAATTATAGATCTATCAAACTTTTAAAAGATTAAAAAATCGCTGAAAATACTTTTCTTAGTGTTTTATATATTACCCACAAACGGTACTGTGGTCACAAATCGAGCTACATGCTATCAAAAGCTGACAATAATGCGCGTCGATTGATATATAGGTTATACCCCGGGAGACTTTCAGAAAAAAATTATAGATCTAGCAAACTTTTAAAAGATTAAAAAATCGCTGAAAATACTTTTTTAGTGTTTTACTTATTACGCACAAACGGTTCTGTGACCACAGAGTACTTTACCGGCTATCAAAAGCTGACAATAATGCGCGTTGATTTATATATAGGTTATACCCCGGGATACTTCCAGAAAAAAATTATAGATCTAGCAAACTTTTAAAATATTAAAAGTCCAAAAGTTTTTGTGTAGTTCTCTGGGAATGTACGCAATAGTTAGTATTTTAATAAAGAATAAAAGATTTGCTCAAGATTTGAAAAGAATGAAGAGATATGCAAAACTTAATTCCTATCTGTATTTTTTATGGAAATAATAGCATATTAATATTACTTTGATTGAAATTATTATAATTGTAATTAAACATAATGAAAATTTCGATATCAACAATGTGTGGTGAAAATTATTGTTTCATTTACGTTGCTCCTTACAAAAAGTCTGGCAGCATAATTATGAGTAGTAAGAATATATGTGGCTTCTTAAAACATAATGAGTGTGTGACAACAACCATACAAACCAGAAAAATCAACAATGTGTGGTGAAAATTATTGTTTCATTTACATTGTTCCTTACAAAAAGTCTGGCAGTATAATTATGAGTAGTAAGAATATAATATATATTTGACAGGTTCTCTTTCGTTAAACAGGCTATGAGCCAAAAGCCTAAAGTAGTCCCAGCGCAAACAGGAAATACGTACTCCGCCACTTATCCTCTAATGGCCCAACCAATCACTCCACAAGTATCGTATGCTGACGCTGTGAAGATCAACTCTGTTCCAGTGCAAAAAGTGTCACCACCAAATAATACAACAAATGCAAATGCTAGCTTTAATTTCAGTCGCCTTGAAAATACTATTGATAATTTGGTGCAAACTATAAACAACTTTACAACAAATATGACTAGCATGATGCAAGAAATGCTGCGAATGCAGAACACTCTGCTTCTAGCATTAGTTAACAAGCCATGAACACGTTAAAAGTATGTTTCTGGAACGCAAACGGCATTCGCCAACATAGAAACGAACTAGAGCACTTCCTCACGGTGAAGAATATTGATGTAATGTTGGTATCTGAGACTCATTTGACTTCGAGAAGCCTTATTAGAATGAATGGCTACACCTTATATGATACAAAGGACCCGAGAGGAAGAGCATGCGGAGGATCAGCAATTCTAATAAAGTCAAGACTCAAGCACTATATTCTTGAGAGCATTTGTGAAGACCATCTACAAGCAACAAATATTTGCATCGAAAATTTTTGTTCAAATCTTGTGATATTATCGATTTACTCCCCTCCCAGATTTTCAATCAGTGAGGATAAATACGAGGATTTTTACAAAACTCTTGGCCCTTGTTTCATAGCAGCTGGAGACTACAATGCAAAACATACGTTCTGGGGATCGCGGCTTATTACACCTAGAGGTCGAGCATTGTTCAACACAATTTCAAAAATGGGTTTGGATGTCATTTCTAGCGGGGAGCCCACTTACTGGCCTACTGACATACAAAAAATTCCGGATGTTATAGATTTTGGGGTCATGAAAAATATCCCTAGGGATTTAATTCATGTTGAAGCTTCACATGATCTCTCCTCCGATCACTCTCCCACGATCTTTACAATTTGTAGCCCACTAAGAAGTGACTTACCGGACCCATATGTGAAGATGATATATCGTGTTAACTGGCTGGGGTTCAAAAAATATCTCAGTAGTCATTGTACGGAAAACATCAGGCTTAGAACTCCCGATGATATTGAACTTAACATTGCCAATCTTACCGAGAATATTAAACAGGCTGCTAAACATGCCACTACCTCCCATCCGCAGGCTGGGTTTAATAGAATTTATTCTGCGGATATTGAACGTCTCGTATGTGAAAAAAGGAGAGCTAGAAGGGAATGGCAACAGCACAGATCGCCCCAACATAAAATCAGACTTAGAGAATGCACTAAACGACTCCAAGAGTTGCTTGCATCTGAAAAATCTGCTTCTCTTAAAAACTATCTGGAAAGTCTCGATGTCACAGCAGCATCTAATTACTCCTTGTGGCGCGCTGCTAAAAAACTTAAAACACTCGTTGAGTCTAAACCTCCCCTGCGCACTTCTACCGGAGATTGGGCAAGAACTAATACTGAAAAAGGTAACACATTTGCTGGGCATTTAAAAAACGTATTTACCCCAAACACATGTACTGGTGCTGTTGATTTGCCGAGCGTAGTTGCTCTACCCCCTCGACCCATAAAGTTTAAGATGCTTGATGTACAAAAACTAATTGCTGAAACCAATCCAAAGAAGGCCCCGGGTATTGATGGAATTAGTAACAAGATGCTGATGCAGTTGCCTCGTATTGCTATTAGAATCCTGTTATTCATTTTTAATGGCATTTTACGACTGGAGTATTACCCACACAGCTGGAAACTTGCCATGGTCAAAATGATTCCAAAGGCGGGTAAAGATCTTACTAAGGCTGAGTCATATAGGCCAATAAGTTTGCTGTCAACAATTTCAAAGCTCTTTGAAAAACTTCTCATGACAAAATTGTCCCCAATTCTAGCTGATAATGGATGCATACCGGACCATCAATTTGTTTTTAGAAGTCAGCACAGCACCATTGAACAATGTCATAGATTGGTTCATTTTATAAGAAGAACATTTGAAGAAGGAAAGTATTGTTCTTCCCTCTTTATTGATGTCTCTCAGGCATTTGATAAAGTGTGGCATGAAGGCCTTATTTTAAAATTGAAGACATATCTACCAATAAACATAGTAAATCTTTTAGAAAGTTACATTCTTGCCCGGAAGTTTACTGTCGTGGAAGGAGACTTCATGAGTGTGCCCGAACTATATCATCTGGTGTGCCACAGGGGAGTATACTGGGGCCAGTTTTGTATTTGATTTATACCTGTGATATGCCTCTGAGCAGTAATATCTTCACTTCTACATTTGCCGATGACACAGCCTGCCTTAGTATGCATGAAAACCCTCACGAGGCATCCCGATATCTTCAGGAACATATTAAGCTGTTGGAACTGTGGTTGAACTTATGGAGAATAAAAGTAAATGAACAAAAGTGTGTTCATGTCACATTTACTCTACGAAGAGACACTTGTTCCACCATTCGAATCAACAACCAAGTTGTGCCTCAACATTCACAGGTGAAATACCTTGGTATACACCTTGACCGACGGCTTACATGGAAACTCCACATTGACTCTAAGCTGACACAAATGAAGCTTAAATTAACCCAGATACATTGGCTAATTGGTAGAAATTCTACCCTCAGTCTGGATTGTAAACTTTTAATATACAAGTCACTTTTGAAACCCATATGGTGTTACGGAATTCAGCTATGGGGCACTGCTTCAGCTTCCAATGTAGAGAGAATACAACGAATGCAAAACAAAATTTTAAGGTTAATAACATCAGCTCCGTGGTACATGAAAAATTTAATTTTACATCGTGATTTAAATATGCCACTTGTGACCGCTGAAATTGCAAAATATGCAGGCAAATATTTAACAAAACTCGAGTCCCATCCGAATCCGCTTGCTCGAAATATCTTGAACTTTCCTGGACACATCCGCTTAAAAAAGAGGGATACTACGGCATTAATACGCAACACTGCAGATGAAATTCTTTGAAAATATTTTTGTGCTTAACATGACATTTATGTATTATTAATTATTATCACTAAGTTTATGTCTGACACTGGTCGGGCCTAACAATTATATATATATATTTAAGATTTTAATACTTATTGTTAGTTCAGTTAATTGAAGATACAATAAATAAATTTTATTTAATAAAAAAAAAAGAAAAAAAAAAGGTTCTTTGATATTATGGTCACAGAATATTTCACAGTTTATGGAATATATTTATAATAAATAAATATATTTTTATAACTGTAAAAAAATAAATATATTTATTAGCACATGATTACGGCATATTGATCAGTGTATCGTCAATGGTATTACTTTAACAACTATAATCCCGGTACCATTAACTCTGATGACCACTACAGACTTTCACATGTTAAATGAAAATATCTGGTCGAATCCTTGGCATCTGAAGTTAGGATTTTTATTACGATGAAGTAGCATCATTAAATCTACCGTTCTGTAATCATTCCTGCGTTCAAATGTTTCAACAAAACAGTTGGACGTTTCATTAGCACATACGCTTTACGTGACATAAAGAAAGGGGAGGAGATAACAAATTGCTATGATGTGGACTATCGCAAAGGTAAACGCGAGACAGGACGTAAAGGACTCAAAGAAATTTATCACTGAATGTCGGTGTGAAAATTGTCTGCAGATTGATAATGAAGATGTTGTAAAGTTTGTAAGTTTTTTTCCCCAGTTATTTTGTATTGAATTAGCAAATTTAACCGAACTATTTATTAATATTTTAGAATAAATTTTATAAATATCGCTTTGATAACGCCAAATGCTGAAAAATATTTACATCTAGTACACTTGATATCCGCACGTTCAATTTATTGCAGGGCGATTTTTTGAACAATGAACTAGATACGGATCTTTTTTGCACCAAACTCTCAGATTCTATCACTATGGCCCAATACAGTATCCTTATAGGCCAGTCCCACTGCCTCCACCTGCAGCTCTGTCGGTCTATAACAGCTCTCCACTACCACCTGGGCCACGAGCAGCTGAACCATTGGTGGCAACTGTAGCAAATAGTACGCAAGCATTTACATCACTGGTGGCACCTGTAGCAAACAGCTCGCAAGCAGCTGATCCACCGGCATCTGATGAATAAATAATCAATTTTGTTTTTTTTTTTCTTAAAAGTATGATCATGTATACTATATAATATCAATAAAATTAAAATTTTAAAATACGAACAATGTCGTATAATATTAATTAACAATTACTCTTTAAATATGCTGACAACTGTTCAGACTTTTGTTTTCACTGCATGGTTTAAAAAAAGCATATGAATAATATGCTATATGTAGTAATGTATTTATATAAACTAGTGTTCGCCCAGTGGTTGAAATTCAACCATTATTGCCATAATAAAAAGCCGCTCAGATAAAATGTTATATTTTTCTTCATTTCTAATAAAATGTATAACCGTACTTACTCCATTCTTTAATAGTTGTATCTATTAATGTAAGCTTTTCAAACAAATAATAGAAACGGTTTTGATGTTCATTTAAGAAACATAAATTTATTGCCTATATTAAAAATACTAAAATTTTTTGATTAATTGAAGAAAAACTAAAAGTAAAAAAGTTCATTTTATTCAAAATATTTAAAGTAGTTGTACGACCGACATCTTTATCTAAGGAAAATTTTTTTATATGGTACAATATTCTTCGTAAAAACTCTATTGTCATTGAGTACGTTTCCTAGACCATTTTTGTTTGAAATATAAAATTTTCGGCCGTCGAATGAACGACCTCTACTCGCAGCTACATATAATTATCCATGAGCAAATACAGGTGACTTGTTAATGGTCATGGCAAATACGGGTATAATTGGAAATTGTGTCCGCTGAAATTAAAATGGAAGAATTGTTCCAGAAAATGGTCAATTTATTCCTGGAATCACAACAATGGAATTTATTTTCAATTTCAATTTACGCGGTGGCATTCCGCTTACGTTCAATGAATTTAAAAATTAAGACCGATATTCATTTACGTCATTGACATCATTAGAAACTTTATAAAAACTGTAATAAACCTTCTCCTCCCCTGAAAGACGATTAAGTATATCATTATTTATTGAAGCGAATTCTTCATTGGTAGGAGCTGAAATTACGTAATTAAGAATTTGATCCGATAATATATTCTCACGAATATTACCATAGATATCAGTAATTATATTATGTAAACAACCAATTATTTGTTGTGGCAATTCAATAATGTCATCACCTAACTCTGGATAATTTCTTAATTCACAATTACCAAGTTTATTTATGAAATTCTACAAATTCTACGTCTTCTGGTCTAGCTCTCATATTTTGTCTTATGGTAACTTTGTGAAAAGAATTAAATTCCCTCCAACTAATGATGCAATTTTCAGTTAAAGTAAATCGGGTCCCGTGTGGAACAACAGGTAAAATTTGCATTAAATCGCACCTTAGTAGAATACTTTTACCACCAAATGGTGGAATAGAATGAACAAATGAAATAAGTTTTTGCTTCTGAGTGTTTACGGAGTTGCCAAGCCAAATTTAATTTAGTTAATTTTGAGTTTTTTGTTGTAATTTTTTTTAGCAAATTAAGAGAGAATGAGAGATCATGGCCTTATGATTGGCTAATATTCTTAACTGTTTTTAATTATCTTAGGCACAAAAATGTAGAATAAAAAATACATTCTGCACCGCTTCTATTGACAATCTATCAAACAAACAAAAAAATCAAGCGAATACGTTGAATTTAGGTCAGTTAAAATGGTTCTTAATTTTCCCATTTGCCTATTTATATATAGAGTAGAATAAAAAATACATTCTGAACTCCTCCTACTGACAATCTATCAAACAAAAAATCAAGCGAGTTTAGGTCAGTTAATATGGTTCTTAATTTTTCAAAATGCCTATTTATATATAAAGTAGAATAAAAAATACATTCTGAACTCCTCCTATTGACAATCTATAAAAAAAAAAATTAAGCGAATACGTTGAGTTTAGGTCAGTTAAAATGGTTCTTAATTTTTCCACTTCCCTATTTATATATAGAGTAGAATAAAAAATACATTCTGCACTGCTTCTATTGACAATCTATCAAACAAACAAAAAAACCAAGCGAATACGTTGAGTTTAGGTCAGTTAAAATGGTTCTTAATTTTTCCACTTCCCTATTTATATATAGATTACTTTTTAATGATTACATTTCGCGATCGTACCGTACATGTTTTTTCGCAGGTAACAAAAAGTGTAAAAACCAATCATACAGGATTTCACAAAAATAGCGAACAAACAAAATAAATTTGCTACCTATTTTTTAGGAATCTATGTTTGTATGTATATATGCAAAGCCTCAAGACTATTTATGTACTTATATGCATGTTGCTTGCGCGACCAAGCCACCTTCTTCTTTTAAATCCATGTTTACTCCACAACGGTCGAGGAATAAATAAATACGTTCTGTAAAAAACAAAACAATCGAACCTGTTTTTTCATAAATGCATATGGATTGGTTTTGTGCTAATAATGCGAGGTTATGACTGGTTGAAAAATTGTGCGGACGAAAAACAATTCCCCTCGTCTCTCTTGCCTAGGAAGTACGATGTTATGCCTGCATAATTGTTCTCGTGTGTTAAGGCTCAATAAGAATAACAACAATTCAGTATGATTACGGCGTTGAGTTTTTTGTTGTAATTTTTAGTTTTTTTTTAGCAAATTAAGAGAGAAAGAGAGATCATGGCTTTATGATTGGCTAATATTATTAACTGTTTTTAAATATCTTAGGCATAAAAATGTAAAATAAATAATACGTTCTGCACTGCTCCTATTGCCAATCTATCAAAAAAAAAAAAAAAAAACAAGCGAATACGTTGAGTTTAAGTCAGTTAATATTGTTCTTAATTTTTTCCACTTGCCTATTTATATATAGATAATTAGGTATATAATGGTATAGGCCTACTGGGGATGCCAGCCATTAAAAACAATTGGCAACGCACTCAGTATGGTACCTCAATGGTAGTGTGGAAACCTACACATTGATGATAGATTTTATTCCAGGGACAGAAAAGCAGGGTTAATACCTACCAATACATAGACTAATTGAATTTTATTTTTAAATTTCCACTTATATATCAAATAAGTCTTAAAGAATGCATTTATTTAAAATAATTAGTGTATAGTGTATAATACAAAAATATTGTTTATTTTTATTATTTTTGTTAATTTATATATTATCTATACATTAAAAAGGTAAAAAGATAATATGAAAAATTAAAAAGAAACTATAATTATATTAACTTGCAATAAGCGTTTTTAATTTATTGGGAAATATAGTTATTAATTGTAATTATTTATAATTTTTGCATTTCGAATAATCACTGAAATATTTTGAGGTGTACTTTTCAATATAAAAATTTCACTTAAAAATATTCTAGAAATAAATATATCGAATGCACACAGCATTTTATTCTGTGGCCATTAAATCCCACAAATATAACATGTAAGTTACATATTCAGTTGAATTAGAATAACTCTTCTTTTTCCTAACATTCGATATATATTGAAAAAATGTTTGTTGTGGCTTTAGCTCTTCATATGCCGACATTTCATTGGTTGCTAAAACCAAATCGTCAGTGGAGTTCAAGCAGTTAGATAACATTCAACCTCGTAGGTTTATGCCACATAAAACAAATACAATATGAGAATTTCAATATTGCATATGAATTACAACAAATACATAATCATAGTAGGCTTAGAATGTTTTTATACAAACAACACAACAAACAATTATACTCTACGTGAGTTGCAAAAAACCTAATTGTTTCTAACGATTAGTCGGGATATTCTCCCGAATAATAAATTTCAATATTAAGTATTTACAATAAAGATATTATTTTTCATTTTTGCCTAACTGAATACAATCATTAACGACCAACGGGCGTTTAATTGTATGGGTGTTGAGAGAAAAATAAAATAGACTCACGTTGAGTATAATTGTTTGTTGTGTTGTTTGTATAAAAACATTCTAAGCCTACTATGATTATGTATTTGTTGTAATTCATATGCAATATTGAAATTCTCATATTGTATTTGTTTTATGTGGCATAAACCTACGAGGTTGAATGTTATCTAACTGCTTGAACTCCACTGACGATTTGGTTTTAGCAACCAATGAAATGTCGGCATATGAAGAGCTAAAGCCACAACAAACATTTTTTCAATGCATTTTGGTTTTTAGTTTAAAGTGTTTTTTATTGAACTTCATCAAAAAAAATCCACTTTTCACAGATATATTAATTCAGACAAATTTTTTTTAAACTTTGCCAAAAATTTCAATTTGGTTTTGGCAGATCTCAGTTGTGTAAAAAACATGAAAAAATACAACAATTTTATTTATGTTCGAAAAACAAAGTTGCCCTACATAATAAAGTTTGATATGTCAATCTTTTTTTAACTAAATCTCAATGCATTTAGATCTCATTGATAAAGAAAAATGAATTTTTTTGAAGGAAATTAAAACTAATTTCATGTATATATAAATCTATTTAAGCTATAATTATAATAATTCGATTGCATTTAGTTGTAAAATCACAATGTAATAATCAGGCAATATTTTGTTTTAACAACATATGGTGCCAACACAACATAGTCGATATGCCTATAGCCGGCAAACGCAACTAGAAGAAGAAAAGAGAATAAAATTAATAATCTCTTTTAAAAAATTGTAAAATCAAAGCCAGCTTTTAAAGTCTTTGTATTTGTTGATGTGACTTTAAATTAAGAAGAGCATGTTTCATATTCAAAAGTTGTACGATGTAACGGTATATCAAATCCAGCAGATCAACCAAAAGCAGATAATTTTATTTTCGTTCGTTGTCTTTTTTGAGAGTATTGAATAATTTTATTTTCATTCTATGTTTCTTTAAGAATATTAATTTTGTTTTTATTCGCGCAGAAAAATTTGAATATCTTTGTTTTCATACTCTGTAAATTGTTTTACACCCAATTTTCAAGATGATTTTTTAAGATATGTCTTTTTTATTTTCTTTTAAAGATGCTCTCAAAATCATGTCACATTTTCATGATGATTTTTAAAACATGTCTATTCCTTCACTGTTGTTGTAAAAACAAAACACTTATTTGACAGCCAGAGTTGTATTTTTTACTTTATCTTTAATTCCTTTTATTCCTATAATTTGGGCGCCAAAAACGGAATTTAATAACTTGAGAAGTAAAGTATTTAAAAAAGTAAATTTTCTTTAAAAAAATCAAAATTGGGTGCTATACAGAAAAACCTCGAAGAAAGCAATGGAGGTAAAACTAGTTGACTAAAACTAGTGAGTGGGTGAAGCAATGGCGGAAATGCTGAGTGGAGCGAGGTACATTTTAGTTTCTTATTAACGACTTCTTGGGAGATAAGTCGTCTTTTCTGAACTATATCAGAATATGCCGAGAGACATTTAATTTGATACTCGCAAAAATCGAAGGTGATATAGTAAAACAAGATACCATCTTGAGAGAAGCGATAACTCCAGCAGAGAAACTGGCAGCCACACTCCAATACGTCGCTGCTGGAGAGTCCATCAAAAGCACAAATTATCAGACGAGACTATGGGAAACCTTTCTTTGTCGTGCAGTTCCGGAATTATGCCAGGCAATTTGGAAACACTTTAAAAATGAATAATTAAAGGTTTTTGAGTAGGTACATATGTATATGAAAAATAACTTATTTTATATTGCCTATTTATAGAATGTAATACTTTGGTTTATTATTTTGAAATTAAAATGAAACAAGTTAAATTATTATAAGTACATTCATTGAAATAAATTCGCCTTTTATTAAAATATAACTTTAACAAGTATATGTATATCATTAGCTCTAGGCAGATTGTGAACAAAGAGCTAGATCGCTTGATACGGGCCATATATGTAGGATTACGTACATCATACAAGTTTTCGTGTTCCTGATATTTAGATATTAAAAGCTCCACAATTTCGTTTTTCCACATGTTTTATATTTATTTGTACTTTTTATTTATATATTAATATATGTCTCTTTTATATACACACAAAACAAAAAACAAGCACTTGTCGCTTTAAAACAAGAAAAATAAAGAAGTACACAGAGAAATAACAACTTTAACAGACGAATGCAAATAAAATATAATAGTAAAATTGCGAATGACAGCTAAAAGGAAGAGATGTATTTTTCTTCATTTTTGTTGTAAAAAAATCACGAAAACAGAAACCATGTTTCTTTTGCTACCCCTCTTTCTTATTTACCTAATATGCCTACAAACAAACAAGACATGTCTTAAAGACAAGTAAAAAAATCATTGTGAAAATTGGGTGTTACTTTTGTAATTTGTTAATTTTTTTGCCGACCGCCGTCGATTTTTGCGTAGCTGTGGCTGTTGACATTTAAATTTTTTTTCGAACATAAACTTCGAATGTGGAAAAACATGCTGAATTCAGAACTCCAATTTATAAATTATGGGGATTCAAAAAATTTTTCGTTTTCAATCCGAGTCGAAACCTGCAACATACCCGTATATTACACTTACTGTTCCTATTCTCGAGTAGTAGGATTATGCATGTGTCCGTGTATTGTTTGTTCGGCAAATGTTTCTTCCTAAATGGTTCTGACAGTGATCTACTCTGATATACATATTTGTCACATTGGGCAATTTATTTATCTGTTATTGTTGTAAAATAAACTTCTTGTTTTCTACTTTTTTAATTTCAATTATTGCTTCTGGTGTCTGGAACGATATTGCCAGAATGGCTAATATCAGGTATATTTGTATCATTTTCTTTAATTGTGATATTCTTAATATTATTTTTATGAACAGTTTTTCCTCCTCTGCATATTGGTACAAATCTTCTATATTCAGTCTAACAGTTTTTATTATATTACTTGCGGAACTTTCGGCTGAGTGTTCCGTGTCTATAGAAGATCTATTAATAACTCGTCGAGATATTGCGCTACAACATTTTCAGTATCTGGTTATCTGGAATTTTAGCACCATAGTCCTCTATTATGGCTTTCCAACGTTTCAAATTATGGTTGGAATTTTTTTCGGAGATAGCATATGTATGTCAGTGATTGATGAATTGTAAAAATTGTGAGATCTGCTACTCCATATTTATAATTTCGAAGTTCTTGTGAAGCCCAGATTATAGCTAGCAGCTCTTTTTCATTCGTGCTGTAGTTTTGCTCTGTCGTACTAAGTGTACGGGATAGGAAATAAATTGGCTTTTTATTTTGACTTAACACTGCACCAATAGCTATGTTGGATGCATCTGTGGTAAGTTTAAAAGGTTTGTCAAAAGAGGGTTGAAATAATTCAACCTGTTCCTTTAATTTAAGTTTTAATATATTTACAGCTTCTATGGCTGCGTTGTCTAAATTAATTTTTGTATTGCTACTATGTGGGCATTTCCTCCCTTTAAATGAACTGTTAATGGCTTCGTGATTTGGGCGTAATTTTCACGAAACGTGTATAATAACCAGTTAATCCTAGAAAACCTCTGAAATCTTTTAGTGTGGTAGGAATTGGACAATTCTCAATAGCCTTTATTTTTTCTGGATCTGTTGTTATTTTATTATGTTTAATAATATGACCTACGTATTCAACTTCGGTCTTGAAGAATTTAGACTTTTCATACGAGATTTTCAAAGTTGCTTTATTCAAAGCTTTAAACAGTAAGTGTATATGCTCTAAATGTTCTTCAGGATAAGATGAAAAAATTAAAACATCATCTACATATGTAGACGTATACGAATTTACCTATGAATTCTCGACATATGTCATCTACACTACTTTGAAAGATTGGTGGGGCATTTTTTAATCCAAAAGGCATACGTTTAAATTCATACTTGCCTCCATTAACACAGAGTGCGGTTTTCTCTCTATCCTCTTTTTTATCTTTATCTGGTGAAATCCAGATTCCAAATCTAATGTTGTAAAATATTTAGCCCTTCCTAAATTCTGTAATGTAATGTTGACATCAGGTATAATCACCCTTATTGTGTTTGGCGTAGTAGAAAAACGACAACTGTCGTAGTTGCTGTCGAATTTACAATCTTATGGTACCGTGTAATATTTTCGACAAGCAAAATTTTGTAAATGAATTATATTGTAAAAGATTGTGATAAATAAAATTATTATGAAACACCCGGTTAAATATCTGTCAAAACATTCATAAATTTTTTAAACACAAAATTAAAAATAATTCAAATAAACGAAATGCACATATTATAAATTTACATAATTCAAGAAAAAATAAAATTAAATCGTTTTAAAATAAAATTACATCATTCCACTTTTTAACTCATCGAGTTCGATTTTTCTTTTTTTAAGTTCGAGTTCGCTTTTACGAATTTCTAAAAGGGATTTTCTATGTTGATCTTTTTTTTGAGTTCGTCTTTATATAAATTTAACTTCTCTTTCCCAGCTTTAAACATTTTTCTGGTGTAACGTTCAATTTCCGACAGTTTCCGTTTCAGTTCTAAGCACAGTTCTTTTTGCAGTTTAACTTGTTCTTCTAAAAGCATTACTTTTTCTCTATTTTTTGTTTTTCTATTTTTATTAAGCGGGGTTGAACTACAAGGCTAATCAATTTCTTCAATACTCGTGGTAGCGTCTAAATTTGTATCGGCGTTCGGGGAAATAGCTTTCGATCTTTTAATTCCAAATGCATCTTTATGTTGCATAACAGCACTCATATCCAATAAATTAATTGCTCCTTCTTTTATAGCTGAAAAGATAGCTTTTTAAACGGGCCTCCACCTGTGTCATAGCTTTCAGCTTTATTATGTGCTAGTTTTTTTTCAACTTAAATTTAAAGTCAGCCCACACTCTCATCCAGCCCTCCCCAAAACGCGATGGTGGACCAATACAATTTAAATCATCCGAAATGTTGTTCCACTCTTCCTTAACATTTACCTTTTGTAAACTTTTCTGGAAGCCCTTTGCCAAATAAGGTTTCTGTTCCATTATTTCAAATAGCCTCGCAAATTGACCAGTAGTTGTGACTTTTACTCTAAAATGTATGTACATTTGTATACATAAATACATACATATATATGTATGTACGAATAAAATCATGTTTTAATTATATTAATTATACTTTTTTCATTACATACATTTTGTTTCCTTCCATTTAATTATTTTAAACAAATTTGAATAAAGTCGTGATCAAATATCTTAACGAGAATTTTATACACTTTTGACCACAAATATAACCAGATATAGCAACTTTGACGTTTCTCAAGTGGCCATATCATATGTAGGTTAACCCCTAATTATGAGTAGTAAGAATATATGTGCCATCTTAAAAAATAATGAGTATGTGATAACAACCATACAAACCAAAAAAAAAAAATGTAAACAAACATTTGTAAGCAAATTTTTGTCTATTTAACAATTAAAACAATTATAATATGAATTATAATATGAATTGTTGATGCCAATAGCCAAGAGAATGGTAAGTGTGTATGTATATGCTGTTCGGGTAAAATAAAAGAAGATATAAATGTTTTTTAGATGTGCATGTAGTTTGGTTTACCTACAGAATCAAATTGGTGGACGGCAGACATAATCCATTGCAGTGCAACTTATTGGAAGGAATCTATCATAAGTATACGTAAGTACGGTTTTGTTAACCTGGAAAAATACAAAAATATTGCAAAATTAAACAAAATTTATGTTTAATATAATTCGAGTATGCAGATTACAACTCAATATGGAAAGGATGCTCTTGTGACTGGAATTTTTCCTCTATTTGCTTTAACCACAAAAGATTGGCTTCCACTTCAGACGGTAATACGATTGCAGAATTTGTGCTTCTATATCTTCATTAGCGCGTGCTGACTTGGGCTTGTGACTCTTGAAACAAATAACTATTTGTTAATAAAAAATTGTTTTAATGCAGAAATATACTCACTTGTTTCCTTGTACTACTTCTTTTTTTTAGCTTCTTCTTGGCTGTTGACACTCACAACTTTTTCTCTTCAATTGGCTCGTAAAAATGGGAAATTCTGTCAAAAATACCGCCAAAAAATAAGAATTTCCAATTTTTTCGCCAATTTTGCAGAAAATTGCCACGTTTGAATGAAAGAGAAAGCGTTATAAATAAAGAAATTATCTGTCCTTTAGTGTTTATGGGGTTAATTTTGTGTTGCCAATGGGATGCATTGTGATGCCATTCACACATTTTGTAGGGACTATTGCCACCGCTAGGTGGCCGTGACCAATCTGTATAGTCTGTGCTTTTGACAGACGAATACACCAAACACGGTACAGTTTTAACGGCGTTTTTTGTAATAGATTTCAAAAACGTCGTACTCATTGGCGTTTTCGCCAATTACGGTACCATTTTCAAAAACCGCATAGTTTTCGCCACAAAAGCGCCAAACACAATAAGGGTTAATGTATCTATCAATTATAATATGCTCATTAAGTTTCCTAAAGTCTATGACCATTCGTAGTTTTGGTTTCCCATTTTCATCCAATCCTTTTTTATGGACTGTTAGCATTAGGGAATTATAAGGACTATAACTTTTCTGTATAACATCCTGTCCTAATATTTTTTTTATTTCTTTATTCACGAACTCTGTATCATTAAAATTGCATGGATATTCTTTTGTCCAGATTGGTTCATTCGTCGTAGTTCTAATACTAGCTTCTATGGTTGTTGTAAATGTTAATGGACCTATATTATTATTCTTATTCATTAATTTATGTTGAAGCTTCACATGATCTCTCCTCCGATCACTCTCCCACGATCGTTACAATTTGTAGCCCACTAAGAAGTGACTTACCTCACCCATATGTGAAGATGATAAATCGTGTTAACTGGCTGGGGTTCAAAAAATATCTCAGTAGTCATTGTACGGAAAACATCAGGCTTAGAACTCCCGATGATATTGAACTAAATATTGCCAATCTTAGCGTGAATATTAAACAGGCTGCTAAACATGCCACTACCTCCCATCCGCAGACTGGGTTTAATAGAATTTATTCTGCGGATATTGAACGTCTCGTATGTGAAAAAAGAAGAGCTAGAAGGGAATGGCAACAGCACAGATCAGCCCAACATAAAATCAGACTTAGAGAATGCACTAAACGACTCCAAGAGTTGCTTGCATCTGAAAAATCTGCTTCTCTTAAGAACTATCTGGAAGGTCTCGATGTCACAGCAGCATCTAATTACTCCTTGTGGCGCGCTGCTAAAAAACTTAAAACACCCGTTGAGTCTAAACCACCCCTGCGCACTTCTACCGGAGGTTGGGCAAGAACTAATACTGAAAAAGGTAACATATTAGCTGGTCATTTAAAAAATGTATTTACCCCAAACACATGCACTGGTGCTGTTGATTTGCCGAGCGTAGTTGCTCTACCCCCTCGACCCATAAAGTTTAAGATGCTTGATGTACAAAAACTAATTGCTGAAACCAATCCAAAGAAGGCCCCGGGTATTGATGGAATTAGTAACAAGAGGCTGATGCAGTTGCCTCGTATTGCTATTAGAATCCTGTTATTCATTTTTAATGGCATTTTACGACTGGAGTATTACCCACACAGCTGGAAACTTGCCATGGTCAAAATGATTCCAAAGGCGGGTAAAGATCTTACTAAGGCTGAGTCATATAGGCCAATAAATTTGCTGTCAACAATTTCAAAGCTCTTTGAAAAACTTCTCATAACAAAATTGTCCCCAATTCTAGCTGATAGTGGATGCATACCGGACCATCAATTTGGTTTTAGAAGTCAGCACAGCACCATTGAACAATGTCATAGATTGGTTCATTTCATAAAAAGAACATTTGAAGAAAGAAAGTATTGTTCTTCCCTCTTTATTGATGTCTCTCAGGCATTTGATAAGGTGTGGCATGAAGGCCTAATTCTAAAATTGAAGACATATCTACCAATAAACATTGTAAATCTTTTGGAAAGTTACATTCTTGCCCGGAAGTTCACTGTCGTGGAAGGAGACTTCATGAGTGTGCCCGAAACCATTTCATCTGGGGTGCCTCAGGGGAGTATACTGGGGCCAGTTTTGTATTTGATTTATACCTGTGATATGCCTTTGAGCAGTAATATCCTCGCTTCTACTTTTGCCGATGATACAGCCTGCCTTAGTATGCATGAAAACCCTCACGAGGCATCCCGATATCTTCAGGAACATATTAAGCTGTTGGAGCTGTGGTTGAACTTATGGAGAATAAAAGTAAATGAACAAAAGTGTGTTCATGTCACATTTACCCTACGAAGAGACACATGTTCCCCCATTCGAATAAACAATCAAGTTGTTCCTCAACATTCACAGGTGAAATACCTTGGTATACATCTTGACCGACGGCTTACATGGAAATACCACATTGACTCTAAGCTAACACAAATAAAGCTTAAATTAACCCAGATACACTGGCTGATTGGTAGAAATTCTACCCTCAGTCTAGATTGTAAACTTTTAATATACAAGTCGCTTTTGAAACCCATATGGTATTACGGAATTCAACTATGGGGCACTGCTTCAGCTTCCAATGTAGAACGAATACAACGTATGCAAAACAAAATTTTAAGGTTAATAACATCGGCTCCTTGGTACATGAAAAATTCAATTTTACATCGTGATTTAAATATGCCACTTGTGACCGCTGAAATTGCAAAATATGCAGGCAAATATTTAACGAAACTAGAGTCCCATCCTAATCCTCTTGCTCGTAACATCTTGAACTTTCCTGGACACATCCGCTTAAAAAAGAGGGATACTACGTCTTTAGTACGCAACACTCCAGATGAAACTTTTTAAAAATATATTTATGCTAAATACGATTCTAATGTATTATTAATTATTATCACTAAGTTTATTTATATATTTAAGATTTGAATACTTATTGTTAGTTCAGATATGAAGATACAATAAATAAATATAAGCGTGCAAAAAAAAAATTAATTTATCTATTTCCGATGCAAGTTTCTGATGTTCCCTGAAGAGGTGTCCATTGGTTCTGGCTTTGGAAATTTTGCCAATTATTTTAGTGTTGATGTTGATTATATTGGCGATATGATGGCCGTCTAAAATGTTGAGATTGCTGTGGGTACTCCCTCTGTTGGTGTTTTAATGATGGATTTCTCTGTTGATTGTTCCTCTTATCTTCATGATTTATGTTGTTATTACACAGTGTAGATTTTTGTAATTGTTGTCATGCTCTGTGGTAAGTGCGACTGCATGGGCATGTTCTAGATCCTTGATAGGATTCCCGTAAAGTGTTGAACGAGTAAAACTACTGTTGATTCCATCTTTGAAAGTTCGGACTGCATCTTCCATTGCATGTGCTATCATACATTTAATTGATTCTGCTGGGTCTCCGGACATCGCTATTTTTGATGTTACCACTGTTAATGTTTTACTAACCTCATCGTGAAATTCTGATAATGTTAATTTCGTTTGGGTTAGTTTGGTTAATTCGTCCTTCAGGATGTATAATGGGCGCTGGTCACAATATGTGTAGTCCAGTCGATTAATGATTGCCTCGAAATTGAATATTTGTTATGGTTTAGCAATATATTAGCTGTTGCACCCGTTATTTTTGATTTTACGATAGTTAAAGCTTCCACGTATTTGTTGAAGTTGGTATGTTGGTTAATGCTGTTTATTAGTTGCGTTGCGTCTTCTCGCCAAAGCCGATAAATACTTTTTGTTCCATCAAAAACCGTTAATGCTTTAAATATCTCCAAGTTTATTTCCAATAATACTTTTGTTTAAATTGCCGAAGGACAAATCTATTCTTTAAGGATGCATTCTCCTGTTGTAGGTTCTGTAGTGCTAGCTGTATACCAGCCAGTTGTTGGATTATTTGTTCCATAATTTCTTGTGATGAATCGTTCAGGTTTCTATTTTTATCAAAGATATTTTTCTTTGACGATTTCATAAATATATATTTTTTTTTCACTATATGAATAAAGTTCGTTGTTTTGTTCTCTTCACTCACTTCCCGTTTACAAAAAATGTATATCTTCTATATGAAGAATTGGTTTAGTTTATATATTTTTTATGAAAAAAAATTTGTTGAGTCCTTGCAGCGACAAGGTTATATCGGTCCGCTTCTAGAGTAAAAAGAATATATGCTACTCCTGCCAGGGTCGCCAATTAAAGTTTTCACTTTAGTTATTAAAAAAATTTTTTTTTTCTCCGACGTGATGCGTCTTACTTTATTATATTTTCTTAATAAGTAACTTAATTTGAGTTTACACATAAACTGAGTTTACTCAGTTTTACTTATAAACTCAGTTTACTGGGTTTTACTTATGAACTACGTTTACTGACTTTTACTTATGAACTGAGGAACGAAAGTATTTACATTTCTATTTATACCCTCGTTCTGTATATTTTGTTTACATATTATGGTTAGTATGCTTCAAACAATGATATCTTTACTTTATATACTTTGTTTACATATTATGGTTTTTACTTTAATTACTTTGTTTACATATTATGGTTATTATACTTCAAACAATCATATCCTTACTTTTATTACTTTGTTTACAAACAATCATATCTTTACTTTAATTACTTTGTTTACATATTCATATCTTTACTTTAATTACTTTGTTTACATATTATGTTTCTTATCTTTGTTTACAACATTTCTTATTTCTAATATTATTTTCTTTGACGCCATGTTATCAGCGGAAAGAGTATTCGTGTTTATTATCTACTTGACCTTAACTTACGCTGAATGAATGCTTTTTGGAATTGACCCGAAGTAAAAAGATGTTGAGAGGTAATTCTAAAATTTTGGGAATGTATTCCACTTCGTAACTATATGAGGTTTCATCAAGGGTATCATTTAGAAAGTTTGTTTACAGATTAGTAGCAAATTTTCGACTGTGCAACTTTGTATGAAAACCATAAACTAACTAGACCCGACAACTTTGAAAACGTGCATAAAGTTTGTGTAAAAGAGATAGCAAAGCTATTTGTTTTTATATAGACATCTTTTCACACAAACTTTATGATTTATACAAAGTTTATGCAAAATATGATTCGGACCCTTTTTATACGTCAAAGTTGGGTATTCTGTGTATATTCTGTGAAGAAAACCACAAAAAGATTAGCAAATACTTAAATTTTCAAAACAGCATCTAAAGTAGGGTTGCCAGTCGGGCTTGTTTTGGCTGGTTTGTCCAGCTGTTTAAGTATGTACCTGTACAGTTTCAAGCTAAAATAAAATTTGTCCTGCTAAAACAATTTTCCACAAAATGTTCTTAATATTTAATGCCTTAAATTTTTTGTATAAATTTCTTTAATATATTTGCAATAGTGTCGTCATTTCTATTTTCGCTTTTTTAAATCGTTTTGTACAATACTGGTTTCATAGTCTCTTTAACTTCTTAAGTATATGGTGAAAGTATCACCTCTTGTGTTTTTTTAACTAAAAAGATTTAAGTTTAGTTATCTATTGCTATGTTTATAGTATATTATAGTTAATATTGAAAATTCATTATTTGGGATATTCTCCCCAACTAGTCGTTAGAAACAATTAGAGCTTTTGCAAAATGCATAGAAAAAATCAAAAGTTTATTGTGGCTTTAGCTCTTCATATGCCGACATTTCATTGGTTGCTAAAACCAAATCGTCAGTGGAGTTTAAGCAGTTTGAGAGAAAAATAAAATAGACTCACGTTGAGTAAATTGTTTGTTGTGTTGGTTTGTATAGAAACATTCTATACCTACTATGATTATATATTTGTTGTAATTCATATGCAATATTGAAATTCCCATATTGTATTTGATTTATGTGGCATAAACATCCGAGGTTGAATGTTTTCAAACTGCTTAAATTTTAATTATCGTGCTGCCTCCTTGTAAAAGTAACACACATCATTTACAAAGTTGTTCCATATGGTAGCTTTGTTTCAGCAGATCATTTATTCGTAGTTAGTAAATCTTTTATGAGCAAACTCTCAGTACACTAAAATTGTCTCACAACAAAAATATCGTACCCAACGAATGGGTGAATCCACCTTTAAAATCATGTGCTTTAAATTGTCTAACAAGAAAAAGTTTGTTTAGGACGATTGGGTGAATCCACTTTTATGCTAGATTTAAGGTTCAATCAGACGTGACTTTGCCATAATGCCATAGCCATAACTATTGCCATAACCATAAATATATTTGCTTCACCTATTAGTGCTGCCATAACCATAAACAGCTGTTTATGTTTAGTTTTGTTTATTCAGTTCAGAAGTGCAAAGAAAAAACAATATATTTAGTCTAAGAACTAATTTTTGGATTAAATAAAAGAATAATAATAATAATAAATACAATAAGAAAAATGAATAGTGACGAAGAAATTGACAATTTATTCCTTAATATAATGTCATTGTATGCTAAAAGAAGGAAGTTAAAATCCAGAAGACGGTGGCGATTCCGTCCTATTAATAAGGACTGGTTCCAAAATGGATACCACCAGAAGACGTTCCTGAAAATAAAAGATACGGATGAAGAAGAGCTTTTTGCACACACGCGAATGCCTCGGACTTGTACGATATTTTCTTAAAGTTGATGGCCCCCTCAGTGTATAAATTCAAGGAAACAATTCATGCCGAAGAGCGCTTATCGCTTACACTTCTGTAAGTTTTTAAGATTTATAATAATAATATTTCTTAAAATAATTTGAGCTATTTTTAGGTACTTACCATATGGAACTCCTTTCAAGACACTAGCTTGGAGCTACAAAATTGGAAAAACCACTGTTATTAATATTGTATAGGAGACATGTGATGCTATTTGGGAAATGCTTTCACCGATATATTTAAGTGATCCCACGCAGCAAAAATACTGTAACAATATTACATACTATTGGCACAAATGTAGTATTTAAATATGGCAACACTGTAATGTAGATGATAAGAAGAGAAGAAATAAAATGGCAGTTGCTAAACACATGTACACGAAGGAAGACGCATTTTATTTAATACCAAGCTTGTTACATGGTGTCAGGTGGAAAATAGAAAAGAGGTTATGTCTGATCCCGAAAAAGCAACTATAAGCAGAGAGTTAAACCAGCCAGCAATGAATACAGAGAATAGCGGAATAATTATAAATGGCTCTGAAGCTATGTAATTTGAAGATCCAGGGAAATTCTGGCCCATGTGGAAGCAGCGGTTTAACATTTACCTGCTTGCTTCAGGAAAAAATAAAGAAGCGGAGGATGTAAAGATCGCACTACTCTTACACCATGTTGGTTAAAAGGGGTTGGACATTTACAACTCCTTAAATTTGGAAAAAAATGAGGAGACACTTGATAAAGTCCTTAAAAAATCTGACGAATATTGCAATCCGAAGAAAAACGTAACAATGTAGACCTTTAAATTCTTCAACATAGTGCAACAGCAGTGTCAGCCATTTTGCGAATTTGAAACGGCGCTGCGCAAACAGATTAATTCTGCGAATTCACCTGCACTAATAACTGCAAAAAATTTGAAGAGCGCATACTTCGCGACAAAATAATTTTGGGTATCTACGACAAAAATTTACAGACGAAGTTATTGGAAGCCAAAGATAATGAATTGGAAGACGTAATTCAAAAGTGTAAAGTAGCTGAATTAGCAGCTGAAAATAAAAAAGCGCTAGAAGAAAAAGAGGTTAAGATTGATAGGTTACAGCGTATGGGAAGAAGTAAAAACGTGAAGCTGAAAGAAAACATGTGCTATAAGTGCGGTGGTAATTGGAGTTTTGAGCATAGGCAAACATGCCCAGCAACGAAAAGTGGGCGAAGATGTAATAAATGTAAGCAGCCCGGACATTTTGCATCGATGTGGAGAATGAAACTATGTGGAGGAGGCGGAACGGATAGCCGCTGTGTGAACGTTTTAGAAGCTTCAACGGATAGAGAGCTGCCAAATGCAGTTAATGCTGAATATTATGATGAAGGTAAATTTGGTATAAGGGATGATAAGATTAATTGTAAAGTAAGAGTGATTAAAAATATATCTGATTGTAGAATGAGCTGTTTAGGGAGAGGCTGGTTTAAGAACATAGTTGTAAATGGATTTAAAGTTAATTTTAAGATGGATACAGGTGCGGATGTGAACTGCTTGCCGGTCGGATATGTGGAGAAGATGAATTTAAGAAATTAGATTAGTAACTCAAATATTCGATTGTTTAGTTATGGTAATGAGGAAATAAATATATATGGCAGAATTAGACTACTGTGTTCTGTGAAAGGGGACAGGGATTTGGTTCCTGTAGAATTTGACGTGGTCAGTAACGAATATCAGCCAATATTAGGAAGAGATTCTTGTGTTTCCTTGAATTTGGTAAAGAGAATAGATAATGTAGGATATACAGAGAATACGGACAATGGACGCAAGTCATTAACATCTGCTGGAACTGCTTGCGCGAATCTGCCTGAGGGCATGGATGAGTTTGTACGTACTTATAATGATGTTTTTGATGGGCTTGGTCGAATACCGGGTAAATGTCTCATAGAATTAAAGGACACTGCTCAACCAAGAATAAACTATAAGAAGAGAATACCATTTAGCTTGCATCGTAAATTGAGGGATCAATTGGATCTCATGGTTAGGGATGGTGTGATTAGCAAGGTCAATGGACCTACGGACTGGGTGAACAATTTACAAATTGTTGAGAAACCGGATGGTACCTTAAGGATTTGTCTTGACCCTAATCCATTGAATAAATGTATAAAAAGAGAGCGATGCATTATACCGACGTCTGAATCAATAGTTAGCCGGATTGGTGGTGCGAAATATTTTACGGTAATGGTCCTCAAAAACGGGTTTTGGCAGGTAGTCTTAGACGAGAGGTGTTCGGAATTGACAACATTTATAACTCCATTTTGGCTGTATAAGTGGAATCATATGTCGTTTGGATTGAACAATGCCCCGAAAACTTTTATGCGATACATGATACAAATATTTGGGGATCTTGAGGGCGTTAAGGTATATTTTGACGACTTGTGTATTTTTGGGAGAACAAAGCAGGAACATGATAGGCGTTTGCTTGAGGTGATTGGAAGGGCAAGGAAATTTAACGTAAACTTTATTAGGAAAAAGGAACAGTACAGGGCAAAGGAGGTGTGCTTCATGGGACAGATAATCTCAGAAGGCGAAATTTGGCTGGATAGGAAATATTTGAGGGCTATTGAGGAAATGCCCATGCCGCGTTATGTTTTGAAACTTTTGGGACTGTCTAAGTTTCTTGGAAAGTATATTCCAAATTTGTCGTCTATAACAGCGAATCTTAGGGAACTGACGCGAAATAATGTGAGATGGCAGTGGAATGATAGTCATATTGAGGAGGTCGAGGAGTTGAAGAGAATAATTTTTGCTCCTCCTGTACTAAGAATTTACGATCCGAAGCTTCCACTGGTTATTCAGACTGACGCATCTAAGAATGGTATTGGGTGTGTACTATTGCCAAACGGCAATCCCGTGGCTTTTGCGTCTCGCAGCCTTAGTAAATCCGAAATAAGATACGCACAGATAGAGAAGGAATTGCTGGCAGTAGTGGTGGCATGTAAAAAGTTTCACTACTTCATTTATGGTCGGCATGTAGAGGTACATTCGGACCATATACCGCTGGAAAGCTTGATAAGCAAGGATTTGGACAAGGTCACTGCCAGACTTTAGATAATGTTTATGCAGTTACTGAAGTACCCGGCATTAGTTATAAGATATGAACCGGGGAAGGATATGTTAGTAGCTGACTATTTGTCACGAGCGAGTTTACCAGACACGGCACCAGAGGATACAGTTTTGAAATTAGTTGTACATTCGGTGATCAGGAAGAATTGCATGTCGGACCAGAACAGATTAGAATTTGTCCGTGCTACTAAGGCTGATGAGGCTATGGATAGGATTTTATCGTATATTAAAGGGGAGTGGCCACTATATAGGAATCTGGGTGTTGGGGAAAAGAAGTATTATAAGATAAGGAATGAATTGAGCGGTGCCGAGGGCTTACTATTTTTCAGTGATAGGTTGGTTGTTCCTTCTGAACTTAGAATGCAGACCTTGCGATTGCTACATTAAGCTCACCTAGGGGTTGAGAAGACGCGGATGCGGGCTAGGGAACTTTATTATTGGCCAGGATTATCGACCGATGTTGAACAGTTTGTCGGCTCATGTAGGATATGTGAAGGAATGCGTAGAAAAAACCAAAAAGCCATTGCAGCTGCACCCTGAACCATCTTATTCTTTGGAGCAGGTTGCAATGGATATCTTTGAGTATTCGGGTGCATCCTACCTAACAATTATTGACTCATACTCGTGTTGGCTGGTCTCTGAGAGATTAAAAAACAAATCTATAAGTGATGTTATTAATGTATTGCAGCAAATATTTTTTAAATTTGGATTTCCAACAGAGATAAGATCGGACAATGTTCCTTTTAATAGTAGTGAATTCAGAAATTTTGCAAATATCTATAATGTTAATCTAAAGTTTTCCAGTCCAAACTACCCACAGAGCAATGGTCTGGCGGAAGAGGCGGTGTCTATTGCTAAGAGCATATTACAAAAAAATGTCCTAGAGGCGAAGCATAATTATCATGAGCAGATTTTGGAGTATAATGTTACTCCGTTACAGGATATGCTTTTATCGCCAGCGCAGTTATTTATGGTTAGAACACTTAAGACAAAACATTCGGTATCTAACTGTTTACTGAATGAGAGGAATAAGGATGGATACCAAATTCAGGACAGGATAGTAAGGAAAGGGATAGGCAACGGCTGTATTACAACAGCTCGGCCAGATCCTTAAGTAAACTGAGCCCCAATGACAGGGTTTTGCTTTGGAAGGATAATGGATGGCAATATGGAGTTATTGTACAGATGGTTAATGATAGGTCATATATAGTGCGGGATGTGGATGGTAATAGATATAGGAGGAATAGGCGGTTTTTGATGGAAACGAGGAACCAAGCGGAACAAGGTGAGGATTCAGAATATGAGCATGCTATTGATGATTTCAGTGGTGAGAGTAATCCTTCTGCAGTAGGAGATCAGGTAACACGTACAGGTAGGGTAGTTCACAGACCACATCTGTATGGGGAATGGGAACACTATTAGAAAATTAGAAATAAGAAATTTAGAGATTAGAAATTTATATGTAAATTAAAAAAAGAGCATGTAACAATAGTATATAAGTGGCACAAATGTAGTATTTAAATATGGCAACACTGTAATGTAGATGATAAGAAGAGAAGAAATAAAATGGCAGTTGCTAAACACATGTACACGAAGGAAGACGCATTTTACTTAATACCAAGCTTGTTACAAATACAAAGATATTACCACCGACTTCGCTCAAATGTGGAACATGCCAAATTGCGTAGGTGCCATTGACGGAAAGCGTATTGCAATTAAATGTCCACCAAAATCAGACTCTGTGTACTTCAATTATAAAAAGTTTTTCAACATCGTATTGTTAGCAGCATGCGATGCTAATATACTTGTACAGCTGTAAGCATTGGAGCCTACGGAAGCGAAAGTGATGAAGGAATTTTGAATGTTACACGATTTGGCGAAGATCTGTTGGAAAATCGGTTACCATTGCCACCCAAAACTCCCCTCCCCTTATCATTAGAACCTTTTCTACATTATTTTGTTGGAGATTCTGCCTTTCCTTTAAAAGATAACCTTATGAAACCATATCCAGCAGTTAATACGACAAGAGCCGAACGCACTTTTAATGCGTTTGGGATTTTGACGGCAAGGTGGAGAGTGCTCAGGACAACAATGGAGTTTCATCCAGGTAATGCCGAAAAAATCGTTCTGGCATGTTTGGTGCTCCATAATTTTATAATGCTGCACGATACAAAACGTTGGTACTGCCCAGAGCACTATACAGGTGAAGAAGGGAGAAGCGCAGAGTGGAGGAACGAATTGATACCACATGGAGGGCCATTGCTGTCCGTACAAACGTTCAGACGTAGAGGTCCTAATAGTGCATACGACTATAGGTTATACCTTACCAATTATTTTATGAACGAGGGCGCAGTAACATTTCAAAGCCATGTAGAATAAAACATCATTCTAAACATATACATGTGTATATACATATGTAGTTCAATTTATTTCAATAAAAAAATATGTGTATATATAGATATATACATATACATATAAACTATATTACTGTAATACATTTTTATTATTTAATTGCATTTTAATGCATTTTGATCGGGAGTAAATTTTTAATCGTGCCAAAGCTCAGTATTTTCAATTTTTATTATAGAATCAAATATTTTTATTAATTAACGTAACTTTATAAGGAAGACAAGAAAAGTTAAATTAGACTTTAGCTACAAAAATGATGCGTTTTTTGTCTTTAGAAAAATACATTAGTTAATAAAAGTATTTGATTCTATAATAAGAATAAAATAAGAATAAAATACTGAACTTGGGTTCGATTGAGAAATTACTCCTGATTAATATACTAGTATAAACTAAAAAAAATTCGAATTCACAGTCTTTTGTTTAACTCTTTGTACTACACTGCATCACAGTTGGTTCAAAAATGAAACAAAAAAATATTATAATAAAAAAACAAAAATATAAAATATTATAACAAAACAATATAAAAATATAAAAAAAACAAGAAACAAAAATATATCTCCAAGTTGTAATAATGAAGCTAAAAAAAAACATTCAAACTATAATAAAATAAACTACCTATAATAAAAAATACACTATTTCCCATCCTCATCGATTTGTGCTTGCATGACGATCCCCGTGCAACTATACATCACTTCAGCCTAGGTTGGTTTACTCATTTTTGCAATTGCGGAGCAAATCATGGTTCCAAAGCCGCTTATCTCCGCTCTTAACTCTTCCCTACGTGCTTTACGTGCACATACCTCCTGGAAAGTTTTAATGGATTCCAGTATGGCAGTGTCGAGCTCATCCAGCTGTGCCCTTCGCTTTTTTGCTCTCGGTGCTGACGGCACAGACTGAATTGGGCTACGTTGTGCGGGGGAAATTGCCGTTGATTGCTCAGCTGGAATTGGCGCTTGCGAAGGCGACGGGGAGTCGCAAGAAATCTCGATTACATCAAAAATGCTTTGCTCTCCTGCTGGTGCACTTTGTCTCATTCTGTAAAAGCATATAAGAATGTACATTATGATTATTTCTTACAGTAACAATTTATTTTACTTACGGGCGAGGAACAATATGTCCTTTTAAGAAATGCAGGCTTTCCAAAAGTGGCCACTGCTTTCTCACAAAAGCACCACTTTCTGAAGCATTCCGAGAACACCTAATCTCTTTTGTGTAACGCTCCCTTAGGTTTCCCCATCGTTTTATAACTGTGTTTTGTATTTAAAAAAAGATATTTTATTTTAATACCAAATTCATTTCTTACTTACCATCAGCTTCCAAAATGCTAGCGACTTCCAACCAAGCGCGTCTCTTTTTCTCCCGGTCCTTAAAGCCTGGATCACTTTTGTCATATAAACATGGACAATTTCTTACGGCTTCCACAAGCTTTCCGTCATCCATTTTATTAACTACAATATTTAAAACTAATAATTTTAATAAAAAATATACTAATATAACTAAAAAACGAGAATATCGGGTATGTTCCAGGTTTAGACTCGGATTGAAAACGAAAAATTTTTTCAATCCCCATAATTTTTAAATTGGTGTTCTGAATTCAGCATGTTTTTCCACATTCGAAGTTTATGTTCGAAAAAAAATTCTAAATGTCAACGGCTACATCTACGCAAAAATCGATGGCGGTCGACAAAAAAGTTGCAAAAAATTAACAAATTACAAAAGTAAAACAATTTACAGAGTATGAAATCAAAGATTCAAATTTTTCAATTAATTTTCTACGCGAATAAAAACAAAATTAATACATTCGAGCCCCGACTTGCGTCGTTAATGGGGACCGGAGAAACGCGACGAAAATCGAATCACCATTTTCTATATAAATACACTGAGATTTAATTTATTGGGGAAAATATTCAAAACAAAGCAAAAAATTTTGTATTTTTGATAAAAAAATAAGTATGAATACATTTCTATTTATTTATTTCGTTTACTTCAACAAATGTTTATAATTATTATAAAGAAATAAAACAATAAATTAATAAAAAATATAATAAAAATTACATTCATTTACATATGTACATATGTATATTCATAAAAAGTAGATGCATTAAAAATTTTAATTTATTTAGCTTACATTAAGCTCTCTTCAGATGATAAATCTAAATCAACAACACAACATTTGATTGGATGGAATTTGGGGAATAACATACTAAATTCTTACCATAACCAGATAGTTGTTATTAGCACCACTTATATAACAAAGGAAAGGGAATTCCCCTTACTTCACGCAATTTGAAAACTTCTTAATGTACAGGCCAGAAGTTGTGAAAATGTTAAAACTACAGAAAATATGCTATATCAGGCACTACAAATGCTAAAAATGGTAATCCACAATGCTGCAGTAAACACTTTAACGAAATCAAAACGACGCAAATCGAAATCAAAACGATGCAAATCGAACCGACGCAAATCGGTGTCAAAACGACGCAACTCGGACTGACGAATCTTGAAATTGCAACGACGCAAATCGAATTTTTCCAGTTTTCAAAAAGCGAAGCAAATCGAAACAACTCAAATCGGGACGATGAAAGTCGGGGCTCTAGTGTATTCTTAAAGAAACATAGAATGAAAATAAAATTATTCAATACTTATATTTGTTAATTTTTCCGACCTTATGATATGTAATTTTTGTTTTTATTTTTATTCCGGCTCTAGGTCATATATTAAATAAAACTCCTTTTTTTGTTTTATTTAAATTTTATTTTTTTATTCAATTTATACAATTCTCGTATTACATTTACAGTGAAGGTTTGTATGAATAGCTGAAGTATACATCAACTGACACCACAGAAGTGGACCAAACCCAAGAACGCTGATGATGAAAGTGTAGCGGCTTTCGAAAACAGCATGTTGTTCCGTTCTGCTAGTGTTTGTCAGAATGATTTACACATTTGTCTTTGTTGTAATTTGTTCTTTGATAACTATCACATGTAATTTGCCTTATAAAATACGATAAAGTTTGCTTTACTTAAATTGCTGAAGAAGAGAACCGATGGTGGTCGAAATATGGAATAAAAAAATAAAATTTAAATAAAACAAAAAAAAAGGAGTTTTATTTAATATATGACCTAGAGCCGGAATAAAAATAAAAACAAAAATTACATATCATAAGGTCGGAAAAATTAACAAATATATACTTAACTAACGGAGGGCACGCCGAAGAACATCAATATGAAATTAATAAAATATACATACTTATAGTAACAAACCAAACAAGTTTGTCATAAGTAAAAAATAAAATAAGCAAATTAAAAAATAAGCATGTGTATGGCTGGTAAAGAATAAATAACAATGGTAAGACTGTTGTAAGTTAGTGAGGTGTAATTTCAGCTCTTCATTACAAAAAAAGTTTTCACAAATTATGATACGATGAATCAAAAACAATTCTCGTATTACATTTACAGTGAAGGTTTGTATGAATAGCTGAAGTATACATCAACTGACACCACAGAAGTGGACCAAACACAAGAACGCTGATGATGAAAGTGTAGCGGCTTTCGAAAACAGCATGTTGTTCCGTTCTGCTAGTGTTTGTCAGAATGATTTACACATTTGTCTTTGTTGTAATTTGTTCTTTGATAACTATCACATGTAATTTGCCTTATAAAATACGATAAAGTTTGCTTTACTTAAATTCCTGAAGAAGAGAACCGATGGTGATCGAAATATGGAATAAAAAAATTAAATTTAAATAAAACAAAAAAAGGAGTTTTATTTAATATATGACCTAGAGCCGGAATAAAAATAAAAACAAAAATTACATATCATAAGGTCGGAAAAATTAACAAATATATACTTAATTAACGGAGGGCACGCCGAAGAACATCAATATGAAATTAATAAAATATACATACTTATAGTAACAAACCAAACAAGTTTGTCATAAGTAAAAAATAAAATAAGCAAATTAAAAAATAAGCATGTGTATGGTTGGTAAAGAATAAATAACAATGGTAAGACTGTTGTAAGTTAGTGAGGTGTAATTTCAGCTCTTCATTACAAAAAAAGGTTTCACAAATTGTGATACGATGAATCAAAAACAATTCTCGTATTACATTTACATTGAAGGTTTGTATGAATAGCTGAAGTATACATCAACTGACACCACAGAAGTGGACCAAACACAAGAACGCTGATGATGAAAGTGTAGCGGCTTTCGAAAACAGCATGTTGTTCCGTTCTGCTAGTGTTTGTCAGAATGATTTACACATTTGTCTTTGTTGTAATTTGTTCTTTGATAACTATCACATGTAATTTGCCTTATAAAATACGATAAAGTTTGCTTTACTTAAATTCCTGAAGAAGAGAACCGATGGTGATCGAAATATGGAATAAAAAAAAATTAAATAAAACAAAAAAATGAGTTTTATTTAATATATGACATAGAGCCGGAATAAAAATAAAAACAAAAATTATTCAATACTCTCAAAAAAGACAACGAACGTAAATAAAATTATTTGCTTTTGGTTGATCTGCTTGATTTGATATACCGTTACATCGTACAACTTTTGAATATGAAACATGCTTTTGTTAGTTTAAATTCACATCAACAAATACAAAGACCTTACAAGCTGGCTTTGATTTTACAATTTTTTAAAAGAGATCATTAATTTTATTCTCTTTTCTTCTTCTAGTTGCGTTATTTATCAGCGCAGCTGTTTGCCGGCTATAGGCATATCGACTATGTTGTCTTGGCACCATATGTTGTTAAAACAAAGTATTGTCTGATTATTACATTGCGATTTTACAACTAAATGCAGTCGTATTATTATAATTATTGTTTAAATAGATTTATATATATGAAATTAGTTTTAATTTCCTTCAAAAAACTCATTTTTCTTTTTCAATAAGATCTAAATGCATTAAGATTTAGTTAAAAAAAATTGACATAGCAAACTTTATTATGTAGGGCAACTTTGTGTTTTCGAACTTAAACAAAATTGTTGTATTTTTTTCATTATTTTTTACACAAGTGAGATCTGCCAAAAGCAAATTGAAATTTTGTGCAAAGTTTAAAAAAAATTTGTTTGCATTAATATTTCTGTGAAAAATAAAATTTTTTTGATGAAGTTCAATAAAAAACACTTCAAACTAATAACCAAAATTGTATTTTTCTTAATAATGTTAGCATTTATAAGAATAAAGTACGATTCGTTTTACTTTCACCTACCCCTTCCTACTCTAATTGAAAACGAATGGGGATGTGAATTGCAGAACACCAAAAATGCTAAAGTAATCCACTTTCGAGTGAATTCGGATTCTAGAACATACCCGTATAAAGCAAAACTTACCACACAAACCAACAAATGAAAAAGTGTAAGCAGAAAACAAAAACAACAAATATGTACAATCAGCAAGCAGCTGTTTATGGTTATGGCGAAAAACCAAAATTCAATTGGTTACTATGGCTATGGTTATGGCTAAGGCACAGAATACTCAACTTTGACGTATAAAAAGGGTCCGAAACATATTTTGCATAAACTTTGTATATATCATAAAGTTTGTGTGAAGAGATATCTATATAAAAACAACTAGATTAGCTCTCTCTTTCACACAAACTTTATGCACGTTTTCAAAGTTGTCGGGTCTATGTTTAGTTTATGGCTAAGGTTTTATGGCAAGTCACCTATAATCAATTACATTGTTGCCCATAAGTTTGGTCCGAACAGCTGTTTTTTATGGTTATGGTTAAGTCACGTCTAATTGAACCTTTAATGTCGACATCGTCGACGGCGTCAAATGTCAAAAAAAGTTGAATCGTATGAAATTGTATGAGAGCAGTTAATCTCAACGTCACACACTGGGGACTTTTGTATGGAGGTGAGGAAAAAAATATATGTATCTCTCAAAAAATTTAGTGATTTTAGCACAAATTTAGTTTTATTTATATAGTAATGCACAAAAGTAATTAAAATGAAAAAAGTTAGAGAAATGTAAAAAGCCCTAAAAAATTTAAATGATTTTTGAACTTTTAATTTATTATTTATTTTAAATCTATTTTTAATTTATTATTCTAAAAGATCCTTAACTTCGTCGCTTATAACACTATGCTTTTTTTTGGCTAAATGAAGGGGTCAAATGTGAGATCAAGGGATCTGATGTTACCATCATTCGGTCCAATAGTTTTTTTTCTTTCTTGAGTTCTTTGTATTGTACGAGTATTTTGTACTCTTCGTTTTCTAACCAATGCATTAGATACTCGTATTTTTCTTTTGTAAGTTCAAGCTTTATAAACATCACCAAAATTTCTAATGTACAAATTTTGTGGTTGGTTTTTCAAATACTAGAAGTAAAATCAATTACTTCTTGAGGAAACATAGCACGTACTTCATCCCTTTTGTATCGCTTAGCACGATCACAGCACTCCTCAAACGATTTACGTGGGCGAACAAGTGCAGAACTGGTAGAACATTCAGCCTCAGTAAACCTAATTGTAAGTGTGCGTTCAAGCCAATTTGCATTTTTTTCAAATCGCGACTTCGTACGATTAGAATCCTGCCATCTTTGTCTGAAGTTAGAGTAAAAGCCTTTATATATTGTATCCAAAATTTCACATGCTCTAGTTTCGTTTAAGCCAACTTTAAGCGATTGTTGCAAAAACTGTTTTAATTTTGTTCTGTCTTTGTAAAACTCCAGAAGCTTCTATCATAAAACCGCATGTTAAATAGAGAAACTTTCCATTGTCGTAAAACTCTTGGGCCTTAGTTTAAGTTATAATTAAAAAAAAAAAGAGAAAAATCGCTTGTACTTTTCGCGTTCCTCGGCACTTGTTGAATGACAAAAATCTATCAATGAACATCTATAAATACTATGTATTTTTCAATATTTTAGTGATCGTTACTTATGAATGGGAGCATATTTCGAAACATTCTAAAACAGGAGCACTCATAAATGTGGGTGCAATTTTTATAAAAAAAATCATGCAGCTAACTAACGGAAAAACCCAAAATAATTCAATAAGTTTACTTTCCCTTTTTTCCTTTTAATTGTCCACGCAAATTTATTAACCCTTATTACTTTGCTACTGCAATCATAAAAGTCAAATAACCATTTGTTTATTACTTTTTTAATTCTGAGAATCATAAAACATGTCATCAATGCTTCTTCCAAAGAATTTTGTGCATATCACGAGCAAATTTTTTAAATTCATACCTTGACTTAATTGTGAATAAAAGCGAAACGCGTTCATCGATTTTCATGATTTATGTCTCATTTTGTTCATAGGTTATGCGACTTTACGTGAAAGTAATAGCACTTGACACTTTTTTACCATTTTGGATTTTTTATGAATTAAAAATAAAAAATGTAATGTTTTAGGCAAAAAATATTTTTTTCTTCATACATTTGTAGCGAAACGTTGTATAAACAGATTAAAGGAATTGTAATTCTTAATTTTTTTTAAAAATTTTTTAAGCAAAATCCGACTATTGGTTCTTGAGTTATGTTAAACAAAAGAGCCTTATCAGAATTGAGTCGCGAATCAGTCATCTGAAAATTCTGTACATTGTAATGCAACAAATTGAGTGGTGGCACTTGAAATTGATTAAAAATGTAAAAGCACATATGAGATAATGTATTAGTAGTGATTTCCAAATGTGAGAAGGTAAGGCTAAAATTGCAGGTCCAAATGTTTGGAGAAAAAAAAATTTTTGTTTTATGCTCATAAAAATAAACAAACGAAAAAACTTAAGTCTCTGCGGAGTTTATTTTTTCAATTTTCGTTTACTGAAATATTCTACTTTAAATAAAAAATAAAAAGAAAAACGTTAGCTCACATAATAAAATAATATTCGTTTTGAAATTCTTAGGTTTAAATTAAGTTGATTCGGTAAAACATACAAGTACTGAGTTTAAGACGGCTATAAAAAAAACTAACAGTCAGATCGAAGTAATTCTTGTTGATTTGATTGTACCATTTAGTCTATAATTTCAAAATATCATTGCATATTGCATTAAGAGTATATGGACAATTTGAGTTTTTTTCGCAAAATCCCTAGTGTGCGTCGTAAGAAATTTGACGCCGAAAAAGTTCAATCTGTTTCAACTTTTTCGGTGTTGAGAGGTGGAAAAGCCTGAGAATGGAAGAGCTGAGAGATAAGTATATGAGGGAGAAACAGTCAAATGAGAACAGCTGTATATTTAATGCAGTAGTATACAGTTGTGTTAACGTCGTCGACGGCGTTTACAATAACAGCATAATGAAATTTTACGCCAAACATCACAATTTCGGCATTAAGACGCCGTCAACGACGTCGACATTAAAAGCTGGGGCACATAGAATTCGTCATCCGTCGACTTTTCCAACTGACAGCTAAGTTAAAATACTGGTTTTGTTATGAGCTTTGTTACATACAGTACGTCTCCTTCAACGCAACGTATGAAAGTTGGGCAACTTTTAACTTTTGACGTACGTTGAGTACTTTGACAACTAGCAGCTGATTTTTTGGTATGTTTTGTTTTAATTGTTGTTAGTTTTGAGTAGAACCGCAAACAAGTTAAAGTGAAAACGCCATGTCGTTTAATTCAATATAATAAATTTATTTATAATTATAAATAATATTAATAGAAAAGAACTTGTTAGGTTGAAGAATTCTAATGGAATGAAAAACTAGATACATACAAAATTATTAAAAGCGCCAAAAATTTTAATTGGAAAAACTAATACATGGTTGATTACATTTGGGTTGATTCAGGGTACAGAAAATATCCAACAAACCCCCCACAAGCCAAATGTATAAAAAGAAATTTCAAAATATATTTTACAAAATAAGTTTCAACATAATACAGCCATTGTTGTGTTTCTGCTTTGCCAGAACCTTCTTGAGTATATCTGCTGCGTTTTCATCTGATGTGACATATTGTATATCAATCACTCTCTCTTCGTATTGCTGTCGGATGTAGTGGTAACGAATATCAATATGTTTACTTTTCTTTTGAACCGTTGCATTTTTCACCATAAACGCAGCAGCTTGATTGTCACATAATATTGGAGTTGGTTTTTCAATATATTGATTAAATCCCATTTCACTCATCAGACCACGAATGGAAACGACCTCCTTAGTTCCCTGACAAAGAGCGATATATTCGGCCTCCATAGTACTAAGAGCCACAACAGATTGTTTGCGAGACTCCCAAGCAATAGGACCACCAGCCATAAGCACAACGTGACCAGAATATGACTTTCTGTCTTGTGTATCGCTCCCCCAGTCAGAGACTGTAAAACATAATATTTTTTCGCTATTTGAAGAAAATTTTATTTTACCTGTTGGATTCTTTTTTAAGTATCTTAGCACATATTTTGCAGCTTGAAAATGTTCTTCATGAGGATGAGAGTTGAACTGCGACAACTTAGAAACAACGTGAATTAAATCTGGTCTAGTTATCACAGCCAAATACATCAGTGCACCTATAAGACTTTGGTAGTCTTTTGCGTCTATACCTTCGCAATCATTTTTACATTTATTTAAAATATTTCCACTGGCCCAAGGTGTTGCTGCAGGTTTGCAGTCAGTCGTACCCCATCTTTTCAATATTTCTTCAGCATATTTGCTTTGATGAATCGTTATATCACCACGTAAGCCATCACGATTAATTTCCATACCAAGATAAAATGATATTGGACCACGGTCAACTGCTTCTACAGAACGGTTTAAATTTTCAATAATTTTTGTCATCTCAATTTCACTTGAACAAGCTATTAACATATCATCAACGTATAGGGCAATTATACAAATATTATTTCCATCCTTTTTTAGATATACACATGTGTCAGATTTGCATCTCAAAAAATTCATTTCAATTAGAATATCATTTATTCGTTTGTTCCACTCACGCCCAGCTTGTTTCAAACCATATAGAGCCTTTTTTAATTTACAAACTTTGTTGGGATACATTTTGTTTTCAAACATTGGCGGTTGAACCATATACACCTCTTCTTCTAAATTACCATTTAAATATGCTGCAACTATATCGACATGATTTACCAACAATTTATGTTTTGCTGCTAAAGCTAACAATAGCCTTATTGTTGAATGTCTTACAACAGGCGCAAACGTTTCTTTAAAATCAACGTTGTATTTTTGCGAACATCCGTGATCCACTAAACGTGCTTTGTATTTTTCAACCGTACCATCAGGATTATGTTTAAGGGTAAAAACCCACTTGCAACCGATAATATTTTTCCCAACTGGCTTATCAACTAGCACCCATGTTTTGTTTTTAATTAACGATTTGTGTTCTGCTTTCATAGCCTCTAACCATTTTTTTGAATCTTCACTTTTAAGTGCTTCTGCCACTGTATTTGGATTTTCAATGATTGAATTTAAAACTTGTGGTTCCGTACAATAAACTTTTCGAGGTCTACCCTTGTTACCGTCTCTTATTAATTTCGGTCTGCCTCGTTTTCTTTTATGTGTTACACTGTCAATTTCTCCCACATCTGATTCACTTGTTTCGGTTTCTTGTTCATTTTCGATATCTATTTTAACTTCATTTGACTTAGGTTCATTACTTTCGTCAGTATTTTCTTGCATGCTTTCATTTTGTGGTTAGGTATCAATATTTTGCTTTTCATCATCAATTTCTTGTTCGCTTACATCAGCCTTTCTTATGTATTTCTGTGGAATATTTTCAATGAATTCAGGATTAGTTTTGTGCTGTGTAAAAAATTCATTTTCGAAAGATTTTTCAAAGAAAATAACATCGCGAGCAATAATAATTTGTCTTGTACTCTGATTGTACAAACGATACGCTTTCGTGTACGACTGATAACCTACGAACTTCATTTTAGTGCCTTTGGGTAAAAGTTTCCCACCTTTAGGTTTCGGACCTTTCTTCAACACCACTGCATCGCAACCAAACGTTTTCAAATGAGCTACACTAGGCTTTTTACCGCACCATTTTTCATAAGGAGTCACATCTCCAAGCACTTTCGTTGGAGCCCGATTTCTTAAATACGTAGCAGTGTTTATGGCCTCACCCCATAAACTTTGTGGTAGCCCAGAAGAGTTTATTAAACATCTTGCCATTTCCACCAGGGTTCTATTGGCAGGCTCGGCTATACCATTTTGTTGTGAAGAATACCCAACTGTTGTTTGGTGAACTATACCTCTGTTTGTGAAATATTGTTTAAATTTCGAATTGACAAACTCTTTGCCATTATCACTTCGAACAATTTTAATTTGGCGGCCTGTCTGCTTCTCCGCTATCCCAGAAAAATATATGAATGCATCAAAAGCATCACTTTTTTGTTTTCAAAAATAAGTAAAGACGTATCGTGAATAGTCATCAATAAAAGTCATGAAATACGACGAGCCACCCACAGATTTTACACCAATTGGTCCGCATAAATCTGTATGAACCACCTCTAAAAGATCTTTAGTCTGAACACTTGAATAATTTTTGTATAGTGTTGCAGAAATTTTATTTTCAGCGCAGGTAAAACACTCTATACTGTTTGGTACTTTTACTTCCAGCCCTCTTACCATCTTTTACTTATTAATTTACTTAAATCAGTTAAATTTAGATGTCCAAATCTTTTATGCCACCTTTCTGCAATCTCTCCATCAGTAGCTCCATAAACAACTTCAAAATCTTTATTTTGTGCCAAATTTTCTACGAACAAATCATTTTTCACTTCTGCTGTTAAAATTATTTCTTTTTGTTTACTTCTCATAATAGCTTTATTACCAGCGAATTGAACAGTATGACCAGCTTTGATTATTTTATTTATAGACAAAAAATTTGAGTGTAACTTTGGAACATACCATACGTTGTTTAATGTTAATGTACAGAAAGTTGTTTTTAATTTTACAACACCAACACCTTCTGCATAAATTACTTCGCCCGATGCCAAAAATATTTTTGTTTTGTTGTGATCAAGCTTTCAAAGTACTCTTTTCTTTTTATCATATGAGATGATGCACCACTGTCTAGAATCCACAACTCTGTTAAATTACATTCATTCTCTTTTAAAGCGCAAGCAAAACCATTTGCTCTTTTTTCATTTACTTGTTCTTTGCATTGTGATCGAATGTGGCCCTTTTTACCACAACGAAAACATTTAACATTGTTATTGTTGTAATTGCTGTATGCATTGTTATTTGTATTTCTTTTTTCATTTTGGTTGTTATATTTCTGTTGAGAATTTTTAACATAATTGTTTGTGCGATTGTTCTTACTGCTTGCTTCATTTTGCAATTTTTATTTTCTTTACTTGAACTTGCCGCAAAAACAGTTTCGTTGTTTGTTTCATCAACTTTATTACTGAGCCTCATTTCTTCTTCTAGTATTTTTGAAATTAATTTTTCGCATTTGGGCAATTCATCACGGCTTTCAATAGCTACTATAAAACCTTCCATATCATCGGGAAGACTACAAAGCAACATTATGGACAACAAGTCATCATTAAGTTGGATTCCTATTTCTTTCAACCCATCAACAATTGAAACATATTCATTTATCTGCGAGACAAATTTCTCTTGTGAGTTAAACTTAAAACGGACTAACCTCTTGAACAAATTAACTTTTCTGGACGCTGTGTCTGCTTTGTAAATGGAACTTAAAACGTCCCAGGCTTCCTTTGCTGTAAGGCAGTTTTTTATCAATATCAACTGACTAGGTTTTAAACTTAGAGTGATAGTTGCAAGAGCCTTCGCATCAGTCTGACACCATTTTTGTGCATCTTCTTTTGGACAAGACTCTGTAACAGTGCCATAAATCAAGGGTGATAAGCAAACTTTTTATTTGAATGGACCAAGTTGCATAATTATCGCTACTTAGTTTTTCAATACTGGATACCGCAGACGACATGTTCATACCTTGTTTTTTAACTCCGGATAAAACAATCAAAACCAAGACGACACCAATGCTATTAACTTCACTTTAACCTTAAAAATCCCAGTAAGTATTTTTATTTATAATTTCGTGCTCCTGGGCCCATAACCTTTGTTGTTAGTTTTGAGTAGAACCGCAAACAAGTTAAAGTGAAAACGCCATGTCGTTTAATTCAATATAATAAATTTATTTATAATTATAAATAATATTAATAGAAAAGAACTTGTTAGTTTGAAGAATTCTAATGGAATGAAAAACTAGATACATACAAAATTATTAAAAGCGCCAAAAATTTTAATTGGAAAAACTAATACATGGTTGATTACATTTGGGTTGATTCAGGGTACAGAAAATATCCAAAATTAATTAACAGTTGATTTTTTGGGTCTGACCAAAAATCTTCGACTTTTATCCATTATATCAAGACAAGCTGGAGCTTTATAAAGCAAAATTATAATTAAAATAAACTCCGTAATTTCTTCAAAATCCATAGAAAATTTTTACTTTTTAATAAAAAGAAATGTTGTTAACATGTGAAAAAAATAGCTGATTTAATATTCGTCAACAAAGTACTCATTGTGCCAACCTCATCCGTCATTGTGTTAACGTTAGTTGAAAAAGTCGACGGATGACGGATTCTATGTGCCCCTGCCTTAATGCTACAGTTAATTTCGACGTCGTCGACTGCGTCAAATGTCAACAAAAATTTTATCGTATGAAATTGTATGAGAGCAGTTAATCTCAACGACGTAAGAAATTTGACGCTAAAAATGTTCAATCTGTTTCAACTTTTTCGGCGTTGAGAGGTGAAAAAGCCTGAGAGTGGAAAAGCTGAGAGATAAGTATATGTTTTCAAAAGAGAACAGCTGTATATTCAATGCAGTAGTACACAGATGTGTTAACGTCGTCGACGACGTTTACATTAACAGCAAAATGAAATTTGCGCTGAACATCACAATTTCGGCATTAAGACGCCGTCAACGACGTCGACAATAACTCTAGCATAAAGCTCTAAACACATAGACAACAGCCGACAGCAAGCAGCAATATGTCAAAAATAAAAAAAAATAATAAATAAAATCCATGTAATTAAATGAAAACGATTATTTTAACGGCAGCACGACTGCACAACAGCATTTGCTGCTGCTGCCAACTTAGGCTATTTTCTATTTTGACGGGCAGCATTAAACAAATATAGTGTTGCCATTATATATATAAATTGGAAAAATAAAACAGAAACTTTTTTTAATATTAAACATAAAAGAATATTACAAAAATACAATAAAGAAATAATGGCCTATTTCTTATTTAAGAAAAAATCTTAAGCGAACGAAAAGCACTCGCTCGAATTCGAGACAATTTGGATTTCTTATTGGCACTCACTTTCTTTCGCACTCCCTTACGTATGTCAATTTTGGTATCTTGCGTCTTTAAAAGTAGAAGCAATGCCATATCATAAATTTTGATATTTCTGTTAAAAGTATCAAAAAATACTAAGAAAATATTCTAAAGCGAATACAACTGCGTGTAAGTGTAATCAGCTGGTGCAAAGTGTCAATGAATAAAAAAACGAGAAAATTTAAAAAAAATTTGTAATTGTTTTGTGTGTTTCTTGTTTTAAAAAAGTGCTTAAATAGATAGAATTAAAATAAGATACATAACCAAATTTAAAGTGAAAAGAGCAAATCGCGTTCAAAAAGCCATACTTGTTTGATAACGATGGATTTATCGGTGGCTGTTTACTTTTTAAATGAAATAGATAACGATGATGAAACTGTTCAAGTAAATCGCATAGAGTTAAGAGATAGGTTTAATGTTCTGTAGCTGCCTACCAACCAGTAAGTACATTAATCTGGTAACGTTTTTACGTTTTCTAGCCACTGGAAGATATCAGCAAACAGTTGGCAATGAAATGTGTTCGTCAACATCCACAGCAACTGTATGCCGAATATGTTTTGTATGTTTTTTTTTGACGCCATTCAGAAATCCAGACAGTACCGAAGAAAGAAAGTACAACAAAAAACGTGCTAGCGCACGCAATGTTGTTGAGCGTTGCTTTGGAGTACTAAAGAACAGATTCCGCTCTATAATAGGTTCCAGAGGACTTCATTACTCTCCAAACAAGACTTCCCAAATAATCAATGCATGTTGTGCTCTGCATAATATGTGCATAGCCTACAAGTACCCATTGCCAACAATTGAAGTGGAAGAGGAAACGAGTAGTGAAGTGCTAGATGTGTTGAAAGAAGAGGAAAAAGGCGCAAGTGCCATAAGTGCCCTAAATTTGTAAACATTTAAGTGTACTAAAACATTAAAAATTAAAGAAAATTAATTTAATTTTGATATATCTTTTCTGTCTAACAATTTATTAAAATATTTCAAAAGCTAATTTAAAAATCCATTTTGTAGATGTACTTAAAAATTATAAACTAATAAAAAACTATCATTGGTTTAAAAAAATTACAATTCATTTTAAAACTTAATGCATTTTGCATAACATTATAATAAAAAAACAAAGACGAAATGATTTTTATTTGCGAGTTATATTTTTATTTATTGGTATACATATGTACATTGTAACGACCAAAGTCGGGACCTCGTTTTGGCCTCACTACAAAACAACATTATTATTTCATTATTATTTCATTATTATTATTTCCTAAAAATGAATATCCGTTAAGTTTAAATTTAGTGTTTTCACCTCGATGGGAAAATACAACCCAGCATCAGCGGTGTAATATGTCACAGCTGTTTGCTATGTGCACCAGTGATGGAAAAGTTGTTACGGTCGTACTTTTTTTGATACTATTTGATTTGAAAAAATACCGTGTTACTCCTCTGTTACATTTGATACTCTCAGTGATACGTCTTAAATTCATCTGTTTTAGTATAGCTATTGTTTGTTTTTTACATAACTATTAGTTAAAATAGATTGTTTAGTTATGATAATGAATTTGTATTTAAACATATATATTTATGTCCTCTGTTAATTTTTTATTTTTTTTTTTAATATGTAAAATTTTATATTGGGTATTTTTTAAGGTATAAAACTTTAAATTGAAATAAATCCTAGGTGAATAACGCTACTGGTATAGATTTGGGCTTATTTGAAGGACAATACTCAATGATTTTGACTTTAATGTGATGAAGGAATTTTTTTTTTTGGAAATGGTCTTAAAATGTAAGAAAAAATTATTTTCGAAATAAACCCAAATCCATTCAATTGGCGCTATTTATCTAGGGGCTATTTCAGTTTAAAGTGATATACCTTAAAAAGTACAGAATAAATTTTAAAAATGTTTTGTTTATAGGTAAAATGAACTTTTTATGTAGTGATTTATGGTTTTTGTTAACTTTTTGTTTTCATAAAGATTTTTTACTGTTTAATAAAAATTAAAAAAAATAAGATTTGTTACTCTTGAGGTTAAAAAAGTACTCTCAGAAAAATTTTTTGATACCGAAATGAAAATCTCATTTCCCATCACTGATGTGCACACACACGTATGAGTTCCTAAAGCTCTAAACACATAGACGACAGCAGACAGCAAGCAGCAATATGTCAAAAATAAAATGCATGTATTTAAATGAATTCGATTATTTTGACGGCAGCACAGCAGCACGACTGCACAACAGCATTTGCTGCTGCTGCCAATTTAGGCTATTTTCTATTTTGACGGGCAGCACTAAACAAATATAGTGTTGCCACTATATATATAAATTGGATAAATAAAAACAAAAAAATTTTTTTTAATATTAAACATAAAAGAACATTACCAAAATACAATAAAGAAATAAATTTATGTGTTTTTATAGTTTTTCGTGATATTGTTACATTTTATAATCAATAACTTTAATTTTATTCATTATAAAATGTATATCCGGCATCCCTGAAATTTGTATTGCTAGAATACACATCAGTTGGCTATTATGCTGTTGCTGTCTTCATTCATTTGAAGTCGTGAAGTCGTGAAGTCTGCTGTCGTCTATGTGTTTGGAGCTTTATGTGTGTGACTGCTGTGATTGGTATAAAAGGCCGAACACAACAAGCGATCGGGGACAGTTGGTTTCTGACTGTCTGGTAGGTAAGTGATCTTATAAGAACTGTTGGTTTGGCTTTTCTTATAAGCTGACTAGAACCAGTTGGCTTGGCTTGTTCTATTAGATTATCGTTGGGAAATAGAGACAGTTGGTTTGGCTTTCTCTATCTTTCCGGCAATTTAGGGTCACAATCTCGTGGGAATTGTTGGCTTGGCTCTTCCTACGAGATTTGTGGTTTGGGAGGAGGAGACCGCTGCTGGTGCGTCCCGGCCAATGTTGCCATTATTTTTTTTACAAAAACTGACAATTACCAAAAAAAATCAGTTTCTTACGAAAAAAAATCTGCACCTTCAAAACAAAACTAACTAGGTGTCTATACCTGATAAAATTGTGTTGACAAGTCAAAATTTACATTAAAAAATTCAGGAAAATTTTTTTTAGTTTTCTTCATATGGAGTTTGACTTTTGTCTTAACAAAATTTTATCAGGTATACCTCTTATTAAAGAAAAAGTAATAAAACGATATTTGTATATTTTTAATCCAATTTTATTGAAGAAAAAAAAAGAATAGCAAATAATATAAATTTTATATTTTACTACCGGACCAGGCGAACTTCGCCTCGCCCCAATTTTAAGCCTTCACACAAACTTTCTATTTTTTCATTTAAAAAGCCATTAAGAAGTAATTTCAAACAAAATTTCATACAAAAACTCGATTTTTGATTTTTCCGACTTTTCCGGAGGGATTTTCCAAAATTTTCTTCCATAAAAACCTTCTCCTCGAAAATACGAACAACTGACAAAAAGTTTCACAGAAATCGGCAAAGCCGTTCTCATTTTATGAATTATTGGATTTTGCCACGCCCCTCCGCCCACAGACCGAAAAATCAGACTTCACAGTGTCACCCGCCCGAGTATTCTGAAGGTTCCCTGAAAATTTCGTCAAAATCGGCCCAGCCGTTTTGGAGCCATTACGTTACATACATACATACATACATACATACACACATCCTATTTTATATATATATATATATATATATATATATATATATATATATATATATATATATATATATATATATAGATATAAAAATATGTATGTATGTATGTATGTATGTATATACACATATAAAACTAAAAGTAAAAACATAACATATAATATTTTATTTAATTCATCACATTAAAAGATCATAGTTAATTATTTAATTAAACATACATATGTATGTATTAGTTGTACATATTCTTATTAAATTTAGTTTCCATTTCTTTTGTTTGTACAAAATCTGTGCAATTAAATAATTTTTTTTAAGTCTTTGGTCAGCAAAATTCCACATATACTACGTTTATACGCACGTCTTATTTGCAAATAAAAAAGAAGAATGTTGCCGTATAACTTTTTTATTGTAACTTATTAACTCACTTAACAAGTCGTGAATAACGACACTATTTGCAAATAAAAAGTAAGACGTTGCCACTTCATGAATGTTTTTTGTGTTTTACTTACCAAACAATCATATTTTCGTCACATGGCATCACTAACAATAGCACAAGTTCTGTATGCAATTTCCCGTATAAACAGTGAATTAGTTATTTGCAAATAGTTATATTTGCAAATAAGACGTGCGTATAAACGTAGTAATAGAGTAGGAATATCGAATTTATTTCTTGTTTTAGTTTTATTTAAATTAATTTGAGAAAATATCCTCTCAACACTGGCTGTCGACACTGGTTTTGACAAAATCGCATAAACAATTTTTTTTTTAAATTCGGAAATTGTTCTGAACCATCGCAACATTTTGTACTAAAGATTACCTGCCAAAAGCGTTCAATACTTCTTTCTTCTAACAAATCATAATATTCAAAATTAAAGTGTAATAATTCGCGCCATTCATCGTCAATATCTTGGATATGATTCAAGTTCACGACATTTGGTACAAAATTAAACAGTTCGGAAATGCTTCTCATTTTTCCTTTTATTACATTAGCAGGAACTAAACCTTCAACATACTTTAAAAAATCATTGTCAAAATCGAATTTGTCTAGTAACCGATTACATAAACCCACATAAAATTTGGAACAGTGTTCTCTAAAGTCGTTTTCGCGATCCTCAGATAATTTATGTGTGGACTTTAATGCTATAGATACCTCTGCTCCTAAGTAAACGTCTTTGAGGTCCTTTAATGCATGGGATTATTTAAGTTAATTTTATGGAACATTTCGTTATTAATAAATTCGTCTTTTACGACATATTCAAATATTTTGAGATACAAATGTCTTATTTCAATATTTAGCAAGTGAATTTGAGGGGCTTCACTTTGGAATAAACGATTCAACTTATTTATATCGTGCAATATAAATTTCGAAAATAATAAATAGAGCTCAAACTCTGGGTTTTGTAAGTAGCTTATGATTCTCTGCGTCGAGTCAAAATTTTCCAAATTTTCATGCAAGAAAAATAACTTAAGAACGTCTATTCGACTCAGAAGCTGATTAACTGTTTGTTCCAGCGAAAGCCAACGTGTTTGCGAAGGGTGCAGCATTTTCCGGGGTTTGTAATCCAATAATGTTTGCAAATCTGCAAATAGATCAATTCTATTTCGTTCTCTCGATACGAACATGTTTATTTTTATTTCCCAGCCAATATAATGCCAACAAAAACAATAGCCAAAAATATCTAAGGCGAGCTTATTAACAATTTGTCTAACAATAAGGCTTAAGAGTGCGTGTGTTTGTAAATGTTTACAATGTTTACAAGAAATCACTCCCCTAGAATACAGACAATACCGTTCATTATTACGCCCATGGTGTCGTAGACGGGGATAATAATGGGTTACTTAATTTTAAATACAAGGAGTTGGCACTAACACATGCTTATATGAAAACGAATGGCAAATGTATTTAAATATAATAAGGTGGGGCAATAATTTTTTAATAGCTTAGCAACTGAATGATAGGCACCTGTCATGGTATTTGCTCCATCCGCTCCAAAACCTATTAAATTTCTTTTGTAATCAATCCTTTTTTGCTCGAAAACGTTAATAATCGTCTCATAAATTCCAATAGCGCTGCAATCTCTTACTTTGATGAGATCGAAAAAAGTAGCAAATTTTGCCTTTTAATTGCATTCGCACAACTAAAGAAAGCAATTTAGTTTTGGATACGTCTGTGCACTCATCTATGCATAAGGAAAAACCATATTGCAAAGGTCATCACGATGGGTTTATAGAATTAGTAGCGTGTATCATGCTGTCGTACTTGTGAAGAATACTTTGTAATACGAATAATAAAAAACTGCATTGGTTAAAAAAAACTGCTTTTTAGAGTAAAAATCTGCAAGCCTGTTTCGTACTTTAAAAAACTGCAAAACACAGATAAATCTGCACATTTGGCAACGCTGGTCCCGGCCATTCCAGAGAAGAAACTGCTGGTTTTGCTTTTTCCCACCTTTGAGAGTGAGACTGGTGGCGCTGCATACCGACCATCCCAGAGAAGGAAACTGCTGGTTTTGCTTTTTCCCACCTCTGGGAGCGGAACAGCCGGCGATTGCTCTCTCCTCACTCCTGGACAATCCTAGCGTCACCGTGTTGGAGTATCGTATTTCTCCCATTAGTAGTGGAGTTTGACGCGAGTTGTTTAGCGTCATACTAACATTTTCTATTTGTTCACATTGTTATTACTTACTGTTTTCTTTAATCCCAAATGTATGGGAATAATAAGTATTATAACGTTAAAAACAGTATTTAATTTGGTGTTTATTGATCTCAGCCACGAGACGCTGGGATTGGTATTTTTTCCATTAATTTTGTTTTCTGTAAACGACTCCTGGACTCCGCTGACCTACCCCGGCTAAGAGGAGAAATTCCGTCGTAACAGTGGCGCCCGAGCAGGGACCTATAACAAGCCACAGGTTTCAACGTTACGTTTTTTTACCTTTTTAAAAACGCTTTCCGTAGGTTCTTTTATTGCAATGAAATTAAACGCACAATTCTTTGATTTTTAGTACTTAACAGCTACTACTTTATTTTATTTAATACCACTGTACTATGCTCAAAAGCAATAGTAACCACTTAATACGCTTTACACGATCACGGTAAAGTCTAACAACTCACTAATCACAGACTCACCACTGTCTGTCTACTGAACTCTGACTCTCACTGAACTTTAACTTTAACTGACTCTGCTGACGTTGATGCACGCAGCTTTTATACTCTTACGGCCGCTTTCACCATCTTCGATTAAAAAATAACCGGGACTTTAACCGAAAGTTTGGCTAAATTGAATTACACAATGTATGATTAAATCTTAACCGACACAATTTAACAGAAAAGTTGATGTTAAATTTAACTGAAAGAAATTTGCCGGTTAGCAATTTAATCAGTAAATAAAACATATGACAGAGCAAAACAATGGCGACAAATATGAATCAACATTTACATTTTTGCAATATTTTCCAATTTAAAAACTCATTTTGTAAAAAAAGAAATGTTTATGACCGCCGAAACCACTTTGATCTAACTGATGAAGAATTCAGACAGAGATATAGAGTATCAAAGTCTGCAGCACGTTTTATTAGTAATCTTGTGCAGAACGATATAAAATCTACAACAACTAGGTGAGATATTTGAATAAATATTAATAGTTATTAATTAAAATTGATTTCAGAAATAATGCCTTATCTCCAACCCAAATGGTGCTATTGACTTTGCGATTTTACGCAACCGGTAGTTTCCTACTTGTTATTGGGGATTATTGTGGCGTATCCATTGCAACAGCAAGCCGCGTTGTAAAAAAAACTTCCTTGGCGATCGCACGCCAATCAAAAAAATTTATAGAAATGCCGCATTCGTCAGAAGATATGAAAAATGCCGCTATAAATTTTCATAAAATTGCGGCATTTCCTAAAATAATAGGAGCAATAGATTGCACACACATAAATATACAATCGCCAGGAGGATTAGATGCAGAAGTTTTCCGGTGCCGTAAGGGTTATTTTTCGTTTAATGTTCAGGTGAGTTATTGTGAAAGATTTGATTTGCTTTGTTTTGTAATCGCTTATATATGCCTTAGGCAATCTGCAATTCAAATTTGGAAATCATATATGTGGTAGCAAGATGGCCTGGATCGGCACATGACAGCTATATCTTTAGCAATAGCCGCATTAAATCCAGATTTGAAAGCGGAGAATTTGGATCATACTTACTTTTGGGGGATGGTGGTTATGGAGTAAAATCATATTTAATGACACCACTAGCAAACCCAAAAACAGAAGCTGAAAAACTCTATAACGAGTCTCAAATTAGGACACGAAATGTTATAGAACGTTGTTTTGGAGTCTTGAAACGACGTTTTCCTGTGTTGTCCTTAGGAATGAGATCATCGCTAGACACAACAATGGCAGTAATAGTGTCGTGTATGGTTCTGCATAACTTATGCAGACAGGTAAAAGATGTAAGCGATTTTGATGACTGTGTTTCTTCAAGTGACGAAGAAGAGTTTGATCCTGAACGACCTACGACAGAAACATTTTCGAGTACGCGAATCGATCTGATTAAAAACTATTTCTCTAAATTATAAATAAATTAAACACAGTACTTTTTGGAAAAATTAAGTTTTTTATTCATTATAAATAAAAATATTAAATAAAAATATATATGTATAAAAGATAAAAAAATATTCAGTTATTCATTATAAATAAAAATATTAAATAAAAATATAAGTATAAAAAATAAAAAAAATATTCAGTCATTTCAAATAAAGAGAAAACAAAACAAGAAATAAATATTACAAAACATAACAAATACTGAGTAGGTATAACAAAACTTAAAAACTATAAAAAAAATCTATAAAATACTTCTATAAAAAACATCACATCAAATAAAGTCTTGTTTCAAGTCACAAAAGGAAGACATATTAATGTATCTCCCATATTGTGGAGAACCGCACAACAAACGCCGTAAGTTGGCAGCAGAAAAATGATGCTTGGGAGAAAATTGCTTTGCAATTTGGCATACAATGCTACAACATAAGGTCGGTAAAGAACCTTAGAGATAAATACGAAAATATGAGGGTGATAAACGCATCCAGGCATTGCTATAAAAATCGGCAACGGCCCTATATAATTAAAATGACTGCGATAGTCAAAATGGTAACTTTAATGTAATATAGTCCATGCTATGTATACCGTAGTTTAAAAATAAAATTAAGATATGTTTGAAGTAGATTTCTGGGTGATTAAAAAGGGATAAATATAGATATTTATCGAAGAAAATATTGATAAGGTACATGCAAACTGTAAACTTATTTTTGTTTTTCAATTTCTAATTTTTTTAAAGTAATTTCTAAACAAAGTAGCTCACTTTTTAATTGAAGCTCTTTCAGTTGCAATTGGTGCCGCTCTTCCGACCTTCTGTCTTCATTTTCAAAAAAAAAAAAATAGCCTGCTTTGCCAAAACCTGCTCATTACTATCAGCAATGCCATGGTTCTTCACCTGAAGCTTTGCTGGTTTTTTAGCTTTTAGTTTGGCAGGGTTCCATTTACTCCAGTTGTTCGTCTATAATATTCAAGCAATAAATCGTTATGTCAAGTAATAAACTATTGCCCCTATTGCGGTTCACCACTCAACTCAGTTTGGTCGTGTGAGAGTCAACCCAACTTATGCACAACCACACTCACTTTAGTTATTGCGATACACAATAACTAAAATGAGTTTGGTTGTGCATAAGTTGGGTTGACTCTACACGACCAAACTGAGTTGAGTGGTGAACCGCAATAGGGGCATATATATATATATATATATATATATATATATATATATATACTTATATATATATATATATATATATATATATATATATATATATATATATATATATATATATATATATATGTATATATATACCTTATCAATATTTTCTTCAGTAGATAATTGTGTCGGTTCTTTTACTTCTATCACCTCTTTGTAATCGTCCAGAAATTCCACTTCAAATATATCGTCATTTTGCTTTTCAGCTGAAAGTAGAAATTAGGATACATATACATAGTATGGAAATACATAACAATAAACTTACGATTGTGACTATCGCAGTCATTTTCATTATATAGGCCCGTTGCCGATTTTCCTAGCAATGCCTGGATGCGTTTATCACCCTCAGTTACTTTGCTGCAATGTGGCCCACCTCCGGTCTTATAAAGTTGCGCTCTGTCATTTGACAGCGCTATTTTAGCCTTCCTCTTCATATTTTCGTATTTATCTCTAAGGTTCTTTACCGACCTTATGTTGTGGCATTGTATGCCAAATTGCAAAGCAATTTTCTCCCAAGCATCATTTTTCTGCTGCCAACTTACGGCGTTTGTTCTGCGGTTCTCAGCAATATGGGACTGTTGCTCAACTAGAGACATTAATATGTCTTCCTCTTGTGACGTGAAGTTTGAGGACCTATAACAATTTGTCAATAAATACCCAATAATTCTGCACTCCAATAAACACTTACCTTTGTCGCTTTCCTTTCGGCACATCTAATGCAGACTCATTTATTTGAGCGCAAGGAATTCCGTCATCTGAGATCATGCTGAAAACAAAAAATTCTTTTATTTACCAAACATATACATTATAATTATTACTTACCTGAATTTTTAAATTAATTTAAGTTTACAGACCACACTCTTAAGTTTACAAACCACAAATATATATTTTTTATGTAAACAAACCAATAGAATTGCCACATTTTCATCAAATTTTTTTTGTTAGCTAAACGAAGGATGGTGAAATGCAAATCGGTAACCGAGTGCCGGTTAGCCTAATCAGCACTTACTTAATTTTTTCTTAACCGAGATTTTACGGAAGATGGTGAAAGCGGCCGTTAATGATCATTTCTCGAATAATCATCATGTTTGTTACAGTTATTTACATTATCGTACACTCAAATTAAACGTAAACACAAGCCATACACACATACACGTACCTAATGTTCATATGCCGACAGACAACAACAGCAATAATCATGATCTTATTTGTTGTCGCTTTGCTAGTAAACAAATAACTATGTATGCATGTATGTATAGCTGTTATGTGTTCATTTAAAATGAGTAAACAAAACGCAAATAAGAATAACAACAACAATGTAGTGAATAAAAAATAGTAAACAATTCAGTACATAACAATTCAGCAAATAATAAACAACTCAGTAATAAGAATCAATAATTCAATAATTAAGAATAACAACAATTCCGTATATTCTAGAGCAATTACAATAGGACTATTCACTCCAAATTCGTAACAATATTATATATACATATATATAATAATTGTAGAATAAGAATTAATTAAAAAAAGGAAATAATTTTAAATTAAAAAAAATTTATTGTCGTTTATCAACGACAAGAATATTTTTACAGAACAAAAAGGAAAATTTTAATAACAATAATACTAATAAAAAAAAAGATTTTTTGTTCCTCTAGTAGCACATCTCAAGAAAATAAAACAGTTATGCTGAAGGTGTCCTGGGCCTACTCACTGAGGAAGGATTATTTGGTGGCGTACCTGGAGGAGTTCGGAATAACACCTGCTGGAAGTGTGGACGAAATGAGAAGACAGTTCGCACATTTTATTAATAACACACACCCACCCGAGCAACTAAGACGCTTACTAGATTTAGAGGCGAAATACGAGAGCGTAGCCAATAATGTAGCTGTATCACCCGCCAAGGAGCCAAAAATTCTTACTAATGCGGAGTCAAGCGTACTCTTGGGGAAGGAACCAACCCCTGGTGGGAAGTGATCAACATCGGCCGTTTCAGTGGTAGAGAGAATGGAAGCCAATGTAACGCACATCATCGATACTGTACGAAAGTGGGGCATACATTATGATTGCGGCAGAGACCCGTTATCCTTCCTAGAGCGATTGGAAGAAATGTCGGACGTATATAGGATTAGTAGGAAGAGCCTCCCTGGTATCATGCCTGAATTATGTAAAGAAAAGTCTTTGATATGGTTCAGAAATAACAACCAGAAATGGAGAACGTGGGAAACGTTTAAATCCGATTTTACTAATTTTTTCTGCCTTCTAGATATTTCGAAAGATTGGAGGATGACATCAGACGGAGGTGCCAACGGCCTCGAGAGGCCTTTAGAGACTACGTTCTAGCTCTCCGAAATCTCATGTAGCATTCAAAAATGACCGAGGAGCAGAAACTAGAAAGATTTTACCGGAATGCCCTGCCCAGCTACTTATGGTACATAAGCAGACGAGACTTTACCAACCTCCATGAGCTCTTGGCACTGGCAGATGATCTAGAAGCCATACCCGCGACAGGTGCACCAATTAACAATCCCCAATCTACCCGGAATGAACAACACCGAATAATGACGTCAGAAATGGTCGACGAGGTCACAATAGAAGATCCCTACGCCGACAACAAGACGATCCCCACGGAGAATTCACGATACCCGATCGAAGTGGTGGGACTACATTGCAGTGAATCACGGCTAAGTGCCAGGGTGCGAATTGGCCTACATTTCGTGACCGCTACCGTAGACATAGGAGCCACCAGCTGCTAAATCAACGAAAATCTTACCGAGACCATTTTTCATGACTACCGTAAAATCAGAACTAATCTGAACGTTACCCTCGCCGATGGCTCAACCAGCCGCATCTATGACGCCGTTGAGGGGACAGTAAAAGTAGGAGAAAATATACACTTCATAATATTCCTTGTTATGCCTGCAGCGATAGAGGGCGATAACAGGCCACCGTCACATTGAACCAAATATCGCTAAGCTTAGCCGAAAAGGACAATAACAACGAATCCACCTGTATGTTAACTACATCCCCAACAGACAACTCATCAGGGCTGGAAACTCAACACGCTGAACGAGCAAAAAGATGCACCACGAAGATTACACCACATCCAGAATCCCTGAGAGAATCCACGGACGAAGGAAGTCGGGTAAGTGTTGAACATCGAGAACCGATCAGAAAGGGGAGCGACCAGAGTGATTACCAAAGTGAGCCAAATATCAACAAATTCTTTCAGGCAGAATTTGAAAAGTTCAAAAATCTGGCGGGTACCACCAGCCTAACGGAGCATCGCATCGTCATGAAAAATGAGCGACCAATAAAAATTCGTTACACTTCACGAAATCCCGCGATGCAAGCAATAATTGACACCGAAGTAGATAAGCTAATCGAGAAGGGTTGTATTGAGCCCTCACCCAGCCCGTATAGTTTTCCGATCACGCTAGTGAAGAAGAGAAATGGCGCTTGGAGACTATGCATGGATTTTCGCCAGTTGAATCAACGATCGGTCCCGGACGCCTATCCATTGCCTCGAATCACACAAATTTTTGAGCGACTACGGACAGCGCATTTTATAAGTTGCCTTGACCTGGAGAATGGATATTGGCGGATCCCCATGGCGGAAGAAAGCAAGAAGTATACCGCATTCACAGTTCCAGGGCGTGGACTTTACCAATGGAGAGTTATGCCATTTGGACTACATTCAGCACCAGCCACCTTCCAACGCACGTTAGACCAGGTTATTGGAGCCACCATGGAACCACATGCATTCGCCTACTTAGACGAGATAATCGTTACAAGCAAATCACTCGAAGAACATGTACACCATCTGCGAGAAGTTTTCCAACGGCTACGACAAGCAAATTTACGAATCAACCCAGAAAAGTGTGAGTTTTTCAAACGGGAAATCAAATATCTGGGCCACGTGCCGATCATCCCAGAGAAGGAAACTGCTGGTTTTGCTTTTTCCCATCTCTGGGAGCGGAACAGCCGGCGATTGCTCTCTCCTCACTCCTGGACAATCCTAGCGTCACCGTGCTGGAGTATCGTATTTCTCCCATTAGTAGTGGAGTTTGACGCGAGTTGTTTAGCGTCATACTAACATTTTCTATTTGTTCACATTGTTATTACTTACTGTTTTCTTTAATCCCAAATGTATGGGAATAATAAATGGTTTAAGTATTATAACGTTAAAAACAGTATTTAAATTGGTGTTTATTGATCTCAGCCACGAGACGCTGGGATTGGTATTTTTTCCATTAATTTTGTTTTCTGTAAACGACTCCTGGACTCCGCTGACCTACCCCGGCTAAGAGGAGAAATTCCGTCGTAACAGTGGCGCCCGAGCAGGGACCTATAACAAGCCACAGGTTTCAACGTTACGTTTTTTTACCTTTTTAAAAACGCTTTCCGTAGGTTCTTTTATTGCAATGAAATTAAACGCACAATTCTTTGATTTTTAGTACTTAACAGCTACTACTTTATTTTATTTAATACCACTGTACTATGCTCAAAAGCAATAGTAACCACTTAATACGCTTTACACGATCACGGTAAAGTCTAACAACTCACTAATCACAGACTCACCACTGTCTGTCTACTGAACTCTGACTCTCACTGAACTTTAACTTTAACTGACTCTGCTGACGTTGATGCACGCAGCTTTTATACTCTTACGGCCGCTTTCACCATCTTCGATTAAAAAATAACCGGGACTTTAACCGAAAGTTTGGCTAAATTGAATTACACAATGTATGATTAAATCTTAACCGACACAATTTAACAGAAAAGTTGATGTTAAATTTAACTGAAAGAAATTTGCCGGTTAGCAATTTAATCAGTAAATAAAACATATGACAGAGCAAAACAATGGCGACAAATATGAATCAACATTTACATTTTTGCAATATTTTCCAATTTAAAAACTCATTTTGTAAAAAAAGAAATGTTTATGACCGCCGAAACCACTTTGATCTAACTGATGAAGAATTCAGACAGAGATATAGAGTATCAAAGTCTGCAGCACGTTTTATTAGTAATCTTGTGCAGAACGATATAAAATCTACAACAACTAGGTGAGATATTTGAATAAATATTAATAGTTATTAATTAAAATTGATTTCAGAAATAATGCCTTATCTCCAACCCAAATGGTGCTATTGACTTTGCGATTTTACGCAACCGGTAGTTTCCTACTTGTTATTGGGGATTATTGTGGCGTATCCATTGCAACAGCAAGCCGCGTTGTAAAAAAAACTTCCTTGGCGATCGCACGCCAATCAAAAAAATTTATAGAAATGCCGCATTCGTCAGAAGATATGAAAAATGCCGCTATAAATTTTCATAAAATTGCGGCATTTCCTAAAATAATAGGAGCAATAGATTGCACACACATAAAAATACAATCGCCAGGAGGATTAGATGCAGAAGTTTTCCGGTGCCGTAAGGGTTATTTTTCGTTTAATGTTCAGGTGAGTTATTGTGAAAGATTTGATTTGCTTTGTTTTGTAATCGCTTATATATGCCTTAGGCAATCTGCAATTCAAATTTGGAAATCATATATGTGGTAGCAAGATGGCCTGGATCGGCACATGACAGCTATATCTTTAGCAATAGCCGCATTAAATCCAGATTTGAAAGCGGAGAATTTGGATCATACTTACTTTTGGGGGATGGTGGTTATGGAGTAAAATCATATTTAATGACACCACTAGCAAACCCAAAAACAGAAGCTGAAAAACTCTATAACGAGTCTCAAATTAGGACACGAAATGTTATAGAACGTTGTTTTGGAGTCTTGAAACGACGTTTTCCTGTGTTGTCCTTAGGAATGAGATCATCGCTAGACACAACAATGGCAGTAATAGTGTCGTGTATGGTTCTGCATAACTTATGCAGACAGGTAAAAGATGTAAGCGATTTTGATGACTGTGTTTCTTCAAGTGACGAAGAAGAGTTTGATCCTGAACGACCTACGACAGAAACATTTTCGAGTACGCGAATCGATCTGATTAAAAACTATTTCTCTAAATTATAAATAAATTAAACACAGTACTTTTTGGAAAAATTAAGTTTTTTATTCATTATAAATAAAAATATTAAATAAAAATATATATGTATAAAAGATAAAAAAATATTCAGTTATTCATTATAAATAAAAATATTAAATAAAAATATAAGTATAAAAAATAAAAAAAATATTCAGTCATTTCAAATAAAGAGAAAACAAAACAAGAAATAAATATTACAAAACATAACAAATACTGAGTAGGTATAACAAAACTTAAAAACTATAAAAAAAAATCTATAAAATACTTCTATAAAAAACATCACATCAAATAAAGTCTTGTTTCAAGTCACAAAAGGAAGACATATTAATGTATCTCCCATATTGTGGAGAACCGCACAACAAACGCCGTAAGTTGGCAGCAGAAAAATGATGCTTGGGAGAAAATTGCTTTGCAATTTGGCATACAATGCTACAACATAAGGTCGGTAAAGAACCTTAGAGATAAATACGAAAATATGAGGGTGATAAACGCATCCAGGCATTGCTATAAAAATCGGCAACGGCCCTATATAATTAAAATGACTGCGATAGTCAAAATGGTAACTTTAATGTAATATAGTCCATGCTATGTATACCGTAGTTTAAAAATAAAATTAAGATATGTTTGAAGTAGATTTCTGGGTGATTAAAAAGGGATAAATATAGATATTTATCGAAGAAAATATTGATAAGGTACATGCAAACTGTAAACTTATTTTTGTTTTTCAATTTCTAATTTTTTTAAAGTAATTTCTAAACAAAGTAGCTCACTTTTTAATTGAAGCTCTTTCAGTTGCAATTGGTGCCGCTCTTCCGACCTTCTGTCTTCATTTTCAAAAAAAAAAAATAGCCTGCTTTGCCAAAACCTGCTCATTACTATCAGCAATGCCATGGTTCTTCACCTGAAGCTTTGCTGGTTTTTTAGCTTTTAGTTTGGCAGGGTTCCATTTACTCCAGTTGTTCGTCTATAATATTCAAGCAATAAATCGTTATGTCAAGTAATAAACTATTGCCCCTATTGCGGTTCACCACTCAACTCAGTTTGGTCGTGTGAGAGTCAACCCAACTTATGCACAACCACACTCACTTTAGTTATTGCGATACACAATAACTAAAATGAGTTTGGTTGTGCATAAGTTGGGTTGACTCTACACGACCAAACTGAGTTGAGTGGTGAACCGCAATAGGGGCATATATATATATATATATATATATATATATATATATATATATATATATATATATATATATATATATATATATATATATATATATACTTATATATATATATATATATATATATATATATATATATATATATATATATATATATATATATATATATATATATATGTATATATATACCTTATCAATATTTTCTTCAGTAGATAATTGTGTCGGTTCTTTTACTTCTATCACCTCTTTGTAATCGTCCAGAAATTCCACTTCAAATATATCGTCATTTTGCTTTTCAGCTGAAAGTAGAAATTAGGATACATATACATAGTATGGAAATACATAACAATAAACTTACGATTGTGACTATCGCAGTCATTTTCATTATATAGGCCCGTTGCCGATTTTCCTAGCAATGCCTGGATGCGTTTATCACCCTCAGTTACTTTGCTGCAATGTGGCCCACCTCCGGTCTTATAAAGTTGCGCTCTGTCATTTGACAGCGCTATTTTAGCCTTCCTCTTCATATTTTCGTATTTATCTCTAAGGTTCTTTACCGACCTTATGTTGTGGCATTGTATGCCAAATTGCAAAGCAATTTTCTCCCAAGCATCATTTTTCTGCTGCCAACTTACGGCGTTTGTTCTGCGGTTCTCAGCAATATGGGACTGTTGCTCAACTAGAGACATTAATATGTCTTCCTCTTGTGACGTGAAGTTTGAGGACCTATAACAATTTGTCAATAAATACCCAATAATTCTGCACTCCAATAAACACTTACCTTTGTCGCTTTCCTTTCGGCACATCTAATGCAGACTCATTTATTTGAGCGCAAGGAATTCCGTCATCTGAGATCATGCTGAAAACAAAAAATTCTTTTATTTACCAAACATATACATTATAATTATTACTTACCTGAATTTTTAAATTAATTTAAGTTTACAGACCACACTCTTAAGTTTACAAACCACAAATATATATTTTTTATGTAAACAAACCAATAGAATTGCCACATTTTCATCAAATTTTTTTTGTTAGCTAAACGAAGGATGGTGAAATGCAAATCGGTAACCGAGTGCCGGTTAGCCTAATCAGCACTTACTTAATTTTTTCTTAACCGAGATTTTACGGAAGATGGTGAAAGCGGCCGTTAATGATCATTTCTCGAATAATCATCATGTTTGTTACAGTTATTTACATTATCGTACACTCAAATTAAACGTAAACACAAGCCATACACACATACACGTACCTAATGTTCATATGCCGACAGACAACAACAGCAATAATCATGATCTTATTTGTTGTCGCTTTGCTAGTAAACAAATAACTATGTATGCATGTATGTATAGCTGTTATGTGTTCATTTAAAATGAGTAAACAAAACGCAAATAAGAATAACAACAACAATGTAGTGAATAAAAAATAGTAAACAATTCAGTACATAACAATTCAGCAAATAATAAACAACTCAGTAATAAGAATCAATAATTCAATAATTAAGAATAACAACAATTCCGTATATTCTAGAGCAATTACAATAGGACTATTCACTCCAAATTCGTAACAATATTATATATACATATATATAATAATTGTAGAATAAGAATTAATTAAAAAAAGGAAATAATTTTAAATTAAAAAAAAATTATTGTCGTTGATAAAAGAAAAGAATATTTTTACAGAACAAAAAGCAAAATTTTAATAACAATAATACTAATAAAAAAAAAGATTTTTTGTTCCTCTAGTAGCACATCTCAAGAAAATAAAACAGTTATGCTGAAGGTGTCCTGGGCCTACTCACTGAGGAAGGATTATTTGGTGGCGTACCTGGAGGAGTTCGGAATAACACCTGCTGGAAGTGTGGACGAAATGAGAAGACAGTTCGCACAATTTATTAATAACACACACCCACCCGAGCAACTAAGACGCTTACTAGATTTAGAGGCGAAATACGAGAGCGTAGCCAATAATGTAGCTGTATCACCCGCCAAGGAGCCAAAAATTCTTACTAATGCGGAGTCAAGCGTACTCTTGGGGAAGGAACCAACCCCTGGTGGGAAGTGATCAACATCGGCCGTTTCAGTGGTAGAGAGAATGGAAGCCAATGTAACGCACATCATCGATACTGTACGAAAGTGGGGCATACATTATGATTGCGGCAGAGACCCGTTATCCTTCCTAGAGCGATTGGAAGAAATGTCGGACGTATATAGGATTAGTAGGAAGAGCCTCCCTGGTATCATGCCTGAATTATGTAAAGAAAAGTCTTTGATATGGTTCAGAAATAACAACCAGAAATGGAGAACGTGGGAAACGTTTAAATCCGATTTTACTAATTTTTTCTGCCTTCTAGATATTTCGAAAGATTGGAGGATGACATCAGACGGAGGTGCCAACGGCCTCGAGAGGCCTTTAGAGACTACGTTCTAGCTCTCCGAAATCTCATGTAGCATTCGAAAATGACCGAGGAGCAGAAACTAGAAAGATTTTACCGGAATGCCCTGCCCAGCTACTTATGGTACATAAGCAGACGAGACTTTACCAACCTCCATGAGCTCTTGGCACTGGCAGATGATCTAGAAGCCATACCCGCGACAGGTGCACCAATTAACAATCCCCAATCTACCCGGAATGAACAACACCGAATAATGACGTCAGAAATGGTCGACGAGGTCACAATAGAAGATCCCTACGCCGACAACAAGACGATCCCCACGGAGAATTCACGATACCCGATCGAAGTGGTGGGACTACATTGCAGTGAATCACGGCTAAGTGCCAGGGTGCGAATTGGCCTACATTTCGTGACCGCTACCGTAGACATAGGAGCCACCAGCTGCTAAATCAACGAAAATCTTACCGAGACCATTTTTCATGACTACCGTAAAATCAGAACTAATCTGAACGTTACCCTCGCCGATGGCTCAACCAGCCGCATCTATGACGCCGTTGAGGGGACAGTAAAAGTAGGAGAAAATATACACTTCATAATATTCCTTGTTATGCCTGCAGCGATAGAGGGCGATAACAGGCCACCGTCACATTGAACCAAATATCGCTAAGCTTAGCCGAAAAGGACAATAACAACGAATCCACCTGTATGTTAACTACATCCCCAACAGACAACTCATCAGGGCTGGAAACTCAACACGCTGAACGAGCAAAAGGATGCACCACGAAGATTACACCACATCCAGAATCCCTGAGAGAATCCACGGACGAAGGAAGTCGGGTAAGTGTTAAACATCGAGAACCGATCAGAAAGGGGAGCGACCAGAGTGATTACCAAAGTGAGCCAAATATCAACAAATTCTTTCAGGCAGAATTTGAAAAGTTCAAAAATCTGGCGGGTACCACCAGCCTAACGGAGCATCGCATCGTCATGAAAAATGAGCGACCAATAAAAATTCGTTACACTTCACGAAATCCCGCGATGCAAGCAATAATTGACACCGAAGTAGATAAGCTAATCGAGAAGGGTTGTATTGAGCCCTCACCCAGCCCGTATAGTTTTCCGATCACGCTAGTGAAGAAGAGAAATGGCGCTTGGAGACTATGCATGGATTTTCGCCAGTTGAATCAACGATCGGTCCCGGACGCCTATCCATTGCCTCGAAACACAAAAATTTTTGAGCGACTACGGACAGCGCATTTTATAAGTTGCCTTGACCTGGAGAATGGATATTGGCGGATCCCCATGGCGGAAGAAAGCAAGAAGTATACCGCATTCACAGTTCCAGGGCGTGGACTTTACCAATGGAGAGTTATGCCATTTGGACTACATTCAGCACCAGCCACCTTCCAACGCACGTTAGACCAGGTTATTGGAGCCACCATGGAACCACATGCATTCGCCTACTTAGACGAGATAATCGTTACAAGCAAATCACTCGAAGAACATGTACACCATCTGCGAGAAGTTTTCCAACGGCTACGACAAGCAAATTTACGAATCAACCCAGAAAAGTGTGAGTTTTTCCAACGGGAAATCAAATATCTGGGCCACGTGCCGATCATCCCAGAGAAGGAAACTGCTGGTTTTGCTTTTTCCCATCTCTGGGAGCGGAACAGCCGGCGATTGCTCTCTCCTCACTCCTGGACAATCCTAGCGTCACCGTGCTGGAGTATCGTATTTCTCCCATTAGTAGTGGAGTTTGACGCGAGTTGTTTAGCGTCATACTAACATTTTCTATTTGTTCACATTGTTATTACTTACTGTTTTCTTTAATCCCAAATGTATGGGAATAATAAATGGTTTAAGTATTATAACGTTAAAAACAGTATTTAATTTGGTGTTTATTGATCTCAGCCACGAGACGCTGGGATTGGTATTTTTTCCATTAATTTTACTTTCTGTAAACGACTTCTGGACTCCGCTGAGCTACCCCGGCTAAGAGGAGAAATTCTGTCGTTAGAACACATATATGAAAATACTTTTACGAAACCAAAACCAAAAGTGAGAGATTTTAACATTTCATTCTCAGTGTTAACACGTTCTTAGCAGAGAAATCGGATTTTATATGAAAGCACTTAAGTTTTCATTCAATTTCTCGTCGGGTCACCGTTCGCTGAGAACGTGCGTAGAGAAATCTAAATCAATGTTCTTTCTCATAGAAAGCGAATGAAAGTGTTCTTTCTTAAAACAGAAATAGGCTATAAATTTATGTGTTTTAATACTTTTTCGTGATATTATTACATTTTTCTATCAATAACTTTAATTTTATTCATTATAAAATATTGTAACGACAAAAGGCGTTATACTTGTTTTTGTCTACACATGAAGTAGCTAAAATATTTCTTATTATATTATTGTTAGATTATTAATGAATTCTTTTAATGAAATGTTGTTTTTTTACTCCTAAGTTATTTATATTAAGTTAAATTCATATGTAAACTAACGGACGAGAGTCACGCCATCTGTACTTCAAATGTTGGATTAACATTGTTTAAATACAACCCTTAATACGAGAAAGGTACAACCATTCAAAGCGTGCTATGGTAACACCACACAATGTGCGTGTGTTTGTGTGTAAGAAAACTGGGTATAAAAGGCACGACATCATTGAAAAATGGGAAGTTTGTTGGCAGCTCGCGAAGCTGTAAGATCTCCCTTGGGTGTTGTGCGTAGGCCTCTTCCCATAGTTAGATCTTAAAGCAAAAGCACTTTGCCAAAAATAGTACAAGGAGTATTTCTTGTACTATTTAAGGCTTATCAACTGCCAGCGAACAAAACTGAAAAGTCTTCGTGGCTAAATCCACAAGGAGTATTTCTTGTGGATTTATTCACCACGAAGGATTTTTCACGCCTGCCGCGGTGCTCTGCCTGGGAATTGCAAGGAGTATTTCTTGTGGTATCACAGGCTCTGCAACTATCGGTCAGCGCTCATAAGAGATTTTGGTGGACAATCTGCAAGGAGTATTTCTTGTAGATTGTCGACCACATCTCTGCTGTGCCTTTCTCTTACCGGCTCACGCTCTTGAGTGGTTGTTGTTCTGACAGACCGCAAGGAGTATTTCTTGTGGCGTTACTCACAACTAAGAGACTCTGAGTCTAGTGGAGTACTGTGCGCTTGATTACCACGCGCGCTGGGTCCTATTGAACAGACGACGTCACTCTCCGAACTGAACGTGCTCTCAATAAAGAGTTTTTATAACGTTGAGTGAAATTTCCGATTCTTTGATATTAATTACTGTACGATTATCACGACCCTGGACCCCGCTGAGCTTATCCCAGCAATCAGCGGAAACGTGTCGTTACAGTTGCCCGCGGACGGCGAGGGGGTAGTGTAACGACAAAAGGCGTTATACTTGTTTTTGTCTACACATGAAGTAGCTAAAATATTTCTTATTATATTATTGTTAGATTATTAATGAATTCTTTTAATGAAATGTTGTTTTTTTACTCCTAAGTTATTTATATTAAGTTAAATTCATATGTAAACTAACGGACGAGAGTCACGCCATCTGTACTTCAAATGTTGGTTAACATTGTTTAAATACAACCCTTAATACGAGAAAGGTACAACCATTCAAAGCGTGCTATGGTAACACCACACAATGTGCGTGTGTTTGTGTGTAAGAAAACTGGGTATAAAAGGCACGACATCATTGAAAAATGGAAAGTTTGTTGGCAGCTCGCGAAGCTGTAAGATCTCCCTTGGGTGTTGTGCGTAGGCCTCTTCCCATAGTTAGATCTTAAAGCAAAAGCACTTTGCCAAAAATAGTACAAGGAGTATTTCTTGTACTATTTAAGGCTTATCAACTGCCAGCGAACAAAACTGAAAAGTCTTCGTGGCTAAATCCACAAGGAGTATTTCTTGTGGATTTATTCACCACGAAGGATTTTTCACGCCTGCCGCGGTGCTCTGCCTGGGAATTGCAAGGAGTATTTCTTGTGGTATCACAGGCTCTGCAACTATCGGTCAGCGCTCATAAGAGATTTTGGTGGACAATCTGCAAGGAGTATTTCTTGTAGATTGCCGACCACATCTCTGCTGTACTCTTCTCTTACCAGCTCGCGCTCTTGAGTGGTTGTTGTTGGTGCTTGAGTACCACAAGGAGTATTTCTTGTGGTAGCACAGGTTCTGCAACTATCAGTCAGCGCTCGTGAGAGATTTTGGTGGACAATCCGCAAGGAGTATTTCTCGCGGATTGCCGATCACTTCTCTGCTGTACTCCTCTCTTACCAGCTCGCGCTCTTGAGTGGTTGTCGTTGGTGCTTGAGTACCACAAGGAGTATTTCTTGTGGTATAGCGGGCTCTGCGACTATCAATCAGCGCTCGAAGAGAGATTTTGGTGCTCAATCCGCAAGGAGTATTTCTTGTAGATTGTCGACCACATCTCTGCTGTGCCTTTCTCTTACCGGCTCACGCTCTTGAGTGGTTGTTGTTCTGACAGACCGCAAGGAGTATTTCTTGTGGCGTTACTCACAACTAAGAGACTCTGAGTCTAGTGGAGTACTGTGCGCTTGATTACCACGCGCGCTGGGTCCTATTGAACAGACGGCGTCACTCTCCGAACTGAACGTGCTCTCAATAAAGAGTTTTTATAACGTTGAGTGAAATTTCCGATTCTTTGATATTAATTACTGTACGATTATCACGACCCTGGACCCCGCTGAGCTTATCCCAGCAACCAGCGGAAACGTGTCGTTACAGTTGGCGCCCGAGCAGGGACATTATTGTCCAACAACAAAAAATAATAATATTTTTTTTTTTGCGCAATTTGAAAAAAAAAATAATAAAAACAGATATAACTTGAAAAAAGAACATTTTTTATGAGAAAAAAAATATATATACATACAGATTTCGTATGAAAAAAAAATTTTTTTGAGAAAAAAGAAACAGAATTAAATAAAAAAAAGAAAAAGAATAAAATATTTTCAGAAAAAATATTAAATATAAAAAAAAAATAAAATAAAAAGGGTATAAGAAAAAAAAATTTTGTAAAAAAAACAAAAACCCTAAAAAAGGAAAAAAATATCTAAAAGCACTAAAAAAAAGAATTTTTTTTTATACTCACAACCGCTGACTCGAAGATGCTTAGAACAACGTGGGTTTATTATCTGAAGAAGGAGGAGCTCATAACGTATTTGCTGGGGTTCGGCCTTACTACCACAGGTACTGTGGAAGAACTACGCAAACGTTTTGCCAAATTCCTGTCTGCACAACACGACTCAGAAAAAAACAATGAGGCTCCTACAACTGCAAGACCATCACGAAAAGATTTTGCCGTCGCCAGCCACTGCCAGCTTACCTATCCCCTGCGGCGATTTCAACACATCCAAGCCAATATCTCCATTAAACTTTGTACCAGCCGATACCCGTGCTCCACCACTGGTCGACCAAAGCCTGCCGACCAGAGGAAAAGAAAACAGCGTGCTAGTAATCGACATGGTTAGTAAATGGGACCTGAAATACGATGGCGGTAAGGACCCCCTAGGTTTTATCGAGCGAGTAGAGGAGCTTGCAGGTATGTACAGAATGCAATTAAGTGAAATCCTCCCAGTAATGTCAGAGTTTTTCCGAGAAAAAGCCCTCAGTTGGTTCCGAAATAACAACAAACAGTGGGATCAGTGGGCAGTGTTCAAAAGAGATTTTTGCGATTTCTTTTTGCCACATCGGTTTTTCGAGAAACTCGACGATGAAATTCGCAAACGTACGCAACGGCCACGGGAGTGTTTTAAAGATTATGTGCTCAGTCTGCAAGATTTAATGCGACACACAGATTTAAGTCCCTCCCAAAAGCTCGAGAGGGTGTATCGTAATGCGCTGCCCGATTACCAATGGTACATCTGCAGGAGAGATTTCACCACCCTAGATGAACTCATCCACCTAGCGGCCGACAAGGAAAGTATTCCAGGCAACTCGAGCCAGAACAGACGAGAACACCACAGGTTAGTGTCTGGAAAAACCGTAAAACCTTCACGCCAGCGAAAGAGATGGAGAAAGGGCGGTGGCAATGAAAACCGAACTTATTTGGCGTGGGAGGATGACAAATTGAAGGCAGTGGTAGACATTGGAGGTAAGCTGGTCACCGCCATAGTTGACACTGGAGCGACTAACAGCTTCATAAAACCAACTTTAGTTAATGAATTATCACCGGAGCCGCCATATGAGCCAGTAGACATTGATGTGTTCCTAGCCGACGGCTCGAAAAGAAGTGTTACCAGAGCAGTTCAATACAGAGTGAGTTTGGGCAACATAATCACCGATCACAAATTCCTTATAATGAACGGGGCAACAGAAGCCATTATTCTGGGGCTCGACTTTCTACGGAGTTGTAACTCTACCTTCACATGTGGCGGTCTAGTCGTGAAAGCTGATCCAGGTACGCGGGCAAGTAAGGTAAGCAGAATTAACAAACCCAGTCACCGCATTCTCACTGTACACCTGCCTAAAGAGGACTCCCCGCAGAAGGGAATCGAAAAATTCTTGGCGACAGAGCCACAGAAATTCGAGAACAGAGCGGGATTGTCTAATGCAGCCAGCCGAAAAAGATTGACGAAGAATATTCGTTCAAATAAATTTGGATACGGTGAGATAAATCCGGTTATGCCATCCATTATCGACACAGAAGCAAATAATTCCCTGGAAAGACGGTGTGTCGAATCGTCGCATAGCCAAAAATGTTTCCCTATTCCATTGAGGAAAAAGAACAACGGAACTTGCCGAAAATTTGTGGATTCTCAACAGTTGTATTCGATATCAACACCGAAAACAACTAGGGCCAAACAGACCAACGCTATAGTAACGTCTACGCCAGAATCACCTACTCACAGATCAACATTTTCCTCGATTGCGACCTCAAGCTCATCCTCAGCGGCGAGACCATCTGCCGACATCATCACAATCACAACCCCCCAAAAGTCATCACTATCAAACGTGCCACGTAAAATCCTACTGTCACAAGCTCCCGAACATTTGCGTCGAGAGATAGTCGAGCGCATGGGGGTCAGATTAAACCAACGACGGGTGCGCGTAGCCATATGTGTGCAGGAGCAAAGGTACCGAGTTACATTTCTTCGCAGCGGCCCAGTTCACATCCATCTCATCAGCGGCTAAATCCTCCCGCGGACGGCGAGGGGGTAGTGTAACGACAAAAGGCGTTATACTTGTTTTTGTCTACACATGAAGTAGCTAAAATATTTCTTATTATATTATTGTTAGATTATTAATGAATTCTTTTAATGAAATGTTGTTTTTTTACTCCTAAGTTATTTATATTAAGTTAAATTCATATGTAAACTAACGGACGAGAGTCACGCCATCTGTTCAAATGTTGGATTAACATTGTTTAAATACAACCCTTAATACGAGAAAGGTACAACCATTCAAAGCGTGCTATGGTAACACCACACAATGTGCGTGTGTTTGTGTGTAAGAAAACTGGGTATAAAAGGCACGACATCATTGAAAAATGGGAAGTTTGTTGGCAGCTCGCGAAGCTGTAAGATCTCCCTTGGGTGTTGTGCGTAGGCCTCTTCCCATAGTTAGATCTTAAAGCAAAAGCACTTTGCCAAAAATAGTACAAGGAGTATTTCTTGTACTATTTAAGGCTTATCAACTGCCAGCGAACAAAACTGAAAAGTCTTCGTGGCTAAATCCACAAGGAGTATTTCTTGTGGATTTATTCACCACGAAGGATTTTTCACGCCTGCCGCAGTGCTCTGCCTGGGAATTGCAAGGAGTATTTCTTGTGGTATCACAGGCTCTGCAACTATCGGTCAGCGCTCATAAGAGATTTTGGTGGACAATCTGCAAGGAGTATTTCTTGTAGATTGCCGACCACATCTCTGCTGTACTCTTCTCTTACCAGCTCGCGCTCTTGAGTGGTTGTTGTTGGTGCTTGAGTACGACAAGGAGTATTTCTTGTGGTAGCACAGGTTCTGCAACTATCAGTCAGCGCTCGTGAGAGATTTTGGTGGACAATCCGCAAGGAGTATTTCTCGCGGATTGCCGATCACTTCTCTGCTGTACTCCTCTCTTACCAGCTCGCGCTCTTGAGTGGTTGTCGTTGGTGCTTGAGTACCACAAGGAGTATTTCTTGTGGTATAGCGGGCTCTGCGACTATCAATCAGCGCTCGAAGAGAGATTTTGGTGCTCAATCCGCAAGGAGTATTTCTTGTAGATTGTCGACCACATCTCTGCTGTGCCTTTCTCTTACCGGCTCACGCTCTTGAGTGGTTGTTGTTCTGACAGACCGCAAGGAGTATTTCTTGTGGCGTTACTCACAACTAAGAGACTCTGAGTCTAGTGGAGTACTGTGCGCTTGATTACCACGCGCGCTGGGTCCTATTGAACAGACGGCGTCACTCTCCGAACTGAACGTGCTCTCAATAAAGAGTTTTTATAACGTTGAGTGAAATTTCCGATTCTTTGGTATTAATTACTGTACGATTATCACGACCCTGGACCCAGCTGAGCTTATCCCAGCAACCAGCGGAAACGTGTCGTTACAATATATATCCGGCATCCCTGTAATTTCTATTGCTAAAATACACATCAGCTGATTATTATGTTGTTGCTGTCTTCAAAATAGTTATGAAGCTGACTTCCGAGCAGCATTTATAGTTGGCGGCATTTGAAGCCGTGAAGTCTGCTGTCGTCTATGTGTTTTAGTGCTTCACTCTAGCATTGGATTTACTCAAGTGAAGCACTAAACACATAGACGACAGCAGACTTCACGGCTTCAAATGCTGCCAACTTAAAATGCTGCTCTGAAGTCAGCTTCATAAATATTTTGAAGACAGCAACAGCATAATAGTCAGCTGATGTGTATTTTAGCAATACAAATTTCAGGGATGCCGGATATATATTTTATAATTAATAAAATTAAAGTTATTGATAATAAAATGTAATAATATCACGAAAAACTATAAAAACACATAAATTTATTTCTTTGTTGTATTTTTGTAATGTTCTTTTATGTTTAATATTAAAAAAAAATTTTTTGTTTTAATTTATCTAATTTATATATATAGTGGCAACACTATATTTGTTTAGTGCTGCCCGTCAAAATAGAAAATAGCCTAAATTGGGAGCAGCAGCAAATGCTGTTGTGCAGTCGTGCTGCTGTGCAGCCGTTAAAATAATCGTTTTCATTTAAATACATGCATTTTATTTTTGACATATTGCTGCTTGCTGTCTGCTGTCGTCTATGTGTTTAGAGCTTGAAGAAAACAAACTGGGCATCACTTTCAAACTTTTTCGGTTTGCTAAAAATTTGTATATATGTGAGCACGTTTTTTTCCCTGAGAGTGTATGTGTATCACGCGCAGGATGAAAATGTAAACATGTTCTGAATAAAATATTCCTGAATTGAATGCATTAATTTTATATGTATAAATCAATTAATTTAAAACAAAAGTGTTACTGTTTGTAGCATGCAGGGTCTTAAATCAAACTTTGCAGTTGTCACTAAAATTATTTGAGGAATTCAGAATATATTTAAGATTTACTTAGACCACTTTTATATCGAGTTTTTAATCAATAATAGGAGAACAAAACTTCCAATTCATATGGCGCTACCTTTGATCGATAGCAAATGATAGTGCACGCAAATCGTAGTAACAGTTTTTGCACGGGGGCCTTTAGGATAAAATTTTTGGACCAAGAAATTATGAAAAACGTTGCCGAAAAGTACACATTTAGCTTTACGCCCATAACAGGCAAGAACTTCGCTGGCCACACATCAGTCTACTTGCAGTCGGAAGCTGACATTAATACGCGTCGATTGATGTATAGTGTATATCGGGAGACTTTCAGAAAAAAGTTATAGTCCCAGCAAACTTTCAAAAAATAAAAATATTGTTAAAATACTTTTTTTAGTGTTTTACATATTACTCACAAACGGTTCTGTGGCCACAAATCACGCTACCTGCTACCACAAGCTGACAATAATGCGAGTCGATTGATATATAGGTTATACTCCGGGAGACTTTCAGAAAAAAATTATAGATCTAGCAATCTTTTAAAAGATTAAAAAATCGCTGAAAATACTTTTTAGCGTTTTACATATTACTCACAAACAGTACTGTGGCCACAAATCACGCTACCTGTTATCAAAAGCTGACAATAATGCGCGTCGATTTATATATAGGTCATACCCCGTTATACTTTCAGAAAAAAATTATAGATCTAGCAAACTTTTAAAACATAAAAAACCCAAAAGTTTTTGTGTAGTTCTCTGGGAATGTACGCAAAAGTAAGTATTTTAATAAAGAATAAAAGATTTGCTCAAGATTTGAAAAGAAGAGATATGCTAAACTTAATTCTTATCTGTATTTTTTATGGAAATAATAGCATATTAATATTACTTTCATTGAAATTATTATAATTGTAATTAAACATAATGAAAATTTCGATATCAACAATGTGTGGTGAAAATTATTGTTTCATTTACGTTGCTCCTTACAAAAAGTCTGGCAGTATAATTATGAGTAGTAAGAATATATGTGGCTTCTTAAAACATAATGAGTGTGTGACAACAACCATACAAACCAGCAAAATCATCAATTTGTGGTGAAAATTATTGTTTCATTTACATTGTTCCTTCCAAAAAGTCTGGCAGTATAATTATGAGTAGTATAAAAATAATATACATTTGACAGGTTCTTTGATATTATCACAGAATATTAGTTTAGAATATTAGTTAGAATATTAGTTAGAATATTAGTTAGAATATTAGTTTATGGATATTATGGTCACAGAATATTTCACAGTTTACGGAATATATTTATAATAAATAAATAAATATATTTTTATAACTGTAAAAAAATAAATATATTTATTAGCACATGATTACGGCATATTGGTCAGTGTATCGTCAATGGTATTACTTTAACAACTATAATCCCGGTACCATTAACTCTGATGACCACTACAGACTTTCACATGTTAAATGAAAATATCTGGTCGAATGCTTGGCATCTGAAGTTAGGATTTTTATTACGATGAAGTAGCATCATTAAATCTACCGTTCTGTAATCATTCCTGCGTTCAAATGTTTCAACAAAACAGTTGGACGTTTCATTAGCACATACGCTTTACGTGACATAAAAAAAGGGGAGGAGATAACAAATTGCTATGATGTGGACTATCGCAAAGGTAAACGCGAGACAGGACGTAAAGGACTCAAAGAAATTTATCACTGAATGTCGGTGTGAAAATTGTCTGCAGATTGATAATGAAGATGTTGTAAAGTTTGTAAGTTTTTTTCTCCAGTTATTTTGTATTGAATTAGCAAATTTAACCGAACTATTATTAATATTTTAGAATAAATTTTATAAATATCGCTTTGATAACGCCAAATGCGGAAAAATATTTACATCTAGTACACTTGATATCCGCACGTTCAATTTATTGCAGGGCGATTTTTTGAACAATGAACTAGATACGGATCTTTTTTGCACCAAACTCTCAGATTCTATCACTATGGCCCAATACAGTATCCTTATAGGCCAGTCCCACTGCCTCCACCTGCAGCTCTGTCGGTCTATAACAGCTCTCCACTACCACCTGGGCCACGAGCAGCTGAACCATTGGTGGCAACTGTAGCAAATAGTACGCAAGCATTTACATCACTGGTGGCACCTGTAGCAAACAGCTCGCAAGCAGCTGATCCACCGGCATCTGATGAATAAATAATCAATTTTGTTTTTTTTTCTTAAAAGTATGATCATGTATACTATATAATATCAATAAAATTAAAATTTTAAAATACGAACAATGTCGTATAATATTAATTAACAATTACTCTTTAAATATGCTGACAACTGTTCAGACTTTTGTTTTCACTGCATGGTTTAAAAAAAGCATATGAATAATATCCTATATGTAGTAATATATTTATATAAACTAGTGTTCGCCCAGTGGTTGAAATTCAACCATTATTGCCATAATAAAAAACCGCTCAGATAAAATGTCATATTTTTCTTCATTTCTAATAAAATGTATTACCGTACTTACTCCATTCTTTAATAGTTGTATCTATTAATGTAAGCTTTTCAAACAAATAATAGAAACGGTTTTGATGTTCATTTAAGAAACATAAATTTATTGCCTATATTAAAAATACTAAATTTTTTTGATTAATTGAAGAAAAACTAAAAGTAAAAAAAGTTCATTTTATTCAAAATATTTAAAGTAGTTGTACGACCGACATCTTTATCTAAGGAAAATTTTTTTATATGGTACAATATTCTTCGTAAAAACTCTATTGTCATTGAGTACGTTTCCTAGACCATTTTTATTTGAAATATAAAATTTTCGGCCGTCGAATGAACGACCTCTACTCGCAGCTACATATAATTATCCATGAGCAAATACAGGTAGTCTCAAAAGGACACCTATCTTTTCAAATGTTTTCCCCTGTGACTTGTTAATGGTCATGGCAAATACGGGTATAATTGGAAATTGTGTCCGCTGAAATTTAAATGGAAGAATTGTTCCAGAAAATGGTCAATTTATTCCTGGAATCACAACAATGGAATTTATTTTCAATTTCAATTTACGCGGTGGCATTCCGCTTACGTTCAATGAATTTAAAAATTAAGAACGACATTCATTTACATCATTCATTGACATCATTAGAAACTTTATAAAAACTGTAATAAACCTTCTCCTCCCCTGAAAGACGATTAAGTATATCATTATTTATTGAAGCGAATTCTTCATTGGTAGGAGCTAAAATTACGTAATTAAGAATTTGATCCGATAATATATTCTCACGAATATTACCACAGATATCAGTAATTAAATTATGAAAACAACCAATTATTTGTTGTGGCAATTCAATAATGTCATCACCTAACTCTGGATAATTTCTTAATTCACAATTACCAAGTTTATTTATGAAATTCTACAAATTCTACGTCTTCTGGTCTAGCTCTCATATTTTGTGTTATGGTAACTTTGTGAAAAGAATTAAATTCCCTCCAACTAATGATGCAATTTTCAGTTAAAGTAAATCGGGTCCCGTGTGGAACAACAGGTAAAATTTGCATTAAATCGCACCTTAGTAGAATACTTTTACCACCAAATGGTGGAATAGAATGAACAAATGAAATAAGTTTTTCCTTCTGAGTGTTTACGGAGTTGCCAAGCCAAATTTAATTTAGTTAATTTTGAGTTTTTTGTTGTAATTTTTTTAGCAAATTAAGAGAGAATGAGAGATCGTGGCCTTATGATTGGCTAATATTCTTAACTGTTTTTAATTATCTTAGGCACAAAAATGTAGAATAAAAAATACATTCTGTACTGCTTCTATTGACAATCTATCAAACAAAAAAAAAAATCAAGCAAATACGTTGAGTTTAGGTCAGTTAAAATGGTTCTTAATTTTCCCATTTGCCTATTTATATATAGAGTAGAATAAAAAATACATTCTGAACTCCTCCTACTGACAATCTATCAAACAAAAAATCAAGCGAGTTTAGGTCAGTTAATATGGTTCTTAATTTTTCCTTTGCCTATTTATATATAGAGTAGAATAAAAAATACATTCTGAACTCCTCCTACTGACAATCTATGAAACAAAAAATCAAGCGAATACGTTGAGTTTAGGTCAGTTAAAATGGTTCTTAATTTTTCCATTTGCCTACTTATTTATATAGTAGAATAAAAAATGCATTCCGAACTCCTCCTACTGACAATCTATAAAAAAATCAAGCGAATACGTTGAGTTTAGGTCAGTTAAAATGGTTCTTAATTTTTCCACTTGCCTATTTATATATAGATTACTTTTTAATGATTACATTTCGCGATCCTACCGTACATGTTTTTTCGCAGGTAACGAAAAGTGTAAAAACCAATCATACAGGATTTCACAAAAATAGCGAACAAACAAAAGAAATTAGCTACCTATTTTTTAGGAATCTATGTTTGTATGTATATATGCAAAGCCTCAAGACTATTTATGTACTTATATGCATGTTGCTTGCGCGACCAAGCCACCTTCTTCTTTTAAATCCATGTTTACTCCACAACGGTCGAGGAATAAATAAATACGTTCTGTAAAAAACAAAATAATCGAACCTGTTTTTTTCATAAATGCATATGGATTGGTTTTGTGCTAATAATGCGGGGTTATGACTGGTTGAAAAATTGTGCGGACGAAAAACAATTCCCCTCGTCTCTCTTGCCTAGGAAGTATGATGTTATGCCTGCATAATTGTTCTCGTGTGTTAAGGCTCAATAAGAATAACAACAATTCAGTATGATTACGGCGTTGAGTTTTTTGTTGTAATTTTTAGTTTTTTTTTAGCAAATTAAGAGAGAAAGTGAGATCATGGCTTTATGATTGGCTAATATTATTAACTGTTTTTAAATATCTTAGGCATAAAAATGTAAAATAAATAATACGTTCTGCACTGCTCCTATTGACAATCTATCAAAAAAAAAAATCAAGCGAATACGTTGAGTTTAAGTCAGTTAATATTGTTCTTAATTTTTTCCACTTGCCTATTTATATATAGATAATTAGGTATATAATGGTATAGGCCTACTGGGGATGCCAGCCATTAAAAACAATTGGCAACGCACTGAGTATGGTACCTCAATGGTAGTGTGGAAACCTACACATTGATGAAAGATTTTATTCCAGGGACAGAAAAGCAGGGGTATTACCTACCAATACATAGACTAATTGAATTTTATTTTTAAATTTCCATTTATCGGGTATGTTCTAGAATCCGAATTCACTCGAAAGTGGATTACTTTAGCATTTTTGGTGTTCTGCAATTCACATCTCCATGTTTTTATTCGTTTTCAATTAGAGTAGGAAGGGGTGGGTGAAAGTAAAACGAATCGTACTTTATTCTTATAAATGCTAACATTATTAAGAAAAATACAATTTTGGTTTTTAGTTTAAAGTGTTTCTTATTGAAAATTAATTCTTCTCAGAAATATTAATGCAAATAAATTTTTTTAAACATTGCTAAAAATTTCAATTTGGTTTTGGCAGATCTCAGTTGTGTAAAAAAACATGAAAAAAATACTACAATTTTGTGTATGTTCGAAAACACAAAGTTGCCCTACATAATAAAGTTTTATATGTCAATCTTTTTTGAACTAAATCTCAATGCATTTAGATCTTATTGATAAAGAAAAATGATTTTTTTTTGAAGGAAATTAAAACTAATTTCATATATATAAATCTATTTAAACAATAATTATAATAATTCGATTGCATTTAGTAGTAAAATCGCAATGTAATAATCAGGCAATACTTTGTTTTAATAACACATGGTGCCAAGACAACGTAGTCGATATGTCTATAGCCGGCAAACAGCCGCGCTGATAAATAACGCAACTAGAAGAAGAAAAGAGAATAAAATTAATAATCTCTTTTAAAAAATTGTAAAATCAAAGCCAGCTTGTAAGGTCTTTGTATTTGTTGATGTGAATTTAAATTAAGAAGAGCATGTTACATATTCAAAAGTTGTACGCTGTAACGGTATATCAAATCCAGCAGATCAACCAAAAGCAAATAATTTTATTTTCGTTCGTTGTCTTTTTTGAGAGTACTGAATAATTTTATTTTCATTTTGTTTCTTTAAGAATATTAATTTTGTTTTTATTCGCGTAGAAAATTAATTGAAAAATTGGAATATCTTTGTTTTCATACTCTGTAAATTGTTTTACACCCAATTTTTAAGATGATTTCTTAAGACATGTCTTTTTTTATTTTCTTTTAAAGTTGCTCCCAAAATCATGTCACATTTCCATGATGATTTTTAAAACATGTCTATTTCGTTACTGTTGTTGTAAAAAACTCTTATTTGACAGCCAGAGTTGTATTTTTTACTTTATCTTTAATTTCTTTTATTTCTATAATTTGGGCGCCAAAAACGGAATTTAATAACTTGAGAAGTAAAGTATTTAAAAAAGTAAATTTTCTTTAAAAAAAATCAAAATTGGGTGCTATACAGAAAAACCTCGAAGAAAGCAATGGAGGTAAAACTAGTTGACTAAAACTAGCGAGTGGGTGAAGCAATGGCGGAAATGCTGAGTGGAGCGAGGTACATTTTCGTTTCCTATGAACGACTTCTTGGGAGATAAGTCGTCTTTTTTGAACTATATCAAAATAAGCCGAGAGACATTTAATTTGATACTCGCAAAAATCGAAGGTGATATAGTAAAACAAGATACCATTTTGAGAGAAGCGATAACTTCAGCAGAGAAACTGGCAGCCACACTCCAATACCTCGCTAATGGAGAGTCCATCAAGAGCACAAATTATCAGACGAGACTATGTGAAACCTTTCTTTATCGTGCAGTTCCGGAAGTATGCCAGGCAATTTGGAATTACTTTAAAAATGAATATTTAAAGGTTTTTGAGTAGGTACATATGTATATGAAAAATATAATATTTTATTGTGCCTACTCATAGAATGTAATACTTTGGTTTATTATTTTGAAATTAAAATAAAACAAGTTAAATTATTATAAGTACATTAATTGAAATAAATTCGTCTTTTATTAAAATATAACTTTAAAAAGTATATATCATTAGCTCTTGGCAGATTGTGAACAAAGAGCTAGATCGCTTGACACGGTCCATATATGTAGGATTACGTACATCATACAAGTTTTCATGTTCCTGATATTTAGATATTAAAAGCTCCACAATTTCGTTTCCCACATGGTTTATATTTATTTGCACTTTTTATTTATGTACTAATATATGTATCTTTTATATACACACAGAACAAAAAACAAGCACTTGTCGCTTTAAAACAAGAAAAATAAAGAAGAACACAGAGAAATAACCACCTTAACAGACGAATGCAAATAAAATATAATAGTAAAATTGCGAATGACAGCTAAAAGGAAGAGATGTATTTTCTTCATTGTTGTTGTAAAAAAATCACGAAAACAGAAACCATGTTTCTTTTGCTACCCCTCTTTCTTATCTACGTAATATGCCTACAAACAAACAAGACATGTCTTAAAGACAAGTAAAAAAATTATCGTGAAAATTGGGTGTTACTATTGTAATTTGTTAATTTTTTGCAAATTTTTGGCGATCGCCGTCGATTTTTGCGTATCTGTGGCCGTTGACATTTAGATTTTTTTTTTCGAACATGCGGGTATGTTCCAGGTTTCGACTCGGATTGAAAACGAAAAATTTTTTGAATCCCCATAATTTATAAAATGGTGTTCTGAATTCAGCATGTTTTTCCACATTCGAAGTTTATGTTCGAAAAAAAAAATCTAAATGTCAACGGCCACAGCTACGCAAAAATCGACGGCGGTCGGCAAAAAAGTTGCAAAAAAATTAACAAATTACAAAAGTAACACCCAATTTTCACGATGATTTTTTTACTTGCCTTTAAGACATGTCTTCTGTTTGAAGTCATACTAGGTAGAAAAGAAAGAGGGGTAGCAAAAGAAACGTGGTTTCTGTTTTCGTGATTTTTTTACAACAACAATGAAGAAAAATACATCTCTTCCTTTTAGCTGTCATTCGCAATTTTACTATTATATTTTATTTGCATTCGTCTGTTAAGGTAGTTATTTCTCTGTGTTCTTCTTTATTTTTCTTGTTTTAAAGCGACAAGTGTTTGTTTTTTGTTTTGTGTGTATATAAATAAAATAAATATAAATAAAAAGTTCAAATAAATATAAAACATGTGGAAAAACGAAATTGTGGATCTTTTAATATCTAAATATCAGGAACATGAAAACTTGTATGATGTACGTAATCCTACATATATGGACCGTGTCAAGCGATCTAGCTCTTTGTTCACAATCTGCCAAGAGCTAATGATATATACTTTTTAAAGTTATATTTTAATAAAAGACGAATTTATTTCAATTAATGTACTTATAATAATTTAACTTGTTTTATTTTAATTTCAAAATAATAAACCAAAGTATTACATTCTATGAGTAGGCACAATAAAATATTATATTTTTCATATACATATGTACCTACTCAAAAACCTTTAAATATTCATTTTTAAAGTAATTCCAAATTGCCTGGCATACTTCCGGAACTGCACGATAAAGAAAGGTTTCACATAGTCTCGTCTGATAATTTGTGCTCTTGATGGACTCTCCATTAGCGAGGTATTGGAGTGTGGCTGCCAGTTTCTCTGCTGAAGTTATCGCTTCTCTCAAAATGGTATCTTGTTTTACTATATCACCTTCGATTTTTGCGAGTATCAAATTAAATGTCTCTCGGCTTATTTTGATATAGTTCAAAAAAGACGACTTATCTCCCAAGAAGTCGTTCATAGGAAACGAAAATGTACCTCGCTCCACTCAGCATTTCCGCCATTGCTTCACCCACTCGCTAGTTTTAGTCAACTAGTTTTACCTCCATTGCTTTCTTCGAGGTTTTTCTGTATAGCACCCAATTTTGATTTTTTTTAAAGAAAATTTACTTTTTTAAATACTTTACTTCTCAAGTTATTAAATTCCGTTTTTGGCGCCCAAATTATAGAAATAAAAGAAATTAAAGATAAAGTAAAAAATACAACTCTGGCTGTCAAATAAGAGTTTTTTACAACAACAGTAACGAAATAGACATGTTTTAAAAATCATCATGGAAATGTGACATGATTTTGGGAGCAACTTTAAAAGAAAATAAAAAAAGACATGTCTTAAGAAATCATCTTAAAAATTGGGTGTAAAACAATTTACAGAGTATGAAAACAAAGATATTCCAATTTTTCAATTAATTTTCTACGCGAATAAAAACAAAATTAATATTCTTAAAGAAACAAAATGAAAATAAAATTATTCAGTACTCTCAAAAAAGACAACGAACGAAAATAAAATTATTTGCTTTTGGTTGATCTGCTGGATTTGATATACCGTTACATCGTACAACTTTTGAATATGTAACATGCTCTTCTTAATTTAAATTCACATCAACAAATACAAAGACCTTACAAGCTGGCTTTGATTTTACAATTTTTTAAAAGAGATTATTAATTTTATTCTCTTTTCTTCTTCTAGTTGCGTTATTTATCAGCGCGGCTGTTTGCCGGCTATAGACATATCGACTACGTTGTCTTGGCACCATGTGTTATTAAAACAAAGTATTGCCTGATTATTACATTGCGATTTTACTACTAAATGCAATCGAATTATTATAATTATTGTTTAAATAGATTTATATATATGAAATTAGTTTTAATTTCCTTCAAAAAAAATCATTTTTCTTTATCAATAAGATCTAAATGCATTGAGATTTAGTTCAAAAAAGATTGACATATAAAACTTTATTATGTAGGGCAACTTTGTGTTTTCGAACATACACAAAATTGTAGTATTTTTTTCATGTTTTTTTACACAACTGAGATCTGCCAAAACCAAATTGAAATTTTTAGCAATGTTTAAAAAAAATTTATTTGCATTAATATTTCTGAGAAAAATTAATTTTCAATAAGAAACACTTTAAACTAAAAACCAAAATTGTATTTTTCTTAATAATGTTAGCATTTATAAGAATAAAGTACGATTCGTTTTACTTTCACCCACCCCTTCCTACTCTAATTGAAAACGAATAAAAACATGGAGATGTGAATTGCAGAACACCAAAAATGCTAAAGTAATCCACTTTCGAGTGAATTCGGATTCTAGAACATACCCGATAAATGGAAATTTAAAAATAAAATTCAATTAGTCTATGTATTGGTAGGTAATACCCCTGCTTTTCTGTCCCTGGAATAAAATCTTTCATCAATGTGTAGGTTTCCACACTACCATTGAGGTACCATACTCAGTGCGTTGCCAATTGTTTTTAATGGCTGGCATCCCCAGTAGGCCTATACCATTATATACCTAATTATCTATATATAAATAGGCAAGTGGAAAAAATTAAGAACAATATTAACTGACTTAAACTCAACGTATTCGCTTGATTTTTTTTTTTTGTTTGATAGATTGTCAATAGGAGCAGTGCAGAACGTATTATTTATTTTACATTTTTATGCCTAAGATATTTAAAAACAGTTAATAATATTAGCCAATCATAAAGCCATGATCTCTCTTTCTCTCTTAATTTGCTAAAAAAAAACTAAAAATTACGAAAAAAAAATTAAACCCGGTAATCATACTGAATTGTTGTTATTCTTATTGAGCCTTAACACACGAGAACAATTATGCAGGCATAACATCGTACTTCCTAGGCAAGAGAGACGAGGGGAATTGTTTTTCGTCCGCACAATTTTTCAACCAGTCATAACCCCGCATTATTAGCACAAAACCAATCCATATGCATTTATGAAAAATACAGGTTCGATTATTTTGTTTTTTACAGAACGTATTTATTTATTCCTCGACCGTTGTGGAGTAAACATGGATTTAAAAGAAGAAGGTGGCTTGGTCGCGCAAGCAACATGCATATAAGTACATAAATAGTCTTAAGGCTTTGCATATATACATACAAACATAGATTCCTAAAAAATAGGTAGCTAATTTATTTTGTTTGTTCGCTATTTTTGTGAAATCCTGTATGATTGGTTTTTACACTTTTCGTTACCTGCGAAAAAACATGTACGGTACGATCGCGAAATGTAATCATTAAAAAGTAATCTATTACTACGTTTATACGCACGTCTTATTTGCAAATAAAAAAGAAGAATGTTGCCGTATAACTTTTTTATTGTAACTTATTAACTCACTTAAACAAGTCGTGAATAACGACACTATTTGCAAATAAAAAGTAAGGCGTTGCCACTTCATGAACGTTTTTTGTGTTTTACTTACCAACCAATCATATTTTCGTCACATGGCATCACTAATAATAACATAAGTTCTGTTGGCAATTTCCCGTACAAACAGTGAATTAGTTATTTGCAAATAGTTCTATTTGCAAATAAGACGTGCGTATAAACGTAGTATATATATAAATAGGCAAGTGGAAAAATTAAGAACCATTTTAACTGACCTAAACTCAACGTATTCGCTTGATTTTTTTATAGATTGTCAGTAGGAGGAGTTCAGAATGCATTTTTTATTCTACTCTATATATAAGTAGGCAAATGGAAAAATTAAGAACTATTTTAACTGACCTAAACTCAACGTATTCGCTTGATTTTTTGTTTCATAGATTGTCAGTAGGAGGAGTTCAGAATGTATTTTTTATTCTACTCTATATATAAATAGGCAAAGGAAAAATTAAGAACCATATTAACTGACCTAAACTCGCTTGATTTTTTGTTTGATAGATTGTCAGTAGGAGGAGTTCAGAATGTATTTTTTATTCTACTCTATATATAAATAGGCAAATGGGAAAATTAAGAACCATTTTAACTGACCTAAACTCAACGTACTCGCTTGATTTTTTTGTTTGTTTGATAGATTGTCAATAGAAGCAGTGCAGAATGTATTTTTTATTCTACATTTTTGTGCCTAAGATAATTAAAAACAGTTAAGAATATTAGCCAATCATAAGGCCATGATCTCTCATTCTCTCTTAATTTGCTAAAAAAATTACAACAAAAAACTCAAAATTAACTAAATTAAATTTGGCTTGGCAACTCCGTAAACACTCAGAAGGAAAAACTTATTTCATTTGTTCATTCTATTCCACCATTTGGTGGTAAAAGTATTCTACTAAGGTGCGATTTAATGCAAATTTTACCTGTTGTTCCACACGGGACCCGATTTACTTTAACTGAAAATTGCATCATTAGTTGGAGGGAATTTAATTCTTTTCACAAAGTTACCATAACACAAAATATGAGAGCTAGACCAGAAGACGTAGAATTTGTAGAATTTCATAAATAAACTTGGTAATTGTGAATTAAGAAATTATCCAGAGTTAGGTGATGACATTATTGAATTGCCACAACAAATAATTGGTTGTTTTCATAATTTAATTACTGATATCTGTGGTAATATTCGTGAGAATATATTATCGGATCAAATTCTTAATTACGTAATTTTAGCTCCTACCAATGAAGAATTCGCTTCAATAAATAATGATATACTTAATCGTCTTTCAGGGGAGGAGAAGGTTTATTACAGTTTTTATAAAGTTTCTAATGATGTCAATGAATGATGTAAATGAATGTCGTTCTTAATTTTTAAATTCATTGAACGTAAGCGGAATGCCACCGCGTAAATTGAAATTGAAAATAAATTCCATTGTTGTGATTCCAGGAATAAATTGACCATTTTCTGGAACAATTCTTCCATTTAAATTTCAGCGGACACAATTTCCAATTATACCCGTATTTGCCATGACCATTAACAAGTCACAGGGGCAAACATTTGATAAGATAGGTGTCATTTTGAGACTACCTGTATTTGCTCATGGACAATTATATGTAGCTGCGAGTAGAGTTCGTTCATTCGACGGCCGAAAATTTTATATTTCAAATAAAAATGGTCTAGGAAACGTACTCAATGACAATAGAGTTTTTACGAAGAATATTGTACCATATAAAAAAATTTTCCTTAGATAAAGATGTCGGTCGTACAACTACTTTAAATATTTTGAATAAAATGAACTTTTTTTACTTTTAGTTTTTCTTCAATTAATCAAAAAAATTTAGTATTTTTAATATAGGCAATAAATTTATGTTTCTTAAATGAACATCAAAACCGTTTCTATTATTTGTTTGAAAAGCTTACATTAATAGATACAACTATTAAAGAATGGAGTAAGTACGGTAATACATTTTATTAGAAATGAAGAAAAATATGACATTTTATCTGAGCGGTTTTTTATTATGGCAATAATGGTTGAATTTCAACCACTAGGCGAACACTAGTTTATATAAATACATTACTACATATAGGATATTATTCATATGCTTTTTTTAAACCATGCAGTGAAAACAAAAGTCTGAACAGTTGTCAGCATATTTAAAGAGTAATTGTTAATTAATATTATACGACATTGTTCGTATTTTAAAATTTTAATTTTATTGATATTATATAGTATACATGATCATACTTTTAAGAAAAAAAAAAACAAAATTGATTATTTATTCATCAGATGCCGGTGGATCAGCTGCTTGCGAGCTGTTTGCTACAGGTGCCACCAGTGATGTAAATGCTTGCGTACTATTTGCTACAGTTGCCACCAATGGTTCAGCTGCTCGTGGCCCAGGTGGTAGTGGAGAGCTGTTATAGACCGACAGAGCTGCAGGTGGAGGCAGTGGGACTGGCCTATAAGGATACTGTATTGGGCCATAGTGATAGAATCTGAGAGTTTGGTGCAAAAAAGATCCGTATCTAGTTCATTGTTCAAAAAATCGCCCTGCAATAAATTGAACGTGCGGATATCAAGTGTACTAGATGTAAATATTTTTCCGCATTTGGCGTTATCAAAGCGATATTTATAAAATTTATTCTAAAATATTAATAATAGTTCGGTTAAATTTGCTAATTCAATACAAAATAACTGGAGAAAAAAACTTACAAACTTTACAACATCTTCATTATCAATCTGCAGACAATTTTCACACCGACATTCAGTGATAAATTTCTTTGAGTCCTTTACGTCCTGTCTCGCGTTTACCTTTGCGATAGTCCACATCATAGCAATTTGTTATCTCCTCCCCTTTCTTTATGTCACGTAAAGCGTATGTGCTAATGAAACGTCCAACTGTTTTGTTGAAACATTTGAACGCAGGAATGATTACAGAACGGTAGATTTAATGATGCTACTTCATCGTAATAAAAATCCTAACTTCAGATGCCAAGGATTCGACCAGATATTTTCATTTAACATGTGAAAGTCTGTAGTGGTCATCAGAGTTAATGGTACCAGGATTATAGTTGTTAAAGTAATACCATTGACGATACACTGACCAATATGCCGTAATCATGTGCTAATAAATATATTTATTTTTTTACAGTTATAAAAATATATTTATTTATTTATTATAAATATATTCCGTAAACTGTGAAATATTCTGTGACCATAATATCCATAAACTAATATTCTAACTAATATTCTAACTAATATTCTAACTAATATTCTAAACTAATATTCTGTGATAATATCAAAGAACCTGTCAAATGTATATTATTTTCTTACTACTCATAATTATACTGCCAGACTTTTTGGAAGGAACAATGTAAATGAAACAATAATTTTCACCACAAATTGATGATTTTGCTGGTTTGTATGGTTGTTGTCACACACTCATTATGTTTTAAGAAGCCACATATATTCTTACTACTCATAATTATACTGCCAGACTTTTTGTAAGGAGCAACGTAAATGAAACAATAATTTTCACCACACATTGTTGATATCGAAATTTTCATTATGTTTAATTACAATTATAATAATTTCAATGAAAGTAATATTAATATGCTATTATTTCCATAAAAAATACAGATAAGAATTAAGTTTAGCATATCTCTTCTTTTCAAATCTTGAGCAAATCTTTTATTCTTTATTAAAATACTTACTTTTGCGTACATTCCCAGAGAACTACACAAAAACTTTTGGGTTTTTTATGTTTTAAAAGTTTGCTAGATCTATAATTTTTTTCTGAAAGTATAACGGGGTATGACCTATATATAAATCGACGCGCATTATTGTCAGCTTTTGATAACAGGTAGCGTGATTTGTGGCCACAGTACTGTTTGTGAGTAATATGTAAAACGCTAAAAAGTATTTTCAGCGATTTTTTAATCTTTTAAAAGATTGCTAGATCTATAATTTTTTTCTGAAAGTCTCCCGGAGTATAACCTATATATCAATCGACTCGCATTATTGTCAGCTTGTGGTAGCAGGTAGCGTGATTTGTGGCCACAGAACCGTTTGTGAGTAATATGTAAAACACTAAAAAAAGTATTTTAACAATATTTTTATTTTTTGAAAGTTTGCTGGGACTATAACTTTTTTCTGAAAGTCTCCCGATATACACTATACATCAATCGACGCGTATTAATGTCAGCTTCCGACTGCAAGTAGACTGATGTGTGGCCAGCGAAGTTCTTGCCTGTTATGGGCGTAAAGCTAAATGTGTACTTTTCGGCAACGTTTTTCATAATTTCTTGGTCCAAAAATTTTATCCTAAAGGTCCCCGTGCAAAAACTGTTACTACGATTTGCGTGCACTATCATTTGCTATCGATCAAAGGTAGCGCCATATGAATTGGAAGTTTTGTTCTCCTATTATTGATTAAAAACTCGATATAAAAGTGGTCTAAGTAAATCTTAAATATATTCTGAATTCCTCAAATAATTTTAGTGACAACTGCAAAGTTTGATTTAAGACCCTGCATGCTACAAACAGTAACACTTTTGTTTTAAATTAATTGATTTATACATATAAAATTAATGCATTCAATTCAGGAATATTTTATTCAGAACATGTTTACATTTTCATCCTGCGCGTGATACACATACACTCTCAGGGAAAAAAACGTGCTCACATATATACAAATTTTTAGCAAACCGAAAAAGTTTGAAAGTGATGCCCAGTTTGTTTTCTTCAAGCTCTAAACACATAGACGACAGCAGACAGCAAGCAGCAATATGTCAAAAATAATATGCATGTATTTAAATGAAAACGATTATTTTAACGGCTGCACAGCAGCACGACTGCACAACAGCATTTGCTGCTGCTGCCAATTTAGGCTATTTTCTATTTTGACGGGCAGCACTACACAAATATAGTGTTGCCACTATATCTATATATTGGATAAATAAAAACAAAAATTTTTTTTAATATTAAACATAAAAGAACATTACAAAAATACAACAAAGAAATAAATTTATGTGTTTTTATAGTTTTTCGTGATATTATTACATTTTATTATCAATAACTTTAATTTTATTAATTATAAAATATATATCCGGCATCCCTGAAATTTGTATTGCTAAAATACACATCAGCTGACTATTATGCTGTTGCTGTCTTCAAAATATTTATGAAGCTGACTTCAGAGCAGCATTTTAAGTTGGCAGCATTTGAAGCCGTGAAGTCTGCTGTCGTCTATGTGTTTAGTGCTTCACGTGAGTAAATCCAATGCTAGAGTGAAGCACTAAAACACATAGACGACAGCAGACTTCACGGCTTCAAATGCCGCCAACTATAAATGCTGCTCGGAAGTCAGCTTCATAATTATTTTGAAGACAGCAACAACATAATAATCAGCTGATGTGTATTTTAGCAATAGAAATTACAGGGATGCCGGATATATAATTTATAATGAATAAAATTAAAGTTATTGATAGAAAAATGTAATAATATCACGAAAAAGTATTAAAACACATAAATTTATAGCCTATTTCTGATTTAAGAAAGAACACTTTCATTCGCTTTCTATGAGAAAGAACATTGATTTAGATTTCTCTACGCACGTTCTCAGCGAACGGTGACCCGACGAGAAATTGAATGAAAACGTAAGTGCTTTCATATAAAATCCGATTTCTCTGCTAAGAACGTGTTAACACTGAGAATGAAATGTTAAAATCTCTCACTTTTGGTTTTGGTTTCGTAAAAGTATTTTCATATATGTGTTCTAACGACAGAATTTCTCCTCTTAGCCGGGGTAGCTCAGCGGAGTCCAGAAGTCGTTTACAGAAAGTAAAATTAATGGAAAAAATACCAATCCCAGCGTCTCGTGGCTGAGATCAATAAACACCAAATTAAATACTGTTTTTAACGTTATAATACTTAAACCATTTATTATTCCCATACATTTGGGATTAAAGAAAACAGTAAGTAATAACAATGTGAACAAATAGAAAATGTTAGTATGACGCTAAACAACTCGCGTCAAACTCCACTACTAATGGGAGAAATACGATACTCCAGCACGGTGACGCTAGGATTGTCCAGGAGTGAGGAGAGAGCAATCGCCGGCTGTTCCGCTCCCAGAGATGGGAAAAAGCAAAACCAGCAGTTTCCTTCTCTGGGATGATCGGCACGTGGCCCAGATATTTGATTTCCCGTTTGAAAAACTCACACTTTTCTGGGTTGATTCGTAAATTTGCTTGTCGTAGCCGTTGGAAAACTTCTCGCAGATGGTGTACATGTTCTTCGAGTGATTTGCTTGTAACGATTATCTCGTCTAAGTAGGCGAATGCATGTGGTTCCATGGTGGCTCCAATAACCTGGTCTAACGTGCGTTGGAAGGTGGCTGGTGCTGAATGTAGTCCAAATGGCATAACTCTCCATTGGTAAAGTCCACGCCCTGGAACTGTGAATGCGGTATACTTCTTGCTTTCTTCCGCCATGGGGATCCGCCAATATCCATTCTCCAGGTCAAGGCAACTTATAAAATGCGCTGTCCGTAGTCGCTCAAAAATTTGTGTGATTCGAGGCAATGGATAGGCGTCCGGGACCGATCGTTGATTCAACTGGCGAAAATCCATGCATAGTCTCCAAGCGCCATTTCTCTTCTTCACTAGCGTGATCGGAAAACTATACGGTCTGGGTGAGGGCTCAATACAACCCTTCTCGATTAGCTTATCTACTTCGGTGTCAATTATTGCTTGCATCGCGGGATTTCGTGAAGTGTAACGAATTTTTATTGGTCGCTCATTTTTCATGACGATGCGATGCTCCGTTAGGCTGGTGGTACCCGCCAGATTTTTGAACTTTTCAAATTCTGCCTGAAAGAATTTGTTGATATTTGGCTCACTTTGGTAATCACTCTGGTCGCTCCCCTTTCTGATCGGTTCTCGATGTTCAACACTTACCCGACTTCCTTCGTCCGTGGATTCTCTCAGGGATTCTGGATGTGGTGTAATCTTCGTGGTGCATCCTTTTGCTCGTTCAGCGTGTTGAGTTTCCAGCCCACCACTTCGATCGGGTATCGTGAATTCTCCGTGGGGATCGTCTTGTTGTCGGCGTAGGGATCTTCTATTGTGACCTCGTCGACCATTTCTGACGTCATTATTCGGTGTTGTTCATTCCGGGTAGATTGGGGATTGTTAATTGGTGCACCTGTCGCGGGTATGGCTTCTAGATCATCTGCCAGTGCCAAGAGCTCATGGAGGTTGGTAAAGTCTCGTCTGCTTATGTACCATAAGTAGCTGGGCAGGGCATTCCGGTAAAATCTTTCTAGTTTCTGCTCCTCGGTCATTTTCGAATGCTACATGAGATTTCGGAGAGCTAGAACGTAGTCTCTAAAGGCCTCTCGAGGCCGTTGGCACCTCCGTCTGATGTCATCCTCCAATCTTTCGAAATATCTAGAAGGCAGAAAAAATTAGTAAAATCGGATTTAAACGTTTCCCACGTTCTCCATTTCTGGTTGTTAATTCTGAACCATATCAAAGACTTTTCTTTACATAATTCAGGCATGATACCAGGGAGGCTCTTCCTACTAATCCTATATACGTCCGACATTTCTTCCAATCGCTCTAGGAAGGATAACGGGTCTCTGCCGCAATCATAACGTATGCCCCACATTCGTACAGTATCGATGATGTGCGTTACATTGGCTTCCATTCCCTCTACCACTGAAACGGCCGATGTTGATCACTTCCCACCAGGGGTTGGTTCCTTCCACAAGAGTACGCTTGACTCCGCATTAGTAAGAATTTTTGGCTCCTTGGCGGGTGATACAGCTACATTATTGGCTACGCTCTCGTATTTCGCCTCTAAATCTAGTAAGCGTCTTAGTTGCTCGGGTGGGTGTGTGTTATTAATAAATTGTGCGAACTGTCTTCTCATTTCGTCCACACTTCCAGCAGGTGTTATTCCGAACTCCTCCAGGTACGCCACCAAATAATCCTTCCTCAGTGAGTAGGCCCAGGACACCTTCAGCATAACTGTTTTATTTTCTTGAGATGTGCTACTAGAGGAACAAAAAATCTTTTTTTTTTATTAGTATTATTGTTATTAAAATTTTCCTTTATTCTTTTCTTTTATCAACGACAATAAATTTTTTTTAATTTAAAATTATTTCCTTTTTTTAATTAATTCTTATTCTACAATTATTATATATATGTATATATATAATATTGTTACGAATTTGGAGTGAATAGTCCTATTGTAATTGCTCTAGAATATACGGAATTGTTGTTATTCTTAATTATTGAATTATTGATTCTTATTACTGAGTTGTTTATTATTTGCTGAATTGTTATGTACTGAATTGTTTACTATTTTTTATTCACTACATTGTTGTTGTTATTCTTATTTGCGTTTTGTTTACTCATTTTAAATGAACACATAACAGCTATACATACATGCATACATAGTTATTTGTTTACTAGCAAAGCGACAACAAATAAGATCATGATTATTGCTGTTGTTGTCTGTCGGCATTTGAACATTGGGTACGTGTATGTGTGTATGGCTTGTGTTTACGTTTAATTTGAGAGTACGATAATGTAAATAACTTTAACAAACATGATGATTATTCGAGAAATGATCATTAAGAGTATAAAAGCTGCGTGCATCAACGTCAGCAGAGTCAGTTAAAGTTAAAGTTCAGTGAGAGTCAGAGTTCAGTAGACAGACAGTGGTGAGTCTGTGATTAGTGAGTTGTTAGACTTTACCGTGATCGTGTAAGGCGTATTAAGTGGTTACTATTGCTTTTGAGCATAGTACAGTGGTATTAAATAAAATAAAGTAGTAGCTGTTAAGTACTAAAAATCAAAGAATTGTGCGTTTAATTTCATTGCAATAAAAGAACCTACGGAAAGCGTTTTTAAAAAGGTAAAAAAACGTAACGTTGAAACCTGTGGCTTGTTATAGGTCCCTGCTCGGGCGCCACTGTTACGACGGAATTTCTCCTCTTAGCCGGGGTAGGTCAGCGGAGTCCAGGAGTCGTTTACAGAAAACAAAATTAATGGAAAAAATACCAATCCCAGCGTCTCGTGGCTGAGATCAATAAACACCAAATTAAATACTGTTTTTAACGTTATAATACTTATTATTCCCATACATTTGGGATTAAAGAAAACAGTAAGTAATAACAATGTGAACAAATAGAAAATGTTAGTATGACGCTAAACAACTCGCGTCAAACTCCACTACTAATGGGAGAAATACGATACTCCAACACGGTGACGCTAGGATTGTCCAGGAGTGAGGAGAGAGCAATCGCCGGCTGTTCCGCTCCCAGAGGTGGGAAAAAGCAAAACCAGCAGTTTCCTTCTCTGGGATGGTCGGTATGCAGCGCCACCAGTCTCACTCTCAAAGGTGGGAAAAAGCAAAACCAGCAGTTTCCCTCTCTGGAATGGCCGGGACCAGCGTTGCCAAATGTGCAGATTTATCTGTGTTTTGCAGTTTTTTAAAGTACGAAACAGGCTTGCAGATTTTTACTCTAAAAAGCAGTTTTTTTTAACCAATGCAGTTTTTTATTATTCGTATTACAAAGTATTCTTCACAAGTACGACAGCATGATACACGCTACTAATTCTATAAACCCATCGTGATGACCTTTGCAATATGGTTTTTCCTTATGCATAGATGAGTCCACAGACGTATCCAAAACTAAATTGCTTTCTTTAGTTGTGCGAATGCAATTAAAAGGCAAAATTTGCTACTTTTTTCGATCTCATCAAAGTAAGAGATTGCAGCGCTATTGGAATTTATGAGACGATTATTAACGTTTTCGAGCAAAAAAGGATTGATTACAAAAGAAATTTAATAGGTTTTGGAGCGGATGGAGCAAATACCATGACAGGTGCCTATCATTCAGTTGCTAAGCTATTAAAAAATTATTGCCCCACCTTATTATATTTAAATACATTTGCCATTCGTTTTCATATAAGCATGTGTTAGTGCCAACTCCTTGTATTTAAAATTAAGTAACCCATTATTATCCCCGTCTACGACACCATGGGCGTAATAATAAACGGTATTGTCTGTATTCTAGGGGAGTGATTTCTTGTAAACATTGTAAACATTTACAAACACACGCACTCTTAAGCCTTATTGTTAGACAAATTGTTAATAAGCTCGCCTTAGATATTTTTGGCTATTGTTTTTGTTGGCATTATATTGGCTGGGAAATAAAAATAAACATGTTCGTATCGAGAGAACGAAATAGAATTGATCTATTTGCAGATTTGCAAACATTATTGGATTACAAACCCCGGAAAATGCTGCACCCTTCGCAAACACGTTGGCTTTCGCTGGAACAAACAGTTAATCAGCTTCTGAGTCGAATAGACGTTCTTAAGTTATTTTTCTTGCATTTGGAAAATTTTGACTCGACGCAGAGAATCATAAGCTACTTACAAAACCCAGAGTTTGAGCTCTATTTATTATTTTCGAAATTTATATTGCACGATATAAATAAGTTGAATCGTTTATTCCAAAGTGAAGCCCCTCAAATTCACTTGCTAAATATTGAAATAAGACGTTTGTATCTCAAAATATTTGAATATGTCGTAAAAGACGAATTTATTAATAACGAAATGTTCCATAAAATTAACTTAAATAATCCCATGCATTAAAGGACCTCAAAGACGTTTACTTAGGAGCAGAGGTATCTATAGCATTAAAGTCCACACATAAATTATCTGAGGATCGCGAAAACGACTTTAGAGAACACTGTTCCAAATTTTATGTGGGTTTATGTAATCGGTTACTAGACAAATTCGATTTTGACAATGATTTTTTAAAGTATGTTGAAGGTTTAGTTCCTGCTAATGTAATAAAAGGAAAAATGAGAAGCATTTCCGAACTGTTTAATTTTGTACCAAATGTCGTGAACTTGAATCATATCCAAGATATTGACGATGAATGGCGCGAATTATTACACTTTAATTTTGAATATTATGATTTGTTAGAAGAAAGAAGTATTGAACGCTTTTGGCAGGTAATCTTTAGTACAAAATGTTGCGATGGTTCAGAACCATTTCCGAATTAAAAAAAAAAATTGTTTATGCGATTTTGTCAAAACCAGTGTCGACAGCCAGTGTTGAGAGGATATTTTCTCAAATTAATTTAAATAAAACTAAAACAAGAAATAAATTCGATATTCCTACTCTATTACTACGTTTATACGCACGTCTTATTTGCAAATATAACTATTTGCAAATAACTAATTCACTGTTTATACGGGAAATTGCATACAGAACTTGTGCTATTGTTAGTGATGCCATGTGACGAAAATATGATTGTTTGGTAAGTAAAACACAAAAAACATTCATGAAGTGGCAACGTCTTACTTTTTATTTGCAAATAGTGTCGTTATTCACGACTTGTTAAGTGAGTTAATAAGTTACAATAAAAAAGTTATACGGCAACATTCTTCTTTTTTATTTGCAAATAAGACGTGCGTATAAACGTAGTATATGTGGAATTTTGCTGACCAAATACTTAAAAAAAATTATTTAATTGCACAGATTTTGTACAAACAAAAGAAATGGAAACTAAATTTAATAAGAATATGTACAACTAATACATAGATATGTATGTTTAATTAAATAATTAACTATGATCTTTTAATGTGATGAATTAAATAAAATATTATATGTTATGTTTTTACTTTTAGTTTTATATGTGTATATACATACATACATACATATTTTTATATCTATATCTATATATATATATATATATATATATATATATATATATATATATATATATATATATATATATATATATATATATATATATATATATATATAATAGGATGTGTGTATGTATGTATGTATGTATGTATGTAACGTAATGGCTCCAAAACGGCTGGGCCGATTTTGACGAAATTTTCAGGGAACCTTCAGAATACTCGGGCGGGTGACACTGTGAAGTCTGATTTTTCGGTCTGTGGGCGGAGGGGCGTGGCAAAATCCAATAATTCATAAAATGAGAACGGCTTTGCCGATTTCTGTGAAACTTTTTGTCAGTTGTTCGTATTTTCGAGGAGAAGGTTTTTATGGAAGAAAATTTTGGAAAATCCCTCCGGAAAAGTCGGAAAAATCAAAAATCGAGTTTTTGTACTACTACTACTTAATGGCTTTTTAAATGAAAAAATAGAAAGTTTGTGTGAAGGCTTAAAATTGGGGCGAGGCGAAGTTCGCCTGGTCCGGTAGTAAAATATAAAATTTATATTATTTGCTATTCTTTTTTTTTTTCTTCAATAAAATTGGATTAAAAATATACAAATATCGTTTTATTACTTTCTCTTTAATAAGAGGTATACCTGATAAAATTTTGTTAAGGCAAAAGTCAAACTCCATATGAAGAAAACTAAAAAAAATTTTCCTGAATTTTTTAATGTAAATTTCGACTTGTCAACACAATTTTATCAGGTATAGACACCTAGTTAGTTTTGTTTTGAAGGTGCAGATTTTTTTTTCGTAAGAAACTGATTTTTTTTTTGGTAATTGTCAGTTTTTGTAAAAGAAATAATGGCAACATTGGCCGGGACGCACCAGCAGCGGTCTCCTCCTCCCAAACCACAAATCTCGTAGGAAGAGCCAAGCCAACAATTCCCACGAGATTGTGACCCTAAATTGCCGGAAAGATAGAGAAAGCCAAACCAACTGTCTCTATTTCCCAACGATAATCTAATAGAACAAGCCAAGCCAACTGGTTCTAGTCAGCTTATAAGAAAAGCCAAACCAACAGTTCTTATAAGATCACTTACCTACCAGACAGTCAGAAACCAACTGTCCCCGATCGCTTGTTGTGTTCGGCCTTTTATACCAATCACAGCAGTCACACATAAAGCTCTAAACACATAGACGACAGCAGACTTCACGACTTCACGACTTCAAATGAATGAAGACAGCAACAGCATAATAGCCAACTGATGTGTATTCTAGCAATACAAATTTCAGGGATGCCGGATATACATTTTATAATGAATAAAATTAAAGTTATTGATTATAAAATGTAACAATATCACGAAAAACTATAAAAACACATAAATTTATTTCTTTATTGTATTTTGGTAATGTTCTTTTATGTTTAATATTAAAAAAAAAATTTTGTTTTTATTTATCCAATTTATATATATAGTGGCAACACTATATTTGTTTAGTGCTGCCCGTCAAAATAGAAAATAGCCTAAATTGGCAGCAGCAGCAAATGCTGTTGTGCAGTCGTGCTGCTGTGCTGCCGTCAAAATAATCGAATTCATTTAAATACATGCATTTTATTTTTGACATATTGCTGCTTGCTGTCTGCTGTCGTCTATGTGTTTAGAGCTTTAGGAACTCATACGTGTGTGTGCACATCAGTGATGGGAAATGAGATTTTCATTTCGGTATCAAAAAATTTTTCTGAGAGTACTTTTTTAACCTCAAGAGTAACAAATCTTATTTTTTTAATTTTTATTAAACAGTAAAAAATCTTTATGAAAACAAAAAGTTAACAAAAACCATAAATCACTACATAAAAAGTTCATTTTACCTATAAACAAAACATTTTTAAAATTTATTCTGTACTTTTTAAGGTATATCACTTTAAACTGAAATAGCCCCTAGATAAATAGCGCCAATTGAATGGATTTGGGTTTATTTCGAAAATAATTTTCTCTTACATTTTAAGACCATTTCCAAAAAAAAAAAAAAAATTCCTTCATCACATTAAAGTCAAAATCATTGAGTATTGTCCTTCAAATAAGCCCAAATCTATACCAGTAGCGTTATTCACCTAGGATTTATTTCAATTTAAAGTTTTATACCTTAAAAAATACCCAATATAAAATTTTACATATTAAAAAAAAAAAAATAAAAAATTAACAGAGGACATAAATATATATGTTTAAATACAAATTCGTTATTATAACTAAACAATCTATTTTAACTAATAGTTATGTAAAAAACAAACAATAGCTATACTAAAACAGATGAATTTAAGACGTATCACTGAGAGTATCAAATGTAACAGAGGAGTAACACGGTATTTTTTCAAATCAAATAGTATCAAAAAAGTACGACCGTAACAACTTTTCCATCACTGGTGCACATAGCAAACAGCTGTGACATATTACACCGCTGATGCTGGGTTGTATTTTCCCATCGAGGTGAAAACACTAAATTTAAACTTAACGGATATTCATTTTTAGGAAATAATAATAATGAAATAATAATGAAATAATAATGTTGTTTTGTAGTGAGGCCAAAACGAGGTCCCGACTTTGGTCGTTACAATGTACATATGTATACCAATAAATAAAAATATAACTCGCAAATAAAAATCATTTCGTCTTTGTTTTTTATTATAATGTTATGCAAAATGCATTAAGTTTTAAAATGAATTGTAATTTTTTTAAACCAATGATAGTTTTTTATTAGTTTATAATTTTTAAGTACATCTACAAAATGGATTTTTAAATTAGCTTTTGAAATATTTTAATAAATTGTTAGACAGAAAAGATATATCAAAATTAAATTAATTTTCTTTAATTTTTAATGTTTTAGTACACTTAAATGTTTACAAATTTATGGCACTTATGGCACTTGCGCCTTTTTCCTCTTCTTCCAACACATCTAGCACTTCACTACTCGTTTCCTCTTCCACTTCAATTGTTGGCAATGGGTACTTGTAGGCTATGCACATATTATGCAGAGCACAACATGCATTGATTATTTGGGAAGTCTTGTTTGGAGAGTAATGAAGTCCTCTGGAACCTATTATAGAGCGGAATCTGTTCTTTAGTACTCCAAAGCAACGCTCAACAACATTGCGTGCGCTAGCACGTTTTTTGTTGTACTTTCTTTCTTCGGTACTGTCTGGATTTCTGAATGGCGTCAAAAAAAAACATACAAAACATATTCGGCATACAGTTGCTGTGGATGTTGACGAACACATTTCATTGCTAACTGTTTGCTGATAGCTCCCAGTGGCTAGAAAACGTAAAAACGTTACCAGATTAATGTCCTGGCGAATATTTGTGCTTTTTAAAGACTTCTTGATTTTTAAGTTTCTCCAAAAGAAAAAGAAAAACGTCTTTGGAAACGCGAAAGTTGGCAGTAAATCTATTAACATAATTTTTTTCAGTCATTTGATTTGCATGATATCATATGTATATATGTATGTACTTACTGGTTGGTAGGCAGCTACAGAACATTAAACCTATCTCTTAACTCTATGCGATTTACTTGAACAGTTTCATCATCGTTATCTATTTCATTTAAAAAGTAAACAGCCACCGATAAATCCATCGTTATCAAACAAGTATGGCTTTTTGAACGCGATTTGCTCTTTTCACTTTAAATTTGGTTATGTATCTTATTTTAATTCTATCTATTTAAGCACTTTTATAAAACAAGAAACACACAAAACAATTACAATTTTTTTTTTAAATTTTCTCGTTTTTTTATTCATTGACACTTTGCACCAGCTGATTACACTTACACGCAGTTGTATTCGCTTTAGAATATTTTCTTAGTATTTTTTGATACTTTTAACAGAAATATCAAAATTTATGATATGGCATTGCTTCTACTTTTAAAGACGCAAGATACCAAAATTGACATACGTAAGGGAGTGCGAAAGAAAGTGAGTGCCAATAAGAAATCCAAATTGTCTCGAATTCGAGCGAGTGCTTTTCGTTCGCTTAAGATTTTTTCTTAAATAAGAAATAGGCCATTATTTCTTTATTGTATTTTTGTAATATTCTTTTATGTTTAATATTAAAAAAAGTTTTTGTTTTATTTTTCCAATTTATATATATAATGGCAACACTATATTTGTTTAATGCTGCCCGTCAAAATAGAAAATAGCCTAAGTTGGCAGCAGCAGCAAATGCTGTTGTGCAGTCGTGCTGCCGTTAAAATAATCGTTTTCATTTAATTACATGGATTTTATTTATTATTTTTTTTTTATTTTTGACATATTGCTGCTTGCTGTCTGCTGTTGTCTATGTGTTTAGAGCTTTATGCTAGAGTTATTGTCGACGTCGTTGACGGCGTCTTAATGCCGAAATTGTGATGTTCAGCGCAAATTTCATTTTGCTGTTAATGTAAACGTCGTCGACGACGTTAACACATCTGTGTACTACTGCATTGAATATACAGCTGTTCTCTTTTGAAAACATATACTTATCTCTCAGCTTTTCCACTCTCAGGCTTTTTCACCTCTCAACGCCGAAAAAGTTGAAACAGATTGAACATTTTTAGCGTCAAATTTCTTACGTCGTTGAGATTAACTGCTCTCATACAATTTCATACGATAAAATTTTTTTTGACATTTGACGCAGTCGACGACGTCGAAATTAACTGTAGCATTAAGGCAGGGGCACATAGAATCCGTCATCCGTCGACTTTTTCAACTAACGTTAACACAATGACGAATGAGGTTGGCACAATGAGTACTTTGTTGACGAATATTAAATCAGCTATTTTTTTCACATGTTAACAACATTTCTTTTTATTAAAAAGTAAAAATTTTCTATGGATTTTGAAGAAATTACGGAGTTTATTTTAATTATAATTTTGCTTTATAAAGCTCCAGCTTGTCTTGATATAATGGATAAAAGTCGAAGATTTTTGGTCAGACCCAAAAAATCAACTGTTAATTAATTTTGGATATTTTCTGTACCCTGAATCAACCCAAATGTAATCAACCATGTATTAGTTTTTCCAATTAAAATTTTTGGCGCTTTTAATAATTTTGTATGTATCTAGTTTTTCATTCCATTAGAATTCTTCAAACTAACAAGTTCTTTTCTATTAATATTATTTATAATTATAAATAAATTTATTATATTGAATTAAACGACATGGCGTTTTCACTTTAACTTGTTTGCGGTTCTACTCAAAACTAACAACAAAGGTTATGGGCCCAGGAGCACGAAATTATAAATAAAAATACTTACTGGGATTTTTAAGGTTAAAGTGAAGTTAATAGCATTGGTGTCGTCTTGGTTTTGATTGTTTTATCCGGAGTTAAAAAACAAGGTATGAACATGTCGTCTGCGGTATCCAGTATTGAAAAACTAAGTAGCGATAATTATGCAACTTGGTCCATTCAAATAAAAAGTTTGCTTATCACCCTTGATTTATGGCACTGTTACAGAGTCTTGTCCAAAAGAAGATGCACAAAAATGGTGTCAGACTGATGCGAAGGCTCTTGCAACTATCACTCTAAGTTTAAAACCTAGTCAGTTGATATTGATAAAAAACTGCCTTACAGCAAAGGAAGCCTGGGACGTTTTAAGTTCCATTTACAAAGCAGACACAGCGTCCAGAAAAGTTAATTTGTTCAAGAGGTTAGTCCGTTTTAAGTTTAACTCACAAGAGAAATTTGTCTCGCAGATAAATGAATATGTTTCAATTGTTGATGGGTTGAAAGAAATAGGAATCCAACTTAATGATGACTTGTTGTCCATAATGTTGCTTTGTAGTCTTCCCGATGATATGGAAGGTTTTATAGTAGCTATTGAAAGCCGTGATGAATTGCCCAAATGCGAAAAATTAATTTCAAAAATACTAGAAGAAGAAATGAGGCTCAGTAATAAAGTTGATGAAACAAACAACGAAACTGTTTTTGCGGCAAGTTCAAGTAAAGAAAATAAAAATTGCAAAATGAAGCAAGCAGTAAGAACAATCGCACAAACAATTATGTTAAAAATTCTCAACAGAAATATAACAACCAAAATGAAAAAAGAAATACAAATAACAATGCATACAGCAATTACAACAATAACAATGTTAAATGTTTTCGTTGTGGTAAAAAGGGCCACATTCGATCACAATGCAAAGAACAAGTAAATGAAAAAAGAGCAAATGGTTTTGCTTGCGCTTTAAAAGAGAATGAATGTAATTTAACAGAGTTGTGGATTCTAGACAGTGGTGCATCATCTCATATGATAAAAAGAAAAGAGTACTTTGAAAGCTTGGTCACAACAAAACAAAAATATTTTTGGCATCGGGCGAAGTAATTTATGCAGAAGGTGTTGGTGTTGTAAAATTAAAAACAACTTTCTGTACATTAACATTAAACAACGTATGGTATGTTCCAAAGTTACACTCAAATTTTTTGTCTATAAATAAAATAATCAAAGCTGGTCATACTGTTCAATTCGCTGGTAATAAAGCTATTATGAGAAGTAAACAAAAAGAAATAATTTTAACAGCAGAAGTGAAAAATGATTTGTTCGTAGAAAATTTGGCACAAAATAAAGATTTTGAAGTTGTTTATGGAGCTACTGATGGAGAGATTGCAGAAAGGTGGCATAAAAGATTTGGACATCTAAATTTAACTGATTTAAGTAAATTAATAAGTAAAAGATGGTAAGAGGGCTGGAAGTAAAAGTACCAAACAGTATAGAGTGTTTTACCTGCGCTGAAAATAAAATTTCTGCAACACTATACAAAAATTATTCAAGTGTTCAGACTAAAGATCTTTTGGAGGTGGTTCATACAGATTTATGCGGACCAATTGGTGTAAAATCTGTGGGTGGCTGGTCGTATTTCATGACTTTTATTGATGACTATTCACGATACATCTTTACTTATTTTTGAAAACAAAAAAGTGATGCTTTTGATGCATTCATACATTTTTCTGGGATAGCGGAGAAGCAGACAGGCCGCCAAATTAAAATTGTTCGAAGTGATAATGGCAAAGAGTTTGTCAATTCGAAATTTAAACAATATTTCACAAACAGAGGTATAGTTCACCAAACAACAGTTGGGTATTCTTCACAACAAAATGGTATAGCCGAGCGTGCCAATAGAACCCTGGTGGAAATGGCAAGATGTTTAATAAACTCTTCTGGGTTACCACAAAGTTTATGGGGTGAGGCCATAAACACTGCTACGTATTTAAGAAATCGGGCTCCAACGAAAGTGCTTGGAGATGTGACTCCTTATGAAAAATGGTGCGGTAAAAAGCCTAGCGTAGCTCATTTGAAAACGTTTGGTTGCGATGCAGTGGTGTTGAAGAAAGGTCCGAAACCTAAAGGTGGGAAACTTTTACCCAAAGGCACTAAAATGAAGTTCGTAGGTTATCAGTCGTACACGAAAGCGTATCGTTTGTACAATCAGAGTACAAGACAAATTATTATTGCTCGCGATGTTATTTTCTTTGAAAAATCTTTCGAAAATGAATTTTTTACACAGCACAAAACTAATCCTGAATTCATTGAAAATATTCCACAGAAATACATAAGAAAGGCTGATGTAAGCGAACAAGAAATTGATGATGAAAACCAAAATATTGATACTGAACCACAAAATGAAAGCATGCAAGAAAATACTGACGAAAGTAATGAACCTAAGTCAAATGAAGTTAAAATAGATATCGAAAATGAACAAGAAACCGAAACAAGTGAATCAGATGTGGGAGAAATTGACAGTGTAACACATAAAAGAAAACGAGGCAGACCGAAATTAATAAGAGACGGTAACAAGGGTAGACCTCGAAAAGTTTATTGTACGGAACCACAAGTTTTAAATTCAATCATTGAAAATCCAAATACAGTGGCAGAAGCACTTAAAAGTGAAGATTCAAAAAAATGGTTAGAGGCTATGAAAGCAGAACACAAATCGTTAATTAAAAACAAAACATGGGTGCTAGTTGATAAGCCAGTTGGGAAAAATATTATCGGTTGCAAGTGGGTTTTTACCCTTAAACATAATCCTGATGGTACGGTTGAAAAATACAAAGCACGTTTAGTGGATCACGGATGTTCGCAAAAATACAACGTTGATTTTAAAGAAACGTTTGCGCCTGTTGTAAGACATTCAACAATAAGGCTATTGTTAGCTTTAGCAGCAAAACATAAATTGTTGGTAAATCATGTCGATATAGTTGCAGCATATTTAAATGGTAATTTAGAAGAAGAGGTGTATATGGTTCAACCGCCAATGTTTGAAAACAAAATGTATCCCAACAAAGTTTGTAAATTAAAAAAGGCTCTATATGGTTTGAAACAAGCTGGGCGTGAGTGGAACAAACGAATAAATGATATTCTAATTGAAATGAATTTTTTGAGATGCAAATCTGACACATGTGTATATCTAAAAAAGGATGGAAATAATATTTGTATAATTGCCCTATACGTTGATGATATGTTAATAGCTTGTTCAAGTGAAATTGAGATGACAAAAATTATTGAAAATTTAAACCGTTCTGTAGAAGCAGTTGACCGTGGTCCAATATCATTTTATCTTGGTATGGAAATTAATCGTGATGGCTTACGTGGTGATATAACGATTCATCAAAGCAAATATGCTGAAGAAATATTGAAAAGATGGGGTATGACTGACTGCAAACCTGCAGCAACACCTTGGGCCAGTGGAAATATTTTAAATAAATGTAAAAATGATTGCGAAGGTATAGACGCAAAAGACTACCAAAGTCTTATAGGTGCACTGATGTATTTGGCTGTGATAACTAGACCAGATTTAATTCACGTTGTTTCAACTCTCATCCTCATGAGGAACATTTTCAAGCTGCAAAATATGTGCTAAGATACTTAAAAAAGAATCCAACAGGTAAAATAAAATTTTCTTCAAATAGCGAAAAAATATTATGTTTTACAGACTCTGACTGGGGGAGCGATACACAAGACAGAAAGTCATATTCTGGTCACGTTGTGCTTATGGCTGGTGGTCCTATTGCTTGGGAGTCTCGCAAACAATCTGTTGTGGCTCTTAGTACTATGGAGGCCGAATATATCGCTCTTTGTCAGGGAACTAAGGAGGTCGTTTCCATTCGTGGTCTGATGAGTGAAATGGGATTTAATCAATATATTGAAAAACCAACTCCAATATTATGTGACAATCAAGCTGCTGCGTTTATGGTGAAAAATGCAACGGTTCAAAGGAAAAGTAAACATATTGATATTCGTTACCACTACATCCGATAGCAATACGAAGAGAGAGTGATTGATATACAATATGTCACATCAGATGAAAACGCAGCAGATATACTCAAGAAGGTTCTGGCAAAGCAGAAACACAACAATGGCTGTATTATGTTGAAACTTATTTTGTAAAATATATTTTGAAATTTCTTTTTATACATTTGGCTTGTGGGGGGTTTGTTGGATATTTTCTGTACCCTGAATCAACCCAAATGTAATCAACCATGTATTAGTTTTTCCAATTAAAATTTTTGGCGCTTTTAATAATTTTGTATGTATCTAGTTTATCATTCCATTAGAATTCTTCAACCTAACAAGTTCTTTTCTATTAATATTATTTATAATTATAAATAAATTTATTATATTGAATTAAACGACATGGCGTTTTCACTTTAACTTGTTTGCGGTTCTACTCAAAACTAACAACAATTAAAACAAAACATACCAAAAAATCAACTGATAGTTGTCAAAGTACTCAACGTACGTCAAAAGTTAAAAGTTGCCCAACTTTCATACGTTGCGTTGAAGGAGAAGTTGAAACAGATTGAACTTTTTCGGCGTCAAATTTCTTACGACGCACACTAGGGATTTTGCGAAAAAAAACTCAAATTGTCCATATACTCTTAATGCAATATGCAATGATATTTTGAAATTATTATTACTTCGATCTGACTGTTAGTTTTTTTATAGCCGTCTTAAACTCAGTACTTGTATGTTTTACCGAATCAACTTAATTTAAACCTAAGAATTTCAAAACGAATATTATTTTATTATGTGAGCTAACGTTTTTCTTTTTATTTTTTATTTAAAGTAGAATATTTCAGTAAACGAAAATTGAAAAAATAAACTCCGCAGAGACTTAAGTTTTTTCGTTTGTTTATTTTTATGAGCATAAAACAAAAATTTTTTTTTTCTCCAAACATTTGGACCTGCAATTTTAGCCTTACCTTCTCACATTTGGAAATCACTACTAATACATTATCTCATATGTGTTTTTACATTTTTAATCAATTTCAAGTTGCACCAGGTGCCACCTCTCAATTTGTTGCATTACAATGTACAGAATTTTCAGATGACTGATTCGCGACTCAATTCTGATAAGGCTCTTTTGTTTAACATAACTCAAGAACCACTAGTCGGATTTTGCTTAAAAAATTTTTAAAAAAAATTAAGAATTACAATTCCTTTAATCTGTTTATACAACGTTTCGCTACAAATGTATGAAGAAAAAAATATTTTTTGCCTAAAACATTACATTTTTTATTTTTAATTCATAAAAAATCCAAAATGGTAAAAAAGTGTCAAGTGCTATTACTTTCACGTAAAGTCGCATAACCTATGAACAAAATGAGACATAAATCATGAAAATCGATGAACGCGTTTCGCTTTTATGCACAATTAAGTCAAGGTATGAATTTAAAAAATTTGCTCGTGATATGCACAAAATTCTTTGGAAGAAGCATTGATGACATGTTTTATGATTCTCAGAATTAAAAAAAGTAATAAACAAATGGTTATTTGACTTTTATGATTGCAGTAGCAAAGTAATAAGGGTTAATAAATTTGCGTGGACAATTAAAAGGAAAAAAGGGAAAGTAAACTTATTGAATTATTTTGGGTTTTTCCGTTAGTTAGCTGCATGATTTTTTTATAAAAATTGCACCCACATTTATGAGTGCTCCTGTTTTAGAATGTTTCGAAATATGCTCCCATTCATAAGTAACAATCACTAAAATATTGAAAAATACATAGTATTTATAGATGTTCATTGATAGATTTTTGTCATTCAACAAATGCCGAGGAACGCGAAAAGTACAAGCGATTTTTCTCTTTTTTTTTTAATTATAACTTAAACTAAGGCCCAAGAGTTTTACGACAATGGAAAGTTTCTCTATTTAACATGCGGTTTTATGATAGAAGCTTCTGGAGTTTTACAAAGGCAGAACAAAATTAAAACAGTTTTTGCAACAATCGCTTAAAGTTGGCTTAAACGAAACTAGAGCATGTGAAATTTTGGATACAATATATAAAGGCTTTTACTCTAACTTCAGACAAAGATGGCAGGATTCTAATCGTACGAAGTCGCGATTTGAAAAAAATGCAAATTGGCTTGAACGCACACTTACAATTAGGTTTACTGAGGCTGAATGTTCTACCAGTTCTGCACTTGTTCGCCCACGTAAATCGTTTGAGGAGTGCTGTGATCGTGCTAAGCGATACAAAAGAGATGAAGTACGTGCTATGTTTCCTCAAGAAGTAATTGATTTTACTTCTAGTATTTCAAAAACCAACCACAAAATTTGTACATTAAAAATTTTGGTGATGTTTATAAAGCTTGAACTTACAAAAGAAAAATACGAGTATCTAATGCATTGGTTAGAAAACGAAGAGTACAAAATACTCGTACAATACAAAGAACTCAAGAAAGAAAAAAAACTATTGGACCGAATGATGGTAACATCAGATCCCTTGATCTCACATTTGACCCCTTCATTTAGCCAAAAAAAGCATAGTGTTATAAGCGACGAAGTTAAGGATCTTTTAGAATAATAAATTAAAAATAGATTTAAAATAAATAATAAATTAAAAGTTCAAAAATCATTTAAATTTTTTAGGGCTTTTTACATTTCTCTAACTTTTTTCATTTTAATTACTTTTGTGCATTACTATATAAATAAAACTAAATTTGTGCTAAAATCACTAAATTTTTTGAGAGATACATATATTTTTTTCCTCACCTTCATACAAAAGTCCCCAGTGTGTGACGTTGAGATTAACTGCTCTCATACAATTTCATACGATTCAACTTTTTTTGACATTTGACGCCGTCGACGATGTCGACATTAAAGGTTCAATCAGACGTGACTTAACCATAACCATAAAAATCAGCTGTTCGGACCAAACTTATGGGCAACAATGTAATTGATTATAGGTGACTTGCCATAAAACCTTAGCCATAAACTAAACATAGACCCGACAACTTTGAAAACGTGCATAAAGTTTGTGTGAAAGAGAGAGCTAATCTAGTTGTTTTTATATAGATATCTCTTCACACAAACTTTATGATATATACAAAGTTTATGCAAAATATGTTTCGGACCCTTTTTATACGTCAAAGTTGAGTATTCTGTGCCTTAGCCATAACCATAGCCATAGTAACCAATTGAATTTTGGTTTTTCGCCATAACCATAAACAGCTGCTTGCTGATTGTACATATTTGTTGTTTTTGTTTTCTGCTTACACTTTTTCATTTGTTGGTTTGTGTGGTAAGTTTTGCTTTATACGGGTATGTTCTAGAATCCGAATTCACTCGAAAGTGGATTACTTTAGCATTTTTGGTGTTCTGCAATTCACATCCCCATGTTTTTATTCGTTTTCAATTAGAGTAGGAAGGGGTAGGTGAAAGTAAAACGAATCGTACTTTATTCTTATAAATGCTAACATTATTAAGAAAAATACAATTTTGGTTATTAGTTTGAAGTGTTTTTTATTGAACTTCATCAAAAAAATTTTATTTTTCACAGAAATATTAATGCAAACAAATTTTTTTTTAAACTTTGCACAAAATTTCAATTTGGTTTTGGCAGATCTCACTTGTGTAAAAAATAATGAAAAAAATACAACAATTTTGTTTAAGTTCGAAAACACAAAGTTGCCCTACATAATAAAGTTTGCTATGTCAATTTTTTTTAACTAAATCTTAATGCATTTAGATCTTATTGAAAAAGAAAAATGAGTTTTTTGAAGGAAATTAAAACTAATTTCATATATATAAATCTATTTAAACAATAATTATAATAATACGACTGCATTTAGTTGTAAAATCGCAATGTAATAATCAGACAATACTTTGTTTTAACAACATATGGTGCCAAGACAACATAGTCGATATGCCTATAGCCGGCAAACAGCTGCGCTGATAAATAACGCAACTAGAAGAAGAAAAGAGAATAAAATTAATGATCTCTTTTAAAAAATCGTAAAATCAAAGCCAGCTTGTAAGGTCTTTGTATTTGTTGATGTGAATTTAAACTAACAAAAGCATGTTTCATATTCAAAAGTTGTACGATGTAACGGTATATCAAATCAAGCAGATCAACCAAAAGCAAATAATTTTATTTTCGTTCGTTGTCTTTTTTGAGAGTATTGAATAATTTTTGTTTTTATTTTTATTCCGGCTCTATGTCATATATTAAATAAAACTCCTTTTTTTGTTTTATTTCATTTTTTTTTTATTCCATATTTCGATCACCATCGGTTCTCTTCTTCAGGAATTTAAGTAAAGCAAACTTTATCGTATTTTATAAGGCAAATTACATGTGATAGTTATCAAAGAACAAATTACAACAAAGACAAATGTGTAAATCATTCTGACAAACACTAGCAGAACGGAACAACATGCTGTTTTCGAAAGCCGCTACACTTTCATCATCAGCGTTCTTGTGTTTGGTCCACTTCTGTGGTGTCAGTTGATGTATACTTCAGCTATTCATACAAACCTTCAATGTAAATGTAATACGAGAATTGTTTTTGATTCATCGTATCATAATTTGTGAAAACTTTTTTTGTAATGAAGAGCTGAAATTACACCTCACTAACTTACAACAGTCTTACCATTGTTATTTATTCTTTACCAACCATACACATGCTTATTTTTTAATTTGCTTATTTTATTTTTTACTTATGACAAACTTGTTTGGTTTGTTACTATAAGTATGTATATTTTATTAATTTCATATTGATGTTCTTCGGCGTGCCCTCCGTTAATTAAGTATATATTTGTTAATTTTTCCGACCTTATGATATGTAATTTATGTTTTTATTTTTATTCCGGCTCTAGGTCATATATTAAATAAAACTCCTTTTTTTTGTTTTATTTAAATTTTATTTTTTTATTCCATATTTCGATCACCATCGGTTCTCTTCTTCAGGAATTTAAGTAAAGCAAACTTTATCGTATTTTATAAGGCAAATTACATGTGATAGTTATCAAAGAACAAATTACAACAAATACAAATGTGTAAATCATTCTGACAAACATTAGCAGAACGGAACAACATGCTGTTTTCGAAAGCCGCTACACTTTCATCATCAGCGTTCTTGGGTTTGGTCCACTTCTGTGGTGTCAGTTGATGTATACTTCAGCTATTCATACAAACCTTCACTGTAAATGTAATACGAGAATTGTTTTTGATTCATCGTATCACAATTTGTGAAAACTTTTTTTGTAATGAAGAGCTGAAATTACACCTCGCTAACTTACAAAAGTCTTACCATTGTTATTTATTCTTTACCAACCATACACATGCTTATTTTTTAATTTGCTTATTTTATTTTTTACTTATGACAAACTTGTTTGGTTTGTTACTATAAGTATGTATATTTTATTAATTTCATATTGATGTTCTTCGGCGTGCCCTCCGTTAGTTAAGTATATATTTGTTAATTTTTCCGACCTTATGATATGTAATTTTTGTTTTTATTTTTATTCCGGCTCTAGGTCATATATTAAATAAAACTCCTTTTTTTTGTTTTATTTAAATTTTATTTTTTTATTCCATATTTCGATCACCATCGGTTCTCTTCTTCAGGAATTTAAGTAAAGCAAACTTTATCGTATTTTATAAGGCAAATTACATGTGATAGTTATCAAAGAACAAATTACAACAAAGACAAATGTGTAAATCATTCTGACAAACACTAGCAGAACGGAACAACATGCTGTTTTCGAAAGCCGCTACACTTTCATCATCAGCGTTCTTGTGTTTGGTCCACTTCTGTGGTGTCAGTTGATGTATACTTCAGCTATTCATACAAACCTTCACTGTAAATGTAATACGAGAATTGTATAAATTGAATAAAAAAATAAAATTTAAATAAAACAAAAAAAGGAGTTTTATTTAATATATGACCTAGAGCCGGAATAAAAATAAAAACAAAAATTACATATCATAAGGTCGGAAAATTAACAAATATAAGTATTGAATAATTTTATTTTCATTCTATGTTTCTTTAAGAATACACTAGAGCCCCGACTTTCATCGTCCCGATTTGAGTTGTTTCGATTTGCCTCGCTTTTTGAAAACTGGAAAAATTCGATTTGCGTCGTTGCAATTTCAAGATTCGTCAGTCCGAGTTGCGTCGTTTTGACACCGATTTGCGTCGGTTCGATTTGCATCGTTTTGATTTCGATTTGCGTCGTTTTGATTTCGTTAAAGTGTTTACTGCAGCATTGTGGATTACCATTTTTAGCATTTGTAGTGCCTGATATAGCATATTTTCTGTAGTTTTAACATTTTCACAACTTCTGGCCTGTACATTAAGAAGTTTTCAAATTGCGTGAAGTAAGGGGAATTCCCTTTCCTTTGTTATATAAGTGGTGCTAACAACAACTATCTGGTTATGGTAAGAATTTAGTATGTTATTCCCCAAATTCCATCCAATCAAATGTTGTGTTGTTGATTTAGATTTATCATCTGAAGAGAGCTTAATGTAAGCTAAATAAATTAAAATTTTTAATGCATCTACTTTTTATGAATATACATATGTACATATGTAAATGAATGTAATTTTTATTATATTTTTTATTAATTTATTGTTTTATTTCTTTATAATAATTATAAACATTTGTTGAAGTAAACGAAATAAATAAATAGAAATGTATTCATACTTATTTTTTTATGAAAAATACAAAATTTTTTGCTTTGTTTTGAATATTTTCCCCAATAAATTAAATCTCAGTGTATTTATATAGAAAATGGTGATTCGATTTTCGTCGCGTTTCTCCGGTCCCCATTAACGACGCAAGTCGGGGCTCGAATGTATTAATTTTGTTTTTATTCGCGTAGAAAATTAATTGAAAAATTTGAATCTTTGATTTCATACTCTGTAAATTGTTTTACTTTTGTAATTTGTTAATTTTTTGCAACTTTTTTGTCGACCGCCATCGATTTTTGCGTAGACGTAGCCGTTGACATTTAGAATTTTTTTTCGAACATAAACTTCGAATGTGGAAAAACATGCTGAATTCAGAACACCAATTTAAAAATTATGGGGATTGAAAAAATTTTTCGTTTTCAATCCGAGTCTAAACCTGGAACATACCCGATATTCTCATTTTTTAGTTATATTAGTATATTTTTTATTAAAATTATTAGTTTTAAATATTGTAGTTAATAAAATGGATGACGGAAAGCTTGTGGAAGCCGTAAGAAATTGTCCATGTTTATATGACAAAAGTGATCCAGGCTTTAAGGACCGGGAGAAAAAGAGACGCGCTTGGTTGGAAGTCGCTAGCATTTTGGAAGCTGATGGTAAGTAAGAAATGAATTTGGTATTAAAATGAAATATCTTTTTTTTAAATACAAAACACAGTTATAAAACGATGGGGAAACCTAAGGGAGCGTTACACAAAAGAGATTAGGTGTTCTCGGAATGCTTCAGAAAGTGGTGCTTTTGTGAGAAGGCAGTGGCCACTTTTGGAAAGCCTGCATTTCTTAAAAGGACATATTGTTCCTCGCCCGTAAGTAAAATAAATTGTTACTGTAAGAAATAATCATAATGTACATTCTTATATGCTTTTACAGAATGAGACAAAGTGCACCAGCAGGAGAGCAAAGCATTTTTGATGTAATCGAGATCTCTTGCGACTCCCCGTCGCCTTCGCAAGCGCCAATTCCAGCTGAGCAATCAACGGCAATTTCCCCCGCACAACGTAGCCCAATTCAGTCTGTGCCGTCAGCACCGAGAGCAAAAAAGCGAAGGGCACAGCTGGATGAGCTCGACACTGCCATACTGGAATCCATTAAAACTTTCCAGGAGGTATGTGCACGTAAAGCACGTAGGGAAGAGTTAAGAGCGGAGATAAGCGGCTTTGGAACCATGATTTGCTCCGCAATTGCAAAAATGAGTAAACCAACCTAGGCTGAAGTGATGTATCGTTGCACGGGGATCGTCATGCAAGCACAAATCGATGAGGATGGGAAATAGTGTATTTTTTATTATAGGTAGTTTATTTTATTATAGTTTGAATGTTTTTTTTTAGCTTCATTATTACAACTTGGAGATATATTTTTGTTTCTTGTTTTTTTTATATTTTTATATTGTTTTGTTATAATATTTTATATTTTTGTTTTTTTATTATAATATTTTTTTGTTTCATTTTTGAACCAACTGTGATGCAGTGTAGTACAAAGAGTTAAACAAAAGACTGTGAATTCGAATTTTTTTTAGTTTATACTAGTATATTAATCAGGAGTAATTTCTCAATCGAACCCAAGTTCAGTATTTTATTCTTATTTTATTCTTATTATAGAATCAAATACTTTTATTAACTAATGTATTTTTCTAAAGACAAAAAACGCATAATTTTTGTAGCTAAAGTCTAATTTAACTTTTCTTGTCTTCCTTATAAAGTTACGTTAATTAATAAAAATATTTGATTCTATAATAAGAATTGAAAATACTGAGCTTTGGCACGATTAAAAATTTACTCCCGATCAAAATGCATTAAAATGCAATTAAATAATAAAAATGTATTACAGTAATATAGTTTATGTGTATATGTATATATCTATATATACACATATTTTTTTATTGAAATAAATTGAACTACATATGTATATACACATGTATATGTTTAGAATGATGTTTTATTCTACATGGCTTTGAAATGTTACTGCGCCCTCGTTCATAAAATAATTGGTAAGGTATAACCTATAGTCGTATGCACTATTAGGACCTCTACGTCTGAACGTTTGTACGGACCGCAATGGCCCTCCATGTGGTATCAATTCGTTCCTCCACTCTGCGCTTCTCCCTTCTTCACCTGTATAGTGCTCTGGGCAGTACCAACGTTTTGTATCGTGCAGCATTATAAAATTATGGAGCACCAAACATGCCAGAACGATTTTTTCGGCATTACCTGGATGAAACTCCATTGTTGTCCTGAGCACTCTCCACCTTGCCGTCAAAATCCCAAACGCATTAAAAGTGCGTTCGGCTCTTGTCGTATTAACTGCTGGATATGGTTTCATAAGGTTATCTTTTAAAGGAAAGGCAGAATCTCCAACAAAATAATGTAGAGGAGGTTCTAATGATAAGGGGAGGGGAGTTTTGGGTGGCAATGGTAACCGATTTTCCAACAGATCTTCGCCAAATCGTGTAACATTAAAAATTCCTTCATCACTTTCGCTTCCGTAGGCTCCAATGCTTACAGCTGTACAAGTAAATTAGCATCGCATGCTGCTAACAATACGATGTTGAAAAACTTTTTATAATTGAAGTACATAGAGTCTGATTTTGGTGGACATTTAATTGCAATACGCTTTCCGTCAATGGCACCTACGCAATTTGGCATGTTCCACATTTGAGCGAAGTCGGTGGTAATATCTTTGTATTTGTAACAAGCTTGGTATTAAGTAAAATGCGTCTTCCTTCGTGTACATTTGTTTAGCAACTGCCATTTTATTTCTTCTCTTCTTATCATCTACATTACAGTGTTGCCATATTTAAATACTACATTTGTGCCACTTATATACTATTGTTACATGCTCTTTTTTTTAATTTACATATAAATTTCTAATCTCTAAATTTCTTATTTCTAATTTTCTAATAGTGTTCCCATTCCCCATACAGATGTGGTCTGTGAACTACCCTACCTGTACGTGTTACCTGATCTCCTACTGCAGAAGGATTACTCTCACCACTGAAATCATCAATAGCATGCTCATATTCTGAATCCTCACCTTGTTCCGCTTGGTTCCTCGTTTCCATCAAAAACCGCCTATTCCTCCTATATCTATTACCATCCACATCCCGCACTATATATGACCTATCATTAACCATCTGTACAATAACTCCATATTGCCATCCATTATCCTTCCAAAGCAAAACCCTGTCATTGGGGCTCAGTTTACTTAAGGATCTGGCCGATCTGTTGTAATACAGCCGTTGCCTATCCCTTTCCTTACTATCCTGTCCTGAATTTGGTATCCATCCTTATTCCTCTCATTCAGTAAACAGTTAGATACCGAATGTTTTGTCTTAAGTGTTCTAACCATAAATAGCTGCGCTGGCGATAAAAGCATATCCTGTAACGGAGTAACATTATATTCCAAAATCTGCTCATGATAATTATGCTTCGCCTCTAGGACATTTATTTGTAATATGCTCTTAGCAATAGACACCGCCTCTTCCGCCAGACCATTGCTCTGTGGGTAGTTTGGACTGGAAAACTTTAGATTAACATTATAGATATTTGCAAAATTTCTGAATTCACTACTATTAAAAGGAACATTGTCCGATCTTATCTCTGTTGGAAATCCAAATTTAAAAAATATTTGCTGGAATACATTAATAACATCACTTATAGATTTGTTTTTTAATCTCTCAGAGACCAGCCAACACGAGTATGAGTCAATAATTGTTAGGTAGGATGCACCCGAATACTCAAAGATATCCATTGCAACCTGCTCCAAAGAATAAGATGGTTCAGGGTGCAAATGCAATGGCTTTTTGGTTTTTTCTACGCATTCCTTCACATATCCTACATGAGCCGACAAACTGTTCAACATCGGTCGATAATCCTGGCCAATAATAAAGTTCCCTAGCCCGCATCCGCGTCTTCTCAACCCCTAGGTGAGCTTAATGTAGCAATCGCAAGGTCTGCATTCTAAGTTCAGAAGGAACAACCAACCTATCACTGAAAAATAGTAAGCCCTCGGCACCGCTCAATTCATTCCTTATCTTATAATACTTCTTTTCCCCAACACCCAGATTCCTATATAGTGGCCACTCCCCTTTAATATACGATAAAATCCTATCCATAGCCTCATCAGCCTTAGTAGCACGGACAAATTCTAATCTGTTCTGGTCCGACATGCAATTCTCCCTGATCACCGAATGTACAACTAATTTCAAAACTGTGTCCTCTGGTGCCGTGTCTGGTAAACTCGCTCGTGACAAACAGTCAGCTACTAACATATCCTTCCCCGGTACATATCTTATAACTAATGCCGGGTACTTCAGTAACTGCATAAACATTTTCTAAAGTCTGGCAGTGACCTTGTCCAAATAATTGCTTATCAAGCTTTCCAGCGGTATATGGTCCGAATGTACCTCTACATGCCGACCATAAATGAAGTAGTGAAACTTTTTACATGCCACCACTACTGCCAGCAATTCCTTCTCTATCTGTGCGTATCTTATTTCGGATTTACTAAGGCTGCGAGACGCAAATCCACGGGATTGCCGTTTGGCAATAGTACACACCCAATACCATTCTTAGATGCGTCAGTCTGAATAACCAGTCGAAGCTTCGGATCGTAAATTCTTAGTACAGGAGGAGCACAAATTATTCTCTTCAACTCCTCGACCTCCTCAATATGACTATCATTCCACTGCCATCTCACATTATTTCGCCTCAGTTCCCTAAGATTCGCTGTTATAGACGACAAATTTGGAATATACTTTCCAAGAAACTTAGACAGTCCCAAAAGTTTCAAAACATAACGCGGCATGGGCATTTCCTCAATAGCCCTCAAATATTTCCTATCCAGCCAAATTTCGCCTTCTGAGATTATCTGTCCCATGAAGCACACCTCCTTTGCCCTGTACTGTTCCTTTTTCCTATTAAAGTTTACGTTAAATTTCCTTGCCCTTCCAATCACCTCAAGCAAACGCCTATCATGTTCCTGCTTTGTTCTCCCAAAAATACACAAGTCGTCAAAATATACCTTAACGCCCTCAAGATCCCCAAATATTTGTATCATGTATCGCATAAAAGTTTCCGGGGCATTGTTCAATCCAAACGACATATGATTCCACTTATACAGCCAAAATGGAGTTATAAATGTTGTCAATTCCGAACACCTCTCGTCTAAGACTACCTGCCAAAACCCGTTTTTGAGGACCATTACCGTAAAATATTTCGCACCACCAATCCGGCTAACTATTGATTCAGACGTCGGTATAATGCATCGCTCTCTTTTTATACATTTATTCAATGGATTAGGGTCAAGACAAATCCTTAAGCTACCATCCGGTTTCTCAACAATTTGTAAATTGTTCACCCAGTCCGTAGGTCCATTGACCTTGCTAATCACACCATCCCTAACCATGAGATCCAATTGATCCCTCAATTTACGATGCAAGCTAAATGGTATTCTCTTCTTATAGTTTATTCTTGGTTGAGCAGTGTCCTTTAATTCTATGAGACATTTACCCGGTATTCGACCAAGCCCATCAAAAACATCATTATAAGTACGTACAAACTCATCCATGCCCTCAGGCAGATTCGCGCAAGCAGTTCCTGCAGATGTTAATGACTTGCGTCCATTGTCCGTATTCTCTGTATATCCTACATTATCTATTCTCTTTACCAAATTCAAGGAAACACAAGAATCTCTTCCTAATATTGGCTGATATTCGTTACTGACCACGTCAAATTCTACAGGAACCAAATCCCTGTCCCCTTTCACAGAACACAGTAGTCTAATTCTGCCATATATATTTATTTCCTCATTACCATAACTAAACAATCGAATATTTGAGTTACTAATCTAATTTCTTAAATTCATCTTCTCCACATATCCGACCGGCAAGCAGTTCACATCCGCACCTGTATCCATCTTAAAATTAACTTTAAATCCATTTACAACTATGTTCTTAAACCAGCCTCTCCCTAAACAGCTCATTCTACAATCAGATATATTTTTAATCACTCTTACTTTACAATTAATCTTATCATCCCTTATACCAAATTTACCTTCATCATAATATTCAGCATTAACTGCATTTGGCAGCTCTATATCCGTTGAAGCTTCTAAAACGTTCACACAGCGGCTATCCGTTCCGCCTCCTCCACATAGTTTCATTCGCCACATCGATGCAAAATGTCCGGGCTGCTTACATTTATTACATCTTCGCCCACTTTTCGTTGCTGGGCATGTTTGCCTATGCTCAAAACTCCAATTACCACCGCACTTATAGCACATGTTTTCTTTCAGCTTCACGTTTTTACTTCTTCCCATACGCTGTAACCTATCAATCTTAACCTCTTTTTCTTCTAGCGCTTTTTTATTTTCAGCTGCTAATTCAGCTACTTTACACTTTTGAATTACGTCTTCCAATTCATTATCTTTGGCTTCCAATAACTTCGTCTGTAAATTTTTGTCGTAGATACCCAAAATTATTTTGTCGCGAAGTATGCGCTCTTCAAATTTTTTGCAGTTATTAGTGCAGGTGAATTCGCAGAATTTAATCTGTTTGCGCAGCGCCGTTTCAAATTCGCAAAATGGCTGACACTGCTGTTGCACTATGTTGAAGAATTTAAAGGTTTACATTGTTACGTTTTTCTTCGGATTGCAATATTCGTCAAATTTTTTAAGGACTTTATCAAGTGTCTCCTCATTTTTTCCAAATTTAAGGAGTTGTAAATGTCCAACCCCTTTTAACCAACATGGTGTAAGAGTAGTGCGATCTTTACATCCTCCGCTTCTTTATTTTTTCCTGAAGCAAGCAGGTAAATGTTAAACCGCTGCTTCCACATGGGCCAGAATTTCCCTGGATCTTCAAATTACATAGCTTCAGAGCCATTTATAATTATTCCGCTATTCTCTGTATTCATTGCTGGCTGGTTTAACTCTCTGCTTATAGTTGCTTTTTCGGGATCAGACATAACCTCTTTTCTATTTTCCACCTGCCACCATGTAACAAGCTTGGTATTAAATAAAATGCGTCTTCCTTCGTGTACATGTGTTTAGCAACTGCCATTTTATTTCTTCTCTTCTTATCATCTACATTACAGTGTTGCCATATTTAAATACTACATTTGTGCCAATAGTATGTAATATTGTTACAGTATTTTTGCTGCGTGGGATCACTTAAATATATCGGTGAAAGCATTTCCCAAATAGCATCACATGTCTCCTATACAATTTTAATAACAGTGGTTTTTCCAATTTTGTAGCTCCAAGCTAGTGTCTTGAAAGGAGTTCCATAGTACCTAAAAATAGCTCAAATTATTTTAAGAAATATTATTATTATAAATCTTAAAAACTAACAGAAGTGTAAGCGATAAGCGCTCTTCGGCATGAATTGTTTCCTTGAATTTATACACTGAGGGGGCCATCAACTTTAAGAAAATATCGTACAAGTCCGAGGCATTCGCGTGTGTGCAAAAAGCTCTTCTTCATCCGTATCTTTTATTTTCAGGAACGTCTTCTGGTGGTATCCATTTTGGAACCAGTCCTTATTAATAGGACGGAATCGCCACCGTCTTCTGGATTTTAACTTCCTTCTTTTAGCATACAATGACATTATATTAAGGAATAAATTGTCAATTTCTTCGTCACTATTCATTTTTCTTATTGTATTTATTATTATTATTATTCTTTTATTTAATCCAAAAATTAGTTCTTAGACTAAATATATTGTTTTTTTTGCACTTTTGAACTGAATAAACAAAACTAAACATAAACAGCTGTTTATGGTTATGGCAGCACTAATAGGTGAAGCAAATATATTTATGGTTATGGCAATAGTTATGGCTATGGCATTATGGCAAAGTCACGTCTGATTGAACCTTAAATCTAGCATAAAAGTGGATTCACCCAATCGTCCTAAACAAACTTTTTCTTGTTAGACAATTTAAAGCACATGATTTTAAAGGTGGATTCACCCATTCGTTAGGTACGATATTTTTGTTGTGAGACAATTTTAGTGTACTGAGAGTTTGCTCATAAAAGATTTACTAACTACGAATAAATGATCTGCTGAAACAAAGCTACCATATGGAACAACTTTGTAAATGATGTGTGTTACTTTTACAAGGAGGCAGCACGATAATTAAAATTTAAGCAGTTTGAAAACATTCAACCTCGGATGTTTATGCCACATAAATCAAATACAATATGGGAATTTCAATATTGCATATGAATTACAACAAATATATAATCATAGTAGGTATAGAATGTTTCTATACAAACCAACACAACAAACAATTTACTCAACGTGAGTCTATTTTATTTTTCTCTCAAACTGCTTAAACTCCACTGACGATTTGGTTTTAGCAACCAATGAAATGTCGGCATATGAAGAGCTAAAGCCACAATAAACTTTTGATTTTTTCTATGCATTTTGCAAAAGCTCTAATTGTTTCTAACGACTAGTTTGGGAGAATATCCCAAATAATGAATTTTCAATATTAACTATAATATACTATAAACATAGCAATAGATAACTAAACTTAAATCTTTTTAGTTAAAAAAACACAAGAGGTGATACTTTCACCATATACTTAAGAAGTTAAAGAGACTATGAAATCAGTATTGTACAAAACGATTTAAAAAAGCGAAAATAGAAATGACGACACTATTGCAAATATATTAAAGAAATTTATACAACAAATTTAAGGCATTAAATATTAAGAACATTTTGTGGAAAATTGTTTTAGCAGGACAAATTTTATTTTAGCTTGAAACTGTACAGGTACATACTTAAACAGCTGGACAATCCAGCTAAAACAAGCCCGACTGGCAACCCTACTTTAGATGCTGTTTTGAAAATTTAAGTATTTGCTAATCTTTTTGTGGTTTTCTTCACAGAATATACACAGAATACCCAACTTTGACGTATAAAAAGGGTCCGAATCATATTTTGCATAAACTTTGTATAAATCATAAAGTTTGTGTGAAAAGATGTCTATATAAAAACAAATAGCTTTGCTATCTCTTTTACACAAACTTTATGCACGTTTTCAAAGTTGTCGGGTCTAGTTAGTTTATGGTTTTCATACAAAGTTGCACAGTCGAAAATTTGCTACTAATCTGTAAACAAACTTTCTAAATGATACCCTTGCTGAAACCTCATATAGTTACATTCCCAAAATTTTAGAATTACCTCTCAACATCTTTTTACTTCGGGTCAATTCCAAAAAGCATTCATTCATCGTAAGTTAAGGTCAAGTAGATAATAAACACGAATACTCTTTCCGCTGATAACATGGCGTCAAAGAAAATAATATTAGAAATAAGATATGTTGTAAACAAAGATAAGAAACATAATATGTAAACAAAGTAATTAAAGTAAAGATATGAATATGTAAACAAAGTAATTAAAGTAAAGATATGATTGTTTGTAAACAAAGTAATAAAAGTAAGGATATGATTGTTTGAAGTATAATAACCATAATATGTAAACAAAGTAATTAAAGTAAAAACCATAATATGTAAACAAAGTATATAAAGTAAAGATATCATTGTTTGAAGCATACTAACCATAATATGTAAACAAAATATACAGAACGAGGGTATAAATAGAAATGTAAATACTTTCGTACTTTCAGTTCATAAGTAAAAGTCAGTAAACGTAGTTCATAAGTAAAACCCAGTAAACTGAGTTCATAAGTAAAACTGAGTAAACTCAGTTTATGTGTAAACTCAAATTAAGTTACTTATTAAGAAAATATAATAAAGTAAGACGCATCACGTCGGAGAAAAAAAAATATTTTTTTAATAACTAAAGTGAAAACTTTAATTGGCGACCCTGCCAGGAGTAGCATATATTCTTTTTACTCCAGAAGCGGACCGATATAACCTTGTCGCTGCAAGGACTCAACAAATTTTTTTTCATAAAAAAATATATAAACTAAACCAATTCTTCATATAGAAGATATACATTTTTTGTAAACGGGAAGTGAGTGAAGAGAACAAAACAACGAACTTTATTCATATAGTGAAAAAAAAATATATTTATGAAATCGTCAAAGAAAAATATCTTTGATAAAAATAGAAACCTGAACGATTCATCACAAGAAATTATGGAACAAATAATCCGACAACTGGCTGGTATACAGCTAGCACTACAGAACCTACAACAGGAGAATGCATCCTTAAAGAATAGATTTGTCCTTCGGCAATTTAAACAAAAGTATTATTGGAAATAAACTTGGAGATATTTAAAGCATTAACGGTTTTTGATGGAAGAAAAAGTATTTATCGGCTTTGGCGAGAAGACGCAACGCAACTAATAAACAGCATTAACCAACATACCAACTTCAACAAATACGTGGGAGCTTTAACAATCGTAAAATCAAAAATAACAGGTGCAACAGCTAATATATTGCTAAACCATAACAAATATTCAATTTCGAGGCAATCATTAATCGACTGGACTACACATATTGTGACCAGCGCCCATTATACATCCTGAAGGACGAATTAACCAAACTAACCCAAACGAAATTAACATTATCAGAATTTCACGATGAGGTTAGTAAAACATTAACAGTGGTAACATCAAAAATAGCGATGTCCGGAGACCCAGCAGAATCAATTAAATGTATGATAGCACATGCAATGGAAGATGCAGTCCGAACTTTCAAAGATGGAATCAACAGTAGTTTTACTCGTTCAACACTTTACGGGAATCCTATCAAGGATCTAGAACATGCCCATGCAGTCGCACTTACCACAGAGCATGACAACAATTACAAAAATCTACACTGTGTAATAACAACATAAATCATGAAGATAAGAGGAACAATCAACAGAGAAATCCATCATTAAAACACCAACAGAGGGAGTACCCACAGCAATCTCAACATTTTAGACGGCCATCATATCGCCAATATAATCAACATCAACACTAAAATAATTGGCAAACTTTCCAAAGCCAGAACCAATGGACACCTCTTCAGGGAACATCAGAAACTTGCATCGGAAATAGATAAATTAATTTTTTTTTTGCACGCTTATATTTATTTATTGTATCTTCATATCTGAACTAACAATAAGTATTCAAATCTTAAATATATAAATAAACTTAGTGATAATAATTAATAATACATTAGAATCGTATTTAGCATAAATATATTTTTAAAAAGTTTCATCTGGAGTGTTGCGTACTAAAGACGTAGTATCCCTCTTTTTTAAGCGGATGTGTCCAGGAAAGTTCAAGATGTTACGAGCAAGAGGATTAGGATGGGACTCTAGTTTCGTTAAATATTTGCCTGCATATTTTGCAATTTCAGCGGTCACAAGTGGCATATTTAAATCACGATGTAAAATTGAATTTTTCATGTACCAAGGAGCCGATGTTATTAACCTTAAAATTTTGTTTTGCATACGTTGTATTCGTTCTACATTGGAAGCTGAAGCAGTGCCCCATAGTTGAATTCCGTAATACCATATGGGTTTCAAAAGCGACTTGTATATTAAAAGTTTACAATCTAGACTGAGGGTAGAATTTCTACCAATCAGCCAGTGTATCTGGGTTAATTTAAGCTTCATTTGTGTTAGCTTAGAGTCAATGTGGTATTTCCATGTAAGCCGTCGGTCAAGATGAATACCAAGGTATTTCACCTGTGAATGTTGAGGAACAACTTGATTGTTTATTCGAATGGGGGAACATGTGTCTCTTCGTAGCGTAAATGTGACATGAACACACTTTTGTTCATTTACTTTTATTCTCCATAAGTTCAACCACAGCTCCAACAGGTTAATATGTTCCTGAAGATATCGGAAGGGTTTTCATGCATACTAAGGCAGGCTGTATCATCGGCAAAAGTAGAAGTGAGGATATTACTGCTCAAAGGCATATCACAGGTATAAATCAAATACAAAACTGGCCCCAGTATACTCCCCTGAGGCACCCCAGATGAAATGGTTTCGGGCACACTCATGAAGTCTCCTTCCACGACAGTGAACTTCCGGGCAAGAATGTAACTTTCGAAAAGATTTACAATGTTTATTGGTAGATATGTCTTCAATTTTAGAATTAGGCCTTCATGCCACACTTTATCAAATGCCTGAGAGACATCAATAAAGAGGGAAGAACAATACTTTCTTTCTTCAAATGTTCTTCTTATGAAATGAACCAATCTATGACATTGTTCAATGGTGCTGTGCTGACTTCTAAAACCAAATTGATGGTCCGGTATGCATCCACTATCAGCTAGAATTGGGGACAATTTTGTTATGAGAAGTTTTTCAAAGAGCTTTGAAATTGTTGACAGCAAATTTAGTGGCCTATATGACTCAGCCTTAGTAAGATCTTTACCCGCCTTTGGAATCATTTTGACCATGGCAAGTTTCCAGCTGTGCGGGTAATACTCCAGTCGTAAAATGCCATTAAAAATGAATAACAGGATTCTAATACCAATACGAGGCAACTGCATCAGCCTCTTGTTACTAATTCCATCAATACCCGGGGCCTTCTTTGGATTGGTTTCAGCAATTAGTTTTTGTACATCAAGCATCTTAAACTTTATGGGTCGAGGGGGTAGAGCAACTACGCTCGGCAAATCAACAGCACCAGTGCATGTGTTTGGGGTAAATACATTATTTAAATGACCAGCTAATATGTTACCTTTTTCAGTATTAGTTCTTGCCTAACCTCCGGTAGAAGTGCGCAGGGGTGGTTTAGACTCAACGGGTGTTTTAAGTTTTTTAGCAGCGCGCCACAAGGAGTAATTAGATGCTGCTGTGACATCGAGACCTTCCAGATAGTTCTTAAGAGAAGCAGATTTTTCAGATGCAAGCAACTCTTGGAGTCGTTTAGTGCATTCTCTAAGTCTGATTTTATGTTGGGCTGATCTGTGCTGTTGCCATTCCCTTCTAGCTATTCTTTTTTCACATACGAGACGTTCAATATCCGCAGAATAAATTCTATTAAACCCAGTCTGCGGATGGGAGGTAGTGGCATGTTTAGCAGCCTGTTTAATATTCACGCTAAGATTGGCAATGTTTAGTTCAATATCATCGGGAGTTCTAAGCCTGATGTTTTCCGTACAATGACTACTGAGATATTTTTTGAACCCCAGCCAGTTAACACGATTTATCATCTTCACATATGGGTGAGGTAAGTCACTTCTTAGTGAGCTACAAATTGTAACGATCGTGGGAGAGTGATCGGAGGAGAGATCATGTGAAGCTTCAACATAAATTAATGAATAAGAATAATAATATAGGTCCATTAACATTTACAACAACCATAGAAGCTAGTATTAGAACTACGACGAATGAACCAATCTGGACAAAAAATATCCATGCAATTTTAATGATACAGAGTTCGTGAATAAAGAAATAAAAAAAATATTAGGACAGGATGTTATACAGAAAAGTTATAGTCCTTATATAATGCTAACAGTCCATAAAAAAGGATTGGATGAAAATGGGAAACCAAAACTACGAATGGTCATAGACTTTAGGAAACTTAATGAGCATATTATAATTGATAGATACATTAACCCTTATTGTGTTTGGCGCTTTTGTGGCGAAAACTATGCGGTTTTTGAAAATGGTACCGTAATTGGCGAAAACGCCAATGAGTACGACGTTTTTGAAATCTATTACAAAAAACGCCGTTAAAACTGTACCGTGTTTGGTGTATTCGTCTGTCAAAAGCACAGACTATACAGATTGGTCACGGCCACCTAGCGGTGGCAATAGTCCCTACAAAATGTGTGAATGGCATCACAATGCATCCCATTGGCAACACAAAATTAACCCCATAAACACTAAAGGACAGATAATTTCTTTATTTATAACGCTTTCTCTTTCATTCAAACGTGGCAATTGTTTTCTTTATTTGTATTTTTAAGAAATAATTTTCTGCAAAATTGGCGAAAAAATTGGAAATTCTTATTTTTTGGCGGTATTTTTGACAGAATTTCCCATTTTTACGAGCCAATTGAAGAGAAAAAGTTGTGAGTGTCAACAGCCAAGAAGAAGCTAAAAAAAAAGAAGTAGTACAAGGAAACAAGTGAGTATATTTCTGCATTAAAACAATTTTTTATTAACAAATAGTTATTTGTTTCAAGAGTCACAAGCCCAAGTCAGCACGCGCTAATGAAGATATAGAAGCACAAATTCTGCAATCGTATTACCGTCTGAAGTGGAAGCCAATCTTTTGTGGTTAAAGCAAATAGAGGAAAAATTCCAGTCACAAGAGCATCCTTTCCATATTGAGTTGTAATCTGCATACTCGAATTATATTAAACATAAATTTTGTTTAATTTTGCAATATTTTTGTATTTTTCCAGGTTAACAAAACCGTACTTACGTATACTTATGATAGATTCCTTCCAATAAGTTGCACTGCAATGGATTATGTCTGCCGTCCACCAATTTGATTCTGTAGGTAAACCAAACTACATGCACATCTAAAAAACATTTATATCTTCTTTTATTTTACCCGAACAGCATATACATACACACTTACCATTCTCTTGGCTATTGGCATCAACAATTCATATTATAATTCATATTATAATTCATATTATAATTGTTTTAATTGTTTTAATTGTTAAATTGACAAAAATTTGCTTACAAATGTTTGTTTACATTTTTTTTTTGGTTTGTATGGTTGTTATCACATACTCATTATTTTTTAAGATGGCACATATATTCTTACTACTCATAATTAGGGGTTAACCTACATATGATATGGCCACTTGAGAAACGTCAAAGTTGCTATATCTGGTTATATTTGTGGTCAAAAGTGTATAAAATTCTCGTTAAGATATTTGATCACGACTTTATTCAAATTTGTTTAAAATAATTAAATGGAAGGAAACAAAATGTATGTAATGAAAAAAGTATAATTAATATAATTAAAACATGATTTTATTCGTACATACATATATATGTATGTATTTATGTATACAAATGTACATACATTTTAGAGTAAAAGTCACAACTACTGGTCAATTTGCGAGGCTATTTGAAATAATGGAACAGAAACCTTATTTGGCAAAGGGCTTCCAGAAAAGTTTACAAAAGGTAAATGTTAAGGAAGAGTGGAACAACATTTTGGATGATTTAAATTGTATTGGTCCACCATCGCGTTTTGGGGAGGGCTGGATGAGAGTGTGGGCTGACTTTAAATTTAAGTTGAAAAAAAAACTAGCACATAATACAGCTGAAAGCTATGACACAGGTGGAGGCCCGTTTAAAAAGCTATCTTTTCAGCTATAAAAGAAGGAGCAATTAATTTATTAGATATGAGTGCTGTTATGCAACATAAAGATGCATTTGGAATTAAAAGATCGAAAGCTATTTCCCCGAACGCCGATACAAATTTAGACGCTACCACGAGTATTGAAGAAATTGATTAGCCTTGTAGTTCAACCCCGCTTAATAAAAATAGAAAAACAAAAAATAGAGAAAAAGTAATGCTTTTAGAAGAACAAGTTAAACTGCAAAAAGAATTGTGCTTAGAACTGAAACGGAAACTGTCGGAAATTGAACGTTACACCAGAAAAATATTTAAAGCTGGGAAAGAGAAGTTAAATTTATATAAAGACGAACTCAAAAAAAAGATCAACATAGAAAATCCCTTTTAGAAATTCGTAAAAGCGAACTCGAACTTAAAAAAAGAAAAATCGAACTCGATGAGTTAAAAAGTGGAATGATGTAATTTTATTTTAAAACGATTTAATTTTATTTTTTCTTGAATTATGTAAATTTATAATATGTGCATTTCGTTTATTTGAATTATTTTTAATTTTGTGTTTAAAAAATTTATGAATGTTTTGACAGATATTTAACCGGGTGTTTCATAATAATTTTATTTATCACAATCTTTTACAATATAATTCATTTACAAAATTTTGCTTGTCGAAAATATTACACGGTACCATAAGATTGTAAATTCGACAGCAACTACGACAGTTGTCGTTTTTCTACTACGCCAAACAAAATAAGGGTGATTATACCTGATGTCAACATTACATTACAGAATTTAGGAAGGGCTAAATATTTTACAACATTAGATTTGGAATCTGGATTTCACCAGATAAAGATAAAAAAGAGGATAGAGAGAAAACCGCACTCTGTGTTAATGGAGGCAAGTATGAATTTAAACGTATGCCTTTTGGATTAAAAAATGCCCCACCAATCTTTCAAAGTAGTGTAGATGACATATGTCGAGAATTCATAGGTAAATTCGTATACGTCTACATATGTAGATGATGTTTTAATTTTTTCATCTTATCCTGAAGAACATTTAGAGCATATACACTTACTGTTTAAAGCTTTGAATAAAGCAACTTTGAAAATCTCGTATGAAAAGTCTAAATTCTTCAAGACCGAAGTTGAATACGTAGGTCATATTATTAAACATAATAAAATAACAACAGATCCAGAAAAAATAAAGGCTATTGAGAATTGTCCAATTCCTACCACACTAAAAGATTTCAGAGGTTTTCTAGGATTAACTGGTTATTATAGACGTTTCGTGAAAATTACGCCCAAATCACGAAGCCATTAACAGTTCATTTAAAGGGAGGAAATGCCCACATAGTAGCAATACAAAAATTAATTTAGACAACGCAGCCATAGAAGCTGTAAATATATTAAAACTTAAATTAAAGGAACAGGTTGAATTATTTCAACCCTCTTTTGACAAACCTTTTAAACTTACCACAGATGCATCCAACATAGCTATTGGTGCAGTGTTAAGTCAAAATAAAAAGCCAATTTATTTCCTATCCCGTACACTTAGTACGACAGAGCAAAACTACAGCACGAATGAAAAAGAGCTGCTAGCTATAATCTGGGCTTCACAAGAACTTTGAAATTATAAATATGGAGTAGCAGATCTCACAATTTTTACAATTCATCAATCACTGACATACATATGCTATCTCCGAAAAAAATTCCAACCATAATTTGAAACGTTGGAAAGCCATAATAGAGGACTATGGTGCTAAAATTCCAGATAACCAGATACTGAAAATGTTGTAGCGCAATATCTCGACGAGTTATTAATAGATCTTCTATAGACACGGAACACTCAGCCGAAAGTTCCGCAAGTAATATAATAAAAACTGTTACACAGCCATTTAATACATATGGTGTACAATTAGAAATCGTACCTACTCCAAATTTTACCGAAACACGAACACGCACAAAAGTACACCACACTATTAATTTTTCAAATAATAATGAACTGATAAGTGAATTAAAAAAGATATTGGTCCCAAACCGAATCCTAGCTATACATATGAATATAGAAGATTTGTACCAATATGCAGAGGAGGAAAAACTGTTCATGAAAATAATATTAAGAATATCACAATTAAAGAAAATGATACAAATATACCTGATATTAGCCATTCTGGCAATATCGTTCCAGACACCAGAAGCAATAATTGAAATTAAAAAAGTAGAAAACAAGAAGTTTATTTTACAACAATAACAGATAAATAAATTGCCCAATGTGACAAATATGTATATCAGAGTAGATCACTGTCAGAACCATTTAGGAAGAAACATTTGCCGAACAAACAATACACGGACACATGCATAATCCTACTACTCGAGAATAGGAACAGTAAGTGTAATATACGGGTATGTTGCAGGTTTCGACTCGGATTGAAAACGAAAAATTTTTTGAATCCCCATAATTTATAAATTGGTGTTCTGAATTCAGCATGTTTTTCCACATTCGAAGTTTATGTTCGAAAAAAAATTTAAATGTCAACAGCCACAGCTACGCAAAAATCGACGGCGGTCTGCAAAAAAATTAACAAATTACAAAAGTAACACCCAAATTTCACAATGATTTTTTTACTTGTCTTTAAGACATGTCTTGTTTGTTTGTAGGCATATTAGGTAAATAAGAAAGAGGGGTAGCAAAAGAAACATGGTTTCTGTTTTCGTGATTTTTTTACAACAAAAATTAAGAAAAATACATCTCTTCCTTTTAGCTGTCATTCGCAATTTTACTATTATATTTTATTTGCATTCGTCTGTTAAAGTTGTTATTTCTCTGTGTACTTCTTTATTTTTCTTGTTTTAAAGCGACAAGTGCTTGTTTTTTGTTTTGTGTGTATATAAAAGAGACATATATTAATATATAAATAAAAAGTACAAATAAATATAAAACATGTCGAGCCTTTGGTGCAATACCGTAGTAACTCAAAAAAGCTTGTTTTGCAGAAATTGAGTTTAAAGTTTTGAATTTACACACAACTTAATGGTAAAAGAAAATTTGGTTCTTTTCTCAAGAGCTGAGTACACAAGATATTTTTATGAAAATTTTACAGAATATAAAAAACGGCAAGCCGAATAATTTCGTAATATAATCTTAAAAAATTCAAATTTTGAGTTACTACGGTATTGCACCAAAGGCTCGATGTGGAAAAACGAAATTGTGGAGCTTTTAATATCTAAATATCAGGAACACGAAAACTTGTATGATGTACGTAATCCTACATATATGGCCCGTATCAAGCGATCTAGCTCTTTGTTCACAATCTGCCTAGAGCTAATGATATAAATATACTTGTTAAAGTTATATTTTAATAAAAGGCGAATTTATTTCAATGAATGTACTTATAATAATTTAACTTGTTTCATTTTAATTTCAAAATAATAAACCAAAGTATTACATTCTATAAATAGGCACAATAAAATAAGTTATTTTTCATATACATATGTACCTACTCAAAAACCTTTAATTATTCATTTTTAAAGTGTTTCCAAATTGCCTGGCATAATTCCGGAACTGCACGACAAAGAAAGGTTTCCCATAGTCTCGTCTGATAATTTGTGCTTTTGATGGACTCTCCAGCAGCGACGTATTGGAGTGTGGCTGCCAGTTTCTCTGCTGGAGTTATCGCTTCTCTCAAGATGGTATCTTGTTTTACTATATCACCTTCGATTTTTGCGAGTATCAAATTAAATGTCTCTCGGCTTATTCTGATATAGTTCAGAAAAGACTTATCTCCCAAGAAGTCGTTAATAAGAAACTAAAATGTACCTCGCTCCACTCAGCATTTCCGCCATTGCTTCACCCACTCACTACTTTTAGTCAACTAGTTTTACCTCCATTGCTTTCTTCGAGGTTTTTCTGTATAGCACCCAATTTTGATTTTTTTAAAGAAAATTTACTTTTTTAAATACTTTACTTCTCAAGTTATTAAATTCCGTTTTTGGTGCCCAAATTATAGGAATAAAAGGAATTAAAGATAAAGTAAAAAATACAACTCTGGCTGTCAAATAAGTGTTTTGTTTTTACAACAACAGCGAAGGAATAGACATGTTTTAAAAATCATCATGAAAATGTGACATGATTTTGAGAGCATCTTTAAAAGAAAATAAAAAAGACATGTCTTAAAAAATCATCTTGAAAATTGGGTGTAAAACAATTTACAGAGTATGAAAACAAAGATATTCAAATTTTTCTGCGCGAATAAAAACAAAATTAATATTCTTAAAGAAACATAGAATGAAAATAAAATTATTCGATACTCTCAAAAAAGACAACGAACGAAAATAAAATTATCTGCTTTTGGTTGATCTGCTGGATTTGATATACCGTTACATCGTACAACTTTTGAATATGAAACATGCTCTTCTTAATTTAAAGTCACATCAACAAATACAAAGACTTTAAAAGCTGGCTTTGATTTTACAATTTTTTAAAAGAGATTATTAATTTTATTCTCTTTTCTTCTTCTAGTTGCGTTTGCCGGCTATAGGCATATCGACTATGTTGTGTTGGCACCATATGTTGTTAAAACAAAATATTGCCTGATTATTACATTGTGATTTTACAACTAAATGCAATCGAATTATTATAATTATAGCTTAAATAGATTTATATATACATGAAATTAGTTTTAATTTCCTTCAAAAAAATTCATTTTTCTTTATCAATGAGATCTAAATGCATTGAGATTTAGTTCAAAAAAGATTGACATATCAAACTTTATTATGTAGGGCAACTTTGTTTTTCGAACATAAATAAAATTGTTGTATTTTTTCATGTTTTTTACACAACTGAGATCTGCCAAAACCAAATTGAAATTTTTGGCAAAGTTTAAAAAAAATTTGTCTGAATTAATATATCTGTGAAAAGTTGATTTTTTTTTGATGAAGTTCAATAAAAAACACTTTAAACTAAAAACCAAAATGCATTGAAAAAATGTTTGTTGTGGCTTTAGCTCTTCATATGCCGACATTTCATTGGTTGCTAAAACCAAATCGTCAGTGAAGTTTAAGCAGTTTGATAACATTCAACCTCGTATGTTTATGCCACATAAAACAAATACAATATGAAAATTTCAATATTGCATATGAATTACAACAAATACATAATCATAGTAGGCTTAGAATGTTTTTATACAAACAACACAGCAAACAATTATACTCTACGTGAGTCTATTTTATCCCCACTAATCGTTAGAAACAATTATTATTCTCCCGAATAATAAATTTCAATATTAAGTATTTACAATAAAGATTTTATTTTTCATTTTTGCCTAACTGAATACAATCATTAACGACCAACGGGCGTTTAGTGGTATGGGTGTTGAGAGAAAAATAAAATAGACTCACGTTGAGTATAATTGTTTGTTGTGGTGTTTGTATAAAAACTAATGCAGGCTGTATCATCGGCAAATGTAACTTTCGAAAAGATTTAGAATGTCTTAGGGTACATATGTCTTAAATTTTAAAATTAGGCATTCGTGCCACACTTTATCAAATGCTTGAGAAACATCAATAAAGAGGGAAGAACAATACTTCTTTTCTTCAAATGTTCTTCTTATAAAATGAACCATTTTATGAGTTTGTTCAATGGTGCTATGCTGACTTCTAAAACCAAATTGATGGTCCGGTATGCACCCATTATCAGTTAGAATTGGGGAAAATTTTGTCGTGAAAAGCTTTTCGAAGAGCTTTGAAATTGTTGACAGTAAACTTATTGGCCTATATGACTCAGCCTTAGTAAGATATTTACCCGCCTTTGGAATCATTTTGACCTTGGCAAGTTTCCAGCTGTGTGGATAATACTCCAGTCGTAAAATGCCATTGAAAATAAATAACAGGATTCTATTAGCAATACGAGGCAACTTCATCAACATCTTGTTACTAATTCCATCAATACCCGGAGCTTTCTTCGGGTTGGTTTCAGCAATTAGTTTTTGTACATCACGCATCTTAAACTTTATGGGTCGAGGGGGTAGGGCAACTACACTCGGCAAATCAACAGCACTAGTACATTTGTTTGGGGTAAATACATATTTTAAATGCTCAGCAAATATCTTACCTTTTTCAGTATTGTTTCTTGCCCAACCTCCGGTAGAATTGCGCAGGGGTGGTTTAAACTCAACGGGTGTTTTAAGTTTTCTAGCAGCGCTCCACGAGGAGTAATTTAATGCTGCTGTGACATCGAGACCTTCCAGATAGTTTTTAAGAGATTCAGATTTTTCAGATGCAAGTAACTCTTAGAGTCGTTTAGGGCATTCTTTAAGTCTGATTTTATGTTGGGCTGATCTGTGCTGTTGCAATTCCCTTCTAGCTCTTCTTTTTTCACATTCGAGACGTTCAATATCCGCAGAATAAATTCTATTAAACTCAGTCTGCGAATGGGAAGTAGTGGCATGTTTAGCAGCCTGTTTAATATTATCGGTCAGATTGGCAATGTTAAATTCAATATCATCGGGAGTTCTTAGCTTGATGTTTCCCGTACAATGACTACTGAGATATTTTTTGAACCCCAGCCAATTAACATGATTTATCATCTTCACATATGGGTGAGGTAAGTCATTTCTTAGTGGGCTACAAATTGTAACGATCGTGGGACAGTGATCGGAGGAGAGATCATGAGAAGCTTCAACATGAATTAAATCCCTAGAGATATTTTTCACGACGCCAAAATCTATAACATCTGGAATTTTTTGTATGTCAGTAGGCCAGTAAGTGGGCTCTCCGCTCGAAATGATGTCAAAGCCCATTTTTGAACATCATACTTGTTGAACCTTCGTAGTGAATAGACGTATTAGCGGAGTTTTTTTTTACATACTAAACAAACAAAAATACAAAAAAAAAAATATTCGTAATAAGTACTGATTCGTAATAAGTACAGTTTTTGTTAAATTTGCTTTACTTGCATTAATATTATTTTTCGTCTAAACTGAAACAACAAAAAACCACAAACAAAGTGACTGAGGAATACTCTGTATGAGTACCTCAAAAACAAAAAATTGTGAAGTGAGTTCTAACGGTAGAAATGCTTATTTTACTGTGAGTTCTGAAGCTCTCAATGCAAACAATAAAAATAAAAAATTTGATGATAGTCTTTTTCTAATGGCAAAACCAATTTTACGCGAGGGATCAACTTCGCTTACTCCGATGCCAAGTAGTGATTCGATAACATTACCATTGCTTAGTTCATCTTTATTTAAGTCAGCGCCATTATCCGCTCCGGGCTCGTGTTCATCACTTAACCAAGTTATCACAATAGACAATAGTACTCAGAAAACAAAGGTGCCTGTCGGAATTGACAGATATATTACAGTAGTAAAGCGCGGGCGAAGCCCAAATTCATCTAAAATCTCATCGGTTCCGAAGATATCCAGGGATAATGACGCCGCCGCAGTTAATCGTCAAAATCGTTTTAAAATATTGCAGGATGACAATAACAAACCCGAAGCATCCTCGAAAAAAACTTCCAAACCACCACCAATCTATTTTAGACAAAAAAATTCTAACACACTTATTGAGAAGTTAATCTCGGTCATTGGTGAAAAGGCATTTCACATTGTTCCAATAAAACGTGGTAACATTGACGAAACTAAAATCCAAATATATGAAGAAAAAGATTTCCGGAAAATGGTTAATGAATTGGAAAAAAAATAAAACAAGTTTTTACACATTCCAGCTTAAGAGCGCTAAAGGCTTACAGGTCGTATTGAAGGGCATAGATTCTTACCTTGTCCCTGCTGAAATAAAAGATGCTCTCACCCTTCAAGGATTCAAGGTAAAAAATATATCCAACATAATAAACAGGGAGAAGATCCCCCAACCTTTATTTCGCGTTGAACTTGAGCCAAATGATATATTATTGAAGAAAGATGAGACCCATCCCATTTCTAATTTGAAATATCTCTTATACCGGAAAATCACAGTTGAAGAACCTAACAAGCGCAATACACAATACACAATACGGCTATTTGCAACAAGTCGAACGACCAGGAGGACAAAAAGTGCAGTAATTGTGGAGGTAATCACACTACTAACTACAGAGGATGTCCTGTATACTCTCTTGTAAAACAGGCTATGAGTCAAAAGCCTAAAGTAACCCCCGCTCAAACAGGAAATACGTACTCCGCTACTTATCCTCCTATGGCCCAACCAATCTCTACACAAGTATCGTATGCTGACGCTGTGAAGATCAACTCCGTTTCCATGCAAAAGGTGTCACCACCAAATAACACAACAAATGCAAACGCAAACTTTAATTTTAATCGCCTTGAAGCTACTATCGATAATCTGGTGCAAACTATAAACAACTTTACAACAAATATGACTAGCATGATGCAAAAAATGCTGCGAATGCAGAACACACTGCTTCTAGCATTAGTTAACAAACCATGAACACGTTAAAATTATGTTTCTGGAACGCAAATATGAACTTGAACACTTCCTCTCGGTAAAAAATATTGATATAATGTTGGTATCTGAGACTCATTTGACTTCGAGAAGCCTTTTTAAAATTAGTGGCTATACCTTATATGATACAAAGGACCCGAGAGGAAGAGCATGCGAAGGATCAGCAGTTCTAATAAAGTCAAGACTCAAGCACTATATTCTTGAGAACATTTGTGCAGACCATCTACAAGCAACGAATATTTCCATCGAAAATTTTTGTTCAAATCTCGTGATATCATCCATTTACTCCCCTCCCAGATTTTCAATCACTGAGGATCAATACGAGGATTTTTATAAAACTCTTGGCCCTTGTTTCATAGCAGCTGGCGACTACAATGCAAAACATACATTCTGGGGATCGCGTCTTATTACACCTAGTGATCGAGCGTTGTACAACACAATGTCAAAAATGGGCTTGGACGTTATTTCGAGCGGGGAGCCTACTTACTGGCCTACTGACATACAAAAAATTCCAGATGTTATAGATTTTGGCGTCATGAAAAATATCTCTAGGGATTTAATTCATGTTGAAGCTTCTCATGATCTCTCCTCCGATCACTCTCCAACGATCGTTACAATTTGTAGCCCACTAAGAAGTGACTTACCTCACCCATATGTGAAGATGATAAATCATGTTAATTGGCTGGGGTTCAAAAAATATATCAGTAGTCATTGTACGGGAAACATCAAGCTAAGAACTCCCGATGATATTGAATTTAACATTGCCAATCTGACCGATAATATTAAACAAGCTGCTAAACATGCCACTACTTCCTATCCGCAGACTGAGTTTAATAGTAAACGTCTCGTATGTGAAAAAAGAAGAGCTAGAAGGGAATGGCAACAGCACAGATCACCCCAACATAAAATTAAACTTAGAGAATGCACTAAACGACTCCAAGAGTTGCTTGCATCTGAAAAATCTGCTTCTCTTAAGAACTATCTGGAAGGTCTCGATGTTACAGCAGCATCTAATTACTCCTTGTGGTGCGCTGCTAGAAAACTTAAAACACCCGTTGAGTTTAAACCACTCCTGCGCACTTCTACCGGAGGTTGGGCAAGAAACAATGCTGAAAAAGGTAACATATTTGCTGAGCATTTAAAATACGTATTTATCCCAAACACATGTACTGGTGCTGTTGATTTGCCGATTGTAGTTGCTCTATCCCCTCGACCTATAAAGTTTAAGATGCGTGATGTACAAAAACTAATTGCTGAAACCAATCCAAAGAAGGTCCCGGGTATTGATGGAATTAGTAACAAGATGCTGATGAATTTGCCTCGTATAGCTATTAGAATCCTGTTATTTATTTTTAATGGCATTTTACGACTGGAGTATTATCCACACAGCTGGAAACTTGCCATGGTCAAAATGATTCCAAAGGCGGGCAAATATCTTACCAAGGCTAAGTCATATAGGCCAATAAGTTTACTGTCAACAATTTCAAAGCTTTTCGAAAAGCTTTTCACGACAAAATTTTCCCCAATTCTAACTGATAATGGGTGCATACCCGACCATCAATTTGGTTTTAGAAGTCAGCATAGCACCATTGAACAAACTCATAAAATGGTTCATTTCATAAGAAGAACATTTGAAGAAAAGAAGTATTGTTCTTCCCTCTTTATTGATGTTTCTCAAGCATTTGATAAAGTGTGGCACGAAGGCCTAATTTTAAAATTGAAGACATATGTACCCATAAACATTCTAAATCTTTTGGAAAGTTACATTCTTGCCAGGAAGTTCACTGTTGTGGAAGGAGACTTAATGAGTGAATCCGAAACTATCTCATCCGGTGTGCCACAGGGCAGTATACTGGGGCCAGTTTTGTATTTGATTTATACCTGTGATATGCCTTTGAGCAGTAATATCCTCACTTCTACATTTGCTGATGATACAGCCTGCCTTAGTATGCATGAAAACCCTCACAAGGCATCCCGATATCTTCAGGAACATATTAACCTGTTGCAACTGTGGTTGAACTTATGAAGAATAAGAGTAAATGAACAAAAGTGTGTTCATGTCACATTTAAGCTACGAAGAGATACTTGTTCCCCCATTCGAATCAACAATCAAGTTGTTCCTCAACATTCACAGGTGAAATGCCTTGGTATACACCTTGACCGACGGCTTACATGGAAACACCACATTGATTCTAAGCTAACACAAATGAAGCTTAAATTAACCCAGATACATTGGCTGATTGGTAGAAATTCTACCCTCAGTCTAGATTGTAAACTTTTGATATACAAACCGCTTTTGAAATCCATATGGTGTTACGGAATTCAGCTATGGGGCATTGCTTCAGCTTGCAATGTAGAGAGAATCCAACGAAAGCAAAACAAAATTTTAAGGTAAATAACATCGACTCCATGGTACATGAAAAATTCAATTTTACATCGTGATTTAAATATGCCACTTGTGACCGCTGAAATTGCAAAATATGCAGGCAAATATTTAACAAAACTCGAGTCCCATCCTAATTCCCTTGCTCGTAATATCTTGAACTTTACTGGACACATCCGCTTAAAAAAGAAGGACACTACGGCTTTAATACGCCACACTCCAGATGAAATTTTTTGAAAAATATTTTTGTGCTTAACACGACATTTATGTATTATTAATTACTATTACTAAGTTTATGTCCGACACTGGTTGGGCCTAATAATTATATCTATACTTAAGGTTTGAAGATTCAATAAATAAATATTAGAGTGGAAACAAATCTTTCATGCCTCACTTTTATATTGCATTTCTTTAAAAAAAATTTCCCAGGAATGCTTTTTAATTTTCCAAGTGAACTCCCGCGCAATCGTCCATCTTTTTTTCAGATCTTTCCCAAACATTTTTAACTGTTTTCTTCTGTAAAAGCTTTCAAACAAAAAATATTCCTAATTGACATAATACCGTTTTCACCCATTTATCTTAGCTGTCCCCTGTTTGCCTGCTCCTTCAAGTTATCTACCAGGGTTTCATAAAATTTCATAACATTTTCACAATTCGAAACAGTATTCCATTTCCCTCTTGTTCTACATAAAACAGAATGGAAAATACAACCCTGAATTTATTTTGTAAATTTTTGTTGTTACGTCTTTTATTAACGCACGGTACTACCAACAGTAATATGCCTAATTTTTGTGAAACTTGTGCTCACATACACACATATACAGCGATCACAGATAGTGAAAAATATAAAAACAAAAAATTTGTTAAAATACTGTGATCATTGATTGTTGAACTTTCATAGTGAACAGACGTCTCAGCGGAGATTTTTTAATATTAAACAAACAAAAATACAAAAAAATATTCGTAATAAATACTGTTTTTGATAAAAATTCTTTAATAGTATTTTTCATATAATCTGAAACGACAAAAAAAAAACAAACTGACTGCACGAGTACCTCAAAAACAAAAAATTAAGAAGTGAGTTCTAAGGGCAGAAATGCTTATTTTACTGTGAGTTCTGAAGCTCTTAATGCAAACAATAAAAATATAAAATCTTTTTTCTAACGGCAAAGCCAATTTTACGCGAGCGATCAACTTCGCTTACTCCAATGCCAAGTAGTGATTCGTTAACATTACCGTTGCGTAGTACTTCTTTATTTAAATGAGCGCCATCATCCGCTCCGGGCTCATGTTCATCACTTAACCAAGTTATCACTGTAGACAATAGTATTCAGAAACCTAAGGTGCCTGTCGGAATGGACAGATATATTGAATGAATGAATAAAATCTTTTATTAGTATTTTAAAATACTCTACAATACTTTACATATATGTAATTAAATTAACAAAACTAGTAGCAATATTTTCTTCAATTAGGAATAAAATTTAACAAAATTAATAATATGTTTTTTAAATAATTTAAAATTATCTTCATTTTTTATATAATTTGGCATAGAGTTGTATAGTTGTAATCCTTTATAGAAAAGTAATTGTTGCATTGCTGTTGTCGCTACTCTTTCAATTCTAAAATGGTTCGCATTCCTTAGTTGATACGGTTGTAAATCTCCCACATATTTCAGTTGTTCGCTTAAGTACTCCGGCGCTTCTCCTCTGTTTATTTTATGTATGAAACAGATAGTGTTCATTTTTAGCCTTTGTTCTATGTTGAGCCATTTCAAAGATTCCAACATGAACCGAATAGATGTATATCTATTGCATCCCAATATTGTTCTCATTGCCCTATTTTGCAGTTTCTGTAGTCGTTCCAGTTGATTCGTTGTACAGCACGTGTATAATATTGTTGACCCGTACTCAAAATGTGGTTTAATTATAGTGTTGTATATATTTATTGCTGTTATAACCGAGATTTGTTTTCTGATTCTCTTGAAGAAGCCAATTTTTTTTGCCGATTTTTTTACAAATAAAATCAATGTGCTTTTTAAATTTTAAATCTTTATCAATTATGAAACCTAAATATTTTATGTGATCAACCTTTTCTATAACTTGATTGTTTATTTTAAAAATATTGTTGCTGTCCGTATTTATTTCCATTATTTTCGTTTTGTTTTCATTTAATTTAAGTTTATTCATGTTAAGACACTCAATTACATTTTCCATATCCTCTGTCAGGTATTCATAGCATTGTTCATATGATTCTCCTTCCATGAAAATAAGTGTATCATCAGCATACATAACAACTTCACTTTTCTTTAACCCTACGGTCTATAACCGGGTACCCGGGTACCAATTTGAAATTTAAAGTGCTGCTGTTCCTATAATATTGAAGATATTAACATAAAACTCCGGATCATCAGACATTTCGGCTAAACTTAGAGACTAAAAAAAAGTTTATCAAATTTGGTTAAATATATTAACCAAAAAATGAGTTTAATGTTTTTGCATACGGGGGTCCATAACCAGGGTACCCGGGTACCTTAGTGCAAATTACCTTATATTTCAAGTAAAAAACGTTTGTTTTATTTTTATTTTGTTTTATAATGTTTATTGATGTAATTGTTTCTTAGTTGAATAATTTATATTTTATTCATTTTAACTTATTTCTAATATTTGATGTGTTATGTTGAGTCATTATTGAAACATGGAAAACATTTTGATATTGTTTTAGTATGTTGATCGCAAACTGGTTTCTTGCAAACGCTGCAGACCTTTCTCGTCTTTCTTCTCCTTTTTTCTGGCAAAGAAGCGCACAAATAACACGTTCCTGTTATTGGCTTCCTGCCATCAGTAGAAGCGGCCGTAGAAGTAGATGGTTGCTCGGTATAGGTTACCGTCTCCACTGGTCTTCCCAAAAAGCTCTCAATTGCTATTTTGGTGGAAAAGTGGCGCGTTACTTGGCGATTGGATGCTCTTTCTTCTATTATTGGCGCACACAAATCTTCAGCAAGTTTACGTAAAATGCGTTTTCTCCGTGTTGTTTGATATGGAACAGTTGTGTTATTCTCATAAAATATAGTGTATGCCGCGAAAGCACTAACATCGAGCATATTGTACAAAAACGACAAAGGCCACCTTTTTGTGTGTCTCTGTGTGGTATACTCCCGAAGCGTCTGGTCCATAACATCCACGCCACCTTTAGTTTTGTTGTAAAAATTGATGATTTCTGGTTTGCCGTTTTCATCTACAGCTGCATCATCATGCATAGTCGACAACAGTATTACGGAATTTGTTTTTCTCTGTTTGTATGTAACCATAGTCACCTTTTTGTGGAAACCAAATTTGCTTGTCCCAATAGTCCACCTCTTATCGTCTTTCATTTCTGTTGGTATATAGGCTTTGTTTCGCCGCAGTGTTCCGACAATGCTAAGCTTGACGGATATCAGCTGCTTTGCCAGTGGCAGCGTCGTAAAAAAATTGTCCATGGTGATATTACGTCCGCTACCGTGATATGGCCCAACCAAATCTCTGACTACTCTTTCGCCTACACCAATTTCGCGACCACTGTCTTGTTTGCCAGTATATATTTGGCCATGAAGAGGATATGAATTTTTAGCATCGCATATCCACCATACCTTGATACCGTATTTCGCAGGCTTCGATGGAATATACTGGGTAAATTTCGTTCTGCCGCGGTACGGATACAATTGTTCGTCGATTGTTAAATTTTCTGTAGGCACATAATATTTTGCGAGATTGGCGTTCAACATTATCCAAATATCTCGTATTGGAGCAGCTTTGTCTGTGCGCTGTCTCTCGTTTCTTGTTCTCGCGTCATCAAAACGTATAAAACGAATAAGACTCCAAAAGCGGCTTAATCCCATTGTTGCGCGGAATAGAGGATGAGACAATTGCGTCCATAAGTCCCTTGCATTTTCATCATTGAAATGATTTGCGCCTGCCATTATCAACATTCCAATAAATGCGTATATTTCTGCCACTGTCGTATCCCTCCACTTTAATTGACGCTTTGATGGGTTTGCTGCATTGTAGGCATCATAAGTTGAATTGGCTTTTTTGTTGGTATGACGCACCATTATATCGACCATTTCTCTTGTAAAATAACTCTTGAAGCATTGCATTCCAGTCATACTTTCCGTCATTCGTAATGGACCACTGCGAGTTCTAATAATGTTGTGACTCCTTATTTGTTGACAAACAGGTGGTGTTGGTTGCCATTGAGTACCATCACGTGCAATCATACTTTCTGTTGTGCTTGATGTTGGTGCATTTTCTTCAACCATATCAGTTTCACTGTCACTTTCATCTTCAAACACATCTCGCTCAATTTGCATTGGCATGTCAATAGCGGCTGGAATTTCGTTGTCATTGTCCCAGTCTTCACTCTCTGAGTCTTGCACTTCTCCAGTAAATACCTCTTCTTCTTCCTCTATTGGCACTAAAGCGTCGTCATCCTCGGTCACAGCATCAAGTATAGACTCAATATATCTGCTTCTGGCATCTTCACTCAAACGCAGATATTGTCTTTCAGTTAAAAATTCTTTTTTGCGGTTCATTTTTCTTCAACTTGACTGTTCAACTGTTCAACTTATAATGACGAAATCATTGAAATATATTATTTTTGTAGCGTAGCTGAACATTTGCTACCTAAAAACACGAACAATTGATAAGCAGGTACCAAAAACAAGCAAAAACCAACCCTTATAAAACCAACCCTTACAAATCCAGTTTCTGTTTACTTTTGTGTGCTTGTTAGGTACAAAATGCCTATAAAAACCAGTATTATATTACAAACATGAAACTTGTACAGTTAAGATGTAAAAACTAAGCGTTTCTAATAATCTGTGCAGATATATAATATTTTATTTGAATATAAACGAAAAAACTGCACTGGGTACCCGGGTACCCTGGTTATAGACTCCCGTTCGTCCAGCTGGTTATAGACCGTAGGGTTAATATGGTCGGCATATCATTTATATATATAATAAATAATAATGCTCCCAAAATTGATCCCTGTGGAACTCCGTAGTCATTGCTCTTTATGTCCGATTTTGCTTTGTTTACTTTGGTAATTTGCTTCCTGTTTGTTAAATAAGACTTAAACCATTGTAGTTCTTTTTCTCTAACTCCATATCTATGTAATTTTTGCAGAAGTAGACTTCTTTCAATTGTTTCGAACGCTCTTTTAAAATCCAAAAAAATGCCTACCATCTTTTTGTTTTTTTCAATTTTTTTTCCATCTGTTTATTAAAAAGTTTAATGCCGTTTCGCATGAGAATTTTTTTCTGAAACCTGATTGGTACTTTGATAGTATATTTTTACTTTCAATATATTGCTCCAATTGATCCTTTACCACTTTCTCTAATATTTTTTCGCATGTTTTTAGTGTATTTACTGGTCTAAATTCTTCGCATTTTTTAGTATTTGCAACTTTTTCAATTGGTGTTACCATTGATATTTTCCAGTTTTCAGGAAACTCACCGATTTCCATGGATATGTTAATTATATCAAGGAGAAATTTTCCTACTATATTCCAGCTGTTCAAAATCATGTTAATTGATATTTTGTTGTAGTCCGTTTTGTTTTTTAAATTTTTGCATATTTTTCGTAGTTCATCCAATGTTATTGCCCGAAACTTAAATTGAGAGTTTATCACCGGTATTTCATTTACATATTGCACATTTTTTATATCATCTCTAATACATTTTATACTACTTATAAAGAAATTATTAAAATTATCGGCTATTTTGAGATCTTGATTATATTCTTTTTCGTTAAATATCACAGATTTAATTTCATTCTGAAATCTTTTTAAAATGAGTTTTTTAATTTCCCTCCACATTACTTTTTGATCTTTAATGTTATTTATTTTACTATTTAAATATTTATTTTTTTCATTTTCAAGTTTGACTTTGTAATTATTTCGCGTTAATTTATATCTTTCCCATGCGTCATTAGTATTCTGAATTTTGGCTATTTGGTATTTATAAATTTTATCCCTTTTCATACGTCTCAATTCTTCATTAAACCATTTGCATTCATTATTCTCTTCAACAGTCTTTAACTTCGTTTGATTTTTTACTGCATTTTCTAAGCATTGATCGAAAATGTTTACATTATTGTTTAAATTGTCATTTGTATTAAATTGTTGTACTTAATTTGTTGTACTTAAATATTTCAATTTCTTTAAAATTTTTGGACCACAATTGTGTTCTGAGCTATTAATTGTTATTTCGATTGCTTCATGATCGGACATTTTATTTGAGTTACTGATATTTGCCGTTATGTTCTTACTATTCGTTATAATGTAATCAATTAATGTTCTTGAGCTCCGTGTTATTCTCGTGAAGTCTTTCATTATTTGTTTAAGGCCATTGTCATCTAATAAGCATTTTAGTTTTTCTTTATAAAATCCTTCTATACATCAATCTATGTTAAAATCTCCTGCTATTATAATATCACAGTTGACTTCATTTATTTCTTCTAAAACTTCATCAAACGCCATTATAAATTCGTGTTCTGCACTACTCGGTGATCTATACACAGGTGTTATTATAAATTTGATGTTCTTATATTTTGCTACATATGCAGTTATCCAAATTTTAGATTCAACCACTTTTTCAACGATCTTTCTCATGTTCCATTTCTTTTTGATATACATATATTGTTACTCCACCCGTCCTTGTTGAGTTGGATAATGTTGCAAATTGGTTGTATCCTGTTAGTTGAGTTTCTTCCTCCTTTACATTTTCCGTTAAGTGTGTTTCGGTTAGTATAACAAATTCATGTTTTTTTGTTTCCGTTATTACTTCCAGTTGGCTGTAATTATTTATGATCCCTTGAATGTTCGTGTATATACCGCATATCGGTCTTGATTGTTATGCTGTAATCCCCCATCCTCTTTTTTTCGCGTTTAGTTTGTTTTGGTACACAGGACAATCTCTATCGGATGTAGGATGATTTTCATCAAGCCCAAGTTTTAATCTGTTGTTCATTCTCATACAATTTATGCATTTATTTAAAACTTCTTGACTACACTCATTGGATTTATGGCTTCCATGACATTTATAGCAAATCTCTTGATATTTACATTCTGATGATTTATGATTGTATCCTTTGCACTTAAAACGTTGTATAACATCAGTACCATCGTACACTCTACATTTCTCCCATCCAACATTAACTTTTTGTGCGTTCAATATTTTACTGTATGATGTGTTATCAATCTTTTTTACAGTAGTAAAGCGCGGGCGAAGCCCAAATTCATCAACAATTTCATCGGTTCCCAAGATATTCAGGGATAACTACGCCACCACAGTTAACCGACAAAACCGTTTTAAAATACTGCAAAATGACAACGACAAACCCGAAGTATCCTCGAAAAAAAACCTCCAAACCACTACCAATTTATTTGAAAGAAAAAAATTCAAACACCCAAAACGTGGTAATATTGATAATATATATAAAATAAAATAAATAAATAAAGTATATAAAATATACTTATGAACAAAAAGATTTCCGCAAACTAGTTAATGAATTTGAAAAAAATTAACAAGTTTCTAAACATTCCAGCTAAAGAGTGCTAAAGGCCTACAGATCGTATTGAAGGGCATAGATTCTTACGTTGTTCCTGATGAAATAAAAAATGCTCTCACCCTGAAAGAATTTAACGTAAAAAATGTATATAACATAATAAACAAGGAGAAGATCCCAATAATTCCATTTCGCGTTGAAATAGAGTCAAATGATTTAATATTGAAGAAAAATGAGACCCATTCAATTTATAATTTAAAACATCTCTTATAACAAAAAATCACAGTTGAAGAACCACACAAGCGTTCAGGACCCATACAGTGTCATAATTGCCAAGAATATGGCCATACAAAAACTTACTGAAAATAACCTACTATTTATATTGTGTGCGGTGAATTACACGATACTGCTATTTGCAATAAGTCGTTAAACAGGCTATAAGTCAAAAGCCTAAAGTAATCCTAGCGCAAACAGAAAATACGTATTCCGCTACTTATCTTGTAATGGTGCAACCAATCACTACACAAGTATTGTATGCATACGCTGTGAAAATCAACTCCGTTTCCATGCAAAAAGTGTCACCACCAAATAACACAACAAATGCAAGCGCAAGCTTTAATTTTAATCGCCTTGAAGCTACTATTGATAATCTGGTGCAAACTATAAACAACTTTACAACAAATATGACTAGCATGATGCAAGAAATGCTGCGAAGGCAGAACACACTGCTTCTAGCATTAGTTAACAAACCATGAACAAGTTAAAATTATGTTTCTGCAACGCAAACGGCATTCGCCAACACAAATATGAACTTGAGCACTTCCTCTCGGTAAAAAATATTGATATAATGTTGGTATCTGAGACTCATTTGACTTCGAGAAGCCTTTTTAAAATTAGTGGCTATCCCTTATATGATACAAAGGACCCGAGAGGAAAAGCATGCGAAGGATCAGCAGTTCCAATAAAGTCAAGACTGAAGCACTATATTCTTGAGAACATTTGTGCAGACCATCTACAAGCAACGAATATTTGCATCGAAAATTTTTGTTCAAATCTCGTGATATCATCCATTTACTCCCCTCCCAGATTTTCAATCACTGAGGATCAATACGAGGATTTTTATAAAACTTTTGGCCCTTGTTTCATAGCAGCTGGCGACTACAATGCAAAACATACATTCTGGGGATCGCGTCTTATTACACCTAGTGATCGAGCGTTGTACAACACAATGTCAAAAATGGGCTTGGACGTTATTTCGAGCGGGGAGCCTACTTACTGGCCTACTGACATACAAAAAATTCCAGATGTTATAGATTTTGGCGTCATGAAAAATATCTCTAGGGATTTAATTCATGTTGAAGCTTCTCATGATCTCTCCTCCGATCACTCTCCAACGATCGTTACAATTTGTAGCCCACTAAGAAGTGACTTACCTCACCCATATGTGAAGATGATAAATCATGTTAATTGGCTGGGGTTCAAAAAATATATCAGTAGTCATTGTACGGGAAACATCAAGCTAAGAACTCCCGATGATATTGAATTTAACATTGCCAATCTGACCGATAATATTAAACAAGCTGCTAAACATGCCACTACTTCCTATCCGCAGACTGAGTTTAATAGTAAACGTCTCGTATGTGAAAAAAGAAGAGCTAGAAGGGAATGGCAACAGCACAGATCACCCCAACATAAAATTAGACTTAGAGAATGCACTAAACGACTCCAAGAGTTGCTTGCATCTGAAAAATCTGCTTCTCTTAAGAACTATCTGGAAGGTCTCGATGTTACAGCAGCATCTAATTACTCCTTGTGGTGCGCTGCTAGAAAACTTAAAACACCCGTTGAGTTTAAACCACTCCTGCGCACTTCTACCGGAGGTTGGGCAAGAAACAATGCTGAAAAAGGTAACATATTTGCTGAGCATTTAAAATACGTATTTATCCCAAACACATGTACTGGTGCTGTTGATTTGCCGATTGTAGTTGCTCTATCCCCTCGACCTATAAAGTTTAAGATGCGTGATGTACAAAAACTAATTGCTGAAACCAATCCAAAGAAGGTCCCGGGTATTGATGGAATTAGTAACAAGATGCTGATGAATTTGCCTCGTATAGCTATTAGAATCCTGTTATTTATTTTTAATGGCATTTTACGACTGGAGTATTATCCACACAGCTGGAAACTTGCCATGGTCAAAATGATTCCAAAGGCGGGCAAATATCTTACCAAGGCTAAGTCATATAGGCCAATAAGTTTACTGTCAACAATTTCAAAGCTTTTCGAAAAGCTTTTCACGACAAAATTTTCCCCAATTCTAACTGATAATGGGTGCATACCCGACCATCAATTTGGTTTTAGAAGTCAGCATAGCACCATTGAACAAACTCATAAAATGGTTCATTTCATAAGAAGAACATTTGAAGAAAAGAAGTATTGTTCTTCCCTCTTTATTGATGTTTCTCAAGCATTTGATAAAGTGTGGCACGAAGGCCTAATTTTAAAATTGAAGACATATGTACCCATAAACATTCTAAATCTTTTGGAAAGTTACATTCTTGCCAGGAAGTTCACTGTTGTGGAAGGAGACTTAATGAGTGAATCCGAAACTATCTCATCCGGTGTGCCACAGGGCAGTATACTGGGGCCAGTTTTGTATTTGATTTATACCTGTGATATGCCTTTGAGCAGTAATATCCTCACTTCTACATTTGCTGATGATACAGCCTGCCTTAGTATGCATGAAAACCCTCACAAGGCATCCCGATATCTTCAGGAACATATTAACCTGTTGCAACTGTGGTTGAACTTATGAAGAATAAGAGTAAATGAACAAAAGTGTGTTCATGTCACATTTAAGCTACGAAGAGATACTTGTTCCCCCATTCGAATCAACAATCAAGTTGTTCCTCAACATTCACAGGTGAAATGCCTTGGTATACACCTTGACCGACGGCTTACATGGAAACACCACATTGATTCTAAGCTAACACAAATGAAGCTTAAATTAACCCAGATACATTGGCTGATTGGTAGAAATTCTACCCTCAGTCTAGATTGTAAACTTTTGATATACAAACCGCTTTTGAAATCCATATGGTGTTACGGAATTCAGCTATGGGGCATTGCTTCAGCTTGCAATGTAGAGAGAATCCAACGAAAGCAAAACAAAATTTTAAGGTAAATAACATCGACTCCATGGTACATGAAAAATTCAATTTTACATCGTGATTTAAATATGCCACTTGTGACCGCTGAAATTGCAAAATATGCAGGCAAATATTTAACAAAACTCGAGTCCCATCCTAATTCCCTTGCTCGTAATATCTTGAACTTTACTGGACACATCCGCTTAAAAAAGAAGGACACTACGGCTTTAATACGCCACACTCCAGATGAAATTTTTTGAAAAATATTTTTGTGCTTAACACGACATTTATGTATTATTAATTACTATTACTAAGTTTATGTCCGACACTGGTTGGGCCTAATAATTATATCTATACTTAAGGTTTGAAGATTCAATAAATAAATATTAGAGTGGAAACAAATCTTTCATGCCTCACTTTTATATTGCATTTCTTTAAAAAAAATTTCCCAGGAATGCTTTTTAATTTTCCAAGTGAACTCCCGCGCAATCGTCCATCTTTTTTTCAGATCTTTCCCAAACATTTTTAACTGTTTTCTTCTGTAAAAGCTTTCAAACAAAAAATATTCCTAATTGACATAATACCGTTTTCACCCATTTATCTTAGCTGTCCCCTGTTTGCCTGCTCCTTCAAGTTATCTACCAGGGTTTCATAAAATTTCATAACATTTTCACAATTCGAAACAGTATTCCATTTCCCTCTTGTTCTACATAAAACAGAATGGAAAATACAACCCTGAATTTATTTTGTAAATTTTTGTTGTTACGTCTTTTATTAACGCACGGTACTACCAACAGTAATATGCCTAATTTTTGTGAAACTTGTGCTCACATACACACATATACAGCGATCACAGATAGTGAAAAATATAAAAACAAAAAATTTGTTAAAATACTGTGATCATTGATTGTTGAACTTTCATAGTGAACAGACGTCTCAGCGGAGATTTTTTAATATTAAACAAACAAAAATACAAAAAAATATTCGTAATAAATACTGTTTTTGATAAAAATTCTTTAATAGTATTTTTCATATAATCTGAAACGACAAAAAAAAAACAAACTGACTGCACGAGTACCTCAAAAACAAAAAATTAAGAAGTGAGTTCTAAGGGCAGAAATGCTTATTTTACTGTGAGTTCTGAAGCTCTTAATGCAAACAATAAAAATATAAAATCTTTTTTCTAACGGCAAAGCCAATTTTACGCGAGCGATCAACTTCGCTTACTCCAATGCCAAGTAGTGATTCGTTAACATTACCGTTGCGTAGTACTTCTTTATTTAAATGAGCGCCATCATCCGCTCCGGGCTCATGTTCATCACTTAACCAAGTTATCACTGTAGACAATAGTATTCAGAAACCTAAGGTGCCTGTCGGAATGGACAGATATATTGAATGAATGAATAAAATCTTTTATTAGTATTTTAAAATACTCTACAATACTTTACATATATGTAATTAAATTAACAAAACTAGTAGCAATATTTTCTTCAATTAGGAATAAAATTTAACAAAATTAATAATATGTTTTTTAAATAATTTAAAATTATCTTCATTTTTTATATAATTTGGCATAGAGTTGTATAGTTGTAATCCTTTATAGAAAAGTAATTGTTGCATTGCTGTTGTCGCTACTCTTTCAATTCTAAAATGGTTCGCATTCCTTAGTTGATACGGTTGTAAATCTCCCACATATTTCAGTTGTTCGCTTAAGTACTCCGGCGCTTCTCCTCTGTTTATTTTATGTATGAAACAGATAGTGTTCATTTTTAGCCTTTGTTCTATGTTGAGCCATTTCAAAGATTCCAACATGAACCGAATAGATGTATATCTATTGCATCCCAATATTGTTCTCATTGCCCTATTTTGCAGTTTCTGTAGTCGTTCCAGTTGATTCGTTGTACAGCACGTGTATAATATTGTTGACCCGTACTCAAAATGTGGTTTAATTATAGTGTTGTATATATTTATTGCTGTTATAACCGAGATTTGTTTTCTGATTCTCTTGAAGAAGCCAATTTTTTTTGCCGATTTTTTTACAAATAAAATCAATGTGCTTTTTAAATTTTAAATCTTTATCAATTATGAAACCTAAATATTTTATGTGATCAACCTTTTCTATAACTTGATTGTTTATTTTAAAAATATTGTTGCTGTCCGTATTTATTTCCATTATTTTCGTTTTGTTTTCATTTAATTTAAGTTTATTCATGTTAAGACACTCAATTACATTTTCCATATCCTCTGTCAGGTATTCATAGCATTGTTCATATGATTCTCCTTCCATGAAAATAAGTGTATCATCAGCATACATAACAACTTCACTTTTCTTTAACCCTACGGTCTATAACCGGGTACCCGGGTACCAATTTGAAATTTAAAGTGCTGCTGTTCCTATAATATTGAAGATATTAACATAAAACTCCGGATCATCAGACATTTCGGCTAAACTTAGAGACTAAAAAAAAGTTTATCAAATTTGGTTAAATATATTAACCAAAAAATGAGTTTAATGTTTTTGCATACGGGGGTCCATAACCAGGGTACCCGGGTACCTTAGTGCAAATTACCTTATATTTCAAGTAAAAAACGTTTGTTTTATTTTTATTTTGTTTTATAATGTTTATTGATGTAATTGTTTCTTAGTTGAATAATTTATATTTTATTCATTTTAACTTATTTCTAATATTTGATGTGTTATGTTGAGTCATTATTGAAACATGGAAAACATTTTGATATTGTTTTAGTATGTTGATCGCAAACTGGTTTCTTGCAAACGCTGCAGACCTTTCTCGTCTTTCTTCTCCTTTTTTCTGGCAAAGAAGCGCACAAATAACACGTTCCTGTTATTGGCTTCCTGCCATCAGTAGAAGCGGCCGTAGAAGTAGATGGTTGCTCGGTATAGGTTACCGTCTCCACTGGTCTTCCCAAAAAGCTCTCAATTGCTATTTTGGTGGAAAAGTGGCGCGTTACTTGGCGATTGGATGCTCTTTCTTCTATTATTGGCGCACACAAATCTTCAGCAAGTTTACGTAAAATGCGTTTTCTCCGTGTTGTTTGATATGGAACAGTTGTGTTATTCTCATAAAATATAGTGTATGCCGCGAAAGCACTAACATCGAGCATATTGTACAAAAACGACAAAGGCCACCTTTTTGTGTGTCTCTGTGTGGTATACTCCCGAAGCGTCTGGTCCATAACATCCCCGCCACCTTTAGTTTTGTTGTAAAAATTGATGATTTCTGGTTTGCCGTTTTCATCTACAGCTGCATCATCATGCATAGTCGACAACAGTATTACGGAATTTGTTTTTCTCTGTTTGTATGTAACCATAGTCACCTTTTTGTGGAAACCAAATTTGCTTGTCCCAATAGTCCACCTCTTATCGTCTTTCATTTCTGTTGGTATATAGGCTTTGTTTCGCCGCAGTGTTCCGACAATGCTAAGCTTGACGGATATCAGCTGCTTTGCCAGTGGCAGCGTCGTAAAAAAATTGTCCATGGTGATATTACGTCCGCTACCGTGATATGGCCCAACCAAATCTCTGACTACTCTTTCGCCTACACCAATTTCGCGACCACTGTCTTGTTTGCCAGTATATATTTGGCCATGAAGAGGATATGAATTTTTAGCATCGCATATCCACCATACCTTGATACCGTATTTCGCAGGCTTCGATGGAATATACTGGGTAAATTTCGTTCTGCCGCGGTACGGATACAATTGTTCGTCGATTGTTAAATTTTCTGTAGGCACATAATATTTTGCGAGATTGGCGTTCAACATTATCCAAATATCTCGTATTGGAGCAGCTTTGTCTGTGCGCTGTCTCTCGTTTCTTGTTCTCGCGTCATCAAAACGTATAAAACGAATAAGACTCCAAAAGCGGCTTAATCCCATTGTTGCGCGGAATAGAGGATGAGACAATTGCGTCCATAAGTCCCTTGCATTTTCATCATTGAAATGATTTGCGCCTGCCATTATCAACATTCCAATAAATGCGTATATTTCTGCCACTGTCGTATCCCTCCACTTTAATTGACGCTTTGATGGGTTTGCTGCATTGTAGGCATCATAAGTTGAATTGGCTTTTTTGTTGGTATGACGCACCATTATATCGACCATTTCTCTTGTAAAATAACTCTTGAAGCATTGCATTCCAGTCATACTTTCCGTCATTCGTAATGGACCACTGCGAGTTCTAATAATGTTGTGACTCCTTATTTGTTGACAAACAGGTGGTGTTGGTTGCCATTGAGTACCATCACGTGCAATCATACTTTCTGTTGTGCTTGATGTTGGTGCATTTTCTTCAACCATATCAGTTTCACTGTCACTTTCATCTTCAAACACATCTCGCTCAATTTGCATTGGCATGTCAATAGCGGCTGGAATTTCGTTGTCATTGTCCCAGTCTTCACTCTCTGAGTCTTGCACTTCTCCAGTAAATACCTCTTCTTCTTCCTCTATTGGCACTAAAGCGTCGTCATCCTCGGTCACAGCATCAAGTATAGACTCAATATATCTGCTTCTGGCATCTTCACTCAAACGCAGATATTGTCTTTCAGTTAAAAATTCTTTTTTGCGGTTCATTTTTCTTCAACTTGACTGTTCAACTGTTCAACTTATAATGACGAAATCATTGAAATATATTATTTTTGTAGCGTAGCTGAACATTTGCTACCTAAAAACACGAACAATTGATAAGCAGGTACCAAAAACAAGCAAAAACCAACCCTTATAAAACCAACCCTTACAAATCCAGTTTCTGTTTACTTTTGTGTGCTTGTTAGGTACAAAATGCCTATAAAAACCAGTATTATATTACAAACATGAAACTTGTACAGTTAAGATGTAAAAACTAAGCGTTTCTAATAATCTGTGCAGATATATAATATTTTATTTGAATATAAACGAAAAAACTGCACTGGGTACCCGGGTACCCTGGTTATAGACTCCCGTTCGTCCAGCTGGTTATAGACCGTAGGGTTAATATGGTCGGCATATCATTTATATATATAATAAATAATAATGCTCCCAAAATTGATCCCTGTGGAACTCCGTAGTCATTGCTCTTTATGTCCGATTTTGCTTTGTTTACTTTGGTAATTTGCTTCCTGTTTGTTAAATAAGACTTAAACCATTGTAGTTCTTTTTCTCTAACTCCATATCTATGTAATTTTTGCAGAAGTAGACTTCTTTCAATTGTTTCGAACGCTCTTTTAAAATCCAAAAAAATGCCTACCATCTTTTTGTTTTTTTCAATTTTTTTTCCATCTGTTTATTAAAAAGTTTAATGCCGTTTCGCATGAGAATTTTTTTCTGAAACCTGATTGGTACTTTGATAGTATATTTTTACTTTCAATATATTGCTCCAATTGATCCTTTACCACTTTCTCTAATATTTTTTCGCATGTTTTTAGTGTATTTACTGGTCTAAATTCTTCGCATTTTTTAGTATTTGCAACTTTTTCAATTGGTGTTACCATTGATATTTTCCAGTTTTCAGGAAACTCACCGATTTCCATGGATATGTTAATTATATCAAGGAGAAATTTTCCTACTATATTCCAGCTGTTCAAAATCATGTTAATTGATATTTTGTTGTAGTCCGTTTTGTTTTTTAAATTTTTGCATATTTTTCGTAGTTCATCCAATGTTATTGCCCGAAACTTAAATTGAGAGTTTATCACCGGTATTTCATTTACATATTGCACATTTTTTATATCATCTCTAATACATTTTATACTACTTATAAAGAAATTATTAAAATTATCGGCTATTTTGAGATCTTGATTATATTCTTTTTCGTTAAATATCACAGATTTAATTTCATTCTGAAATCTTTTTAAAATGAGTTTTTTAATTTCCCTCCACATTACTTTTTGATCTTTAATGTTATTTATTTTACTATTTAAATATTTATTTTTTTCATTTTCAAGTTTGACTTTGTAATTATTTCGCGTTAATTTATATCTTTCCCATGCGTCATTAGTATTCTGAATTTTGGCTATTTGGTATTTATAAATTTTATCCCTTTTCATACGTCTCAATTCTTCATTAAACCATTTGCATTCATTATTCTCTTCAACAGTCTTTAACTTCGTTTGATTTTTTACTGCATTTTCTAAGCATTGATCGAAAATGTTTACATTATTGTTTAAATTGTCATTTGTATTAAATTGTTGTACTTAATTTGTTGTACTTAAATATTTCAATTTCTTTAAAATTTTTGGACCACAATTGTGTTCTGAGCTATTAATTGTTATTTCGATTGCTTCATGATCGGACATTTTATTTGAGTTACTGATATTTGCCGTTATGTTCTTACTATTCGTTATAATGTAATCAATTAATGTTCTTGAGCTCCGTGTTATTCTCGTGAAGTCTTTCATTATTTGTTTAAGGCCATTGTCATCTAATAAGCATTTTAGTTTTTCTTTATAAAATCCTTCTATACATCAATCTATGTTAAAATCTCCTGCTATTATAATATCACAGTTGACTTCATTTATTTCTTCTAAAACTTCATCAAACGCCATTATAAATTCGTGTTCTGCACTACTCGGTGATCTATACACAGGTGTTATTATAAATTTGATGTTCTTATATTTTGCTACATATGCAGTTATCCAAATTTTAGATTCAACCACTTTTTCAACGATCTTTCTCATGTTCCATTTCTTTTTGATATACATATATTGTTACTCCACCCGTCCTTGTTGAGTTGGATAATGTTGCAAATTGGTTGTATCCTGTTAGTTGAGTTTCTTCCTCCTTTACATTTTCCGTTAAGTGTGTTTCGGTTAGTATAACAAATTCATGTTTTTTTGTTTCCGTTATTACTTCCAGTTGGCTGTAATTATTTATGATCCCTTGAATGTTCGTGTATATACCGCATATCGGTCTTGATTGTTATGCTGTAATCCCCCATCCTCTTTTTTTCGCGTTTAGTTTGTTTTGGTACACAGGACAATCTCTATCGGATGTAGGATGATTTTCATCAAGCCCAAGTTTTAATCTGTTGTTCATTCTCATACAATTTATGCATTTATTTAAAACTTCTTGACTACACTCATTGGATTTATGGCTTCCATGACATTTATAGCAAATCTCTTGATATTTACATTCTGATGATTTATGATTGTATCCTTTGCACTTAAAACGTTGTATAACATCAGTACCATCGTACACTCTACATTTCTCCCATCCAACATTAACTTTTTGTGCGTTCAATATTTTACTGTATGATGTGTTATCAATCTTTTTTACAGTAGTAAAGCGCGGGCGAAGCCCAAATTCATCAACAATTTCATCGGTTCCCAAGATATTCAGGGATAACTACGCCACCACAGTTAACCGACAAAACCGTTTTAAAATACTGCAAAATGACAACGACAAACCCGAAGTATCCTCGAAAAAAAACCTCCAAACCACTACCAATTTATTTGAAAGAAAAAAATTCAAACACCCAAAACGTGGTAATATTGATAATATATATAAAATAAAATAAATAAATAAAGTATATAAAATATACTTATGAACAAAAAGATTTCCGCAAACTAGTTAATGAATTTGAAAAAAATTAACAAGTTTCTAAACATTCCAGCTAAAGAGTGCTAAAGGCCTACAGATCGTATTGAAGGGCATAGATTCTTACGTTGTTCCTGATGAAATAAAAAATGCTCTCACCCTGAAAGAATTTAACGTAAAAAATGTATATAACATAATAAACAAGGAGAAGATCCCAATAATTCCATTTCGCGTTGAAATAGAGTCAAATGATTTAATATTGAAGAAAAATGAGACCCATTCAATTTATAATTTAAAACATCTCTTATAACAAAAAATCACAGTTGAAGAACCACACAAGCGTTCAGGACCCATACAGTGTCATAATTGCCAAGAATATGGCCATACAAAAACTTACTGAAAATAACCTACTATTTATATTGTGTGCGGTGAATTACACGATACTGCTATTTGCAATAAGTCGTTAAACAGGCTATAAGTCAAAAGCCTAAAGTAATCCTAGCGCAAACAGAAAATACGTATTCCGCTACTTATCTTGTAATGGTGCAACCAATCACTACACAAGTATTGTATGCATACGCTGTGAAAATCAACTCCGTTTCCATGCAAAAAGTGTCACCACCAAATAACACAACAAATGCAAGCGCAAGCTTTAATTTTAATCGCCTTGAAGCTACTATTGATAATCTGGTGCAAACTATAAACAACTTTACAACAAATATGACTAGCATGATGCAAGAAATGCTGCGAAGGCAGAACACACTGCTTCTAGCATTAGTTAACAAACCATGAACAAGTTAAAATTATGTTTCTGCAACGCAAACGGCATTCGCCAACACAAATATGAACTTGAGCACTTCCTCTCGGTAAAAAATATTGATATAATGTTGGTATCTGAGACTCATTTGACTTCGAGAAGCCTTTTTAAAATTAGTGGCTATCCCTTATATGATACAAAGGACCCGAGAGGAAAAGCATGCGAAGGATCAGCAGTTCCAATAAAGTCAAGACTGAAGCACTATATTCTTGAGAACATTTGTGCAGACCATCTACAAGCAACGAATATTTGCATCGAAAATTTTTGTTCAAATCTCGTGATATCATCCATTTACTCCCCTCCCAGATTTTCAATCACTGAGGATCAATACGAGGATTTTTATAAAACTTTTGGCCCTTGTTTCATAGCAGCTGGCGACTACAATGCAAAACATACATTCTGGGGATCGCGTCTTATTACACCTAGTGATCGAGCGTTGTACAACACAATGTCAAAAATGGGCTTGGACGTTATTTCGAGCGGGGAGCCTACTTACTGGCCTACTGACATACAAAAAATTCCAGATGTTATAGATTTTGGCGTCATGAAAAATATCTCTAGGGATTTAATTCATGTTGAAGCTTCTCATGATCTCTCCTCCGATCACTCTCCAACGATCGTTACAATTTGTAGCCTACTAAGAAGTGACTTACCTCACCCATATGTGAAGATGATAAATCATGTTAATTGGCTGGGGTTCAAAAAATATATCAGTAGTCATTGTACGGGAAACATCAAGCTAAGAACTCCCGATGATATTGAATTTAACATTGCCAATCTGACCGATAATATTAAACAGGCTGCTAAACATGCCACTACTTCCTATCCGCAAACTGAGTTTAATAGTAAACGTCTCGTATGTGAAAAAAGAAGAGCTAGAAGGGAATGGCAACAGCACAGATCACCCCAACATAAAATTAGACTTAGAGAATGCACTAAACGACTCCAAGAGTTGCTTGCATCTGAAAAATCTGCTTCTCTTAAGAACTATCTGGAAGGTCTCAATGTTACAGCAGCATCTAATTACTCCTTGTGGTGCGCTGCTAGAAAACTTAAAACACCCGTTGAGTTTAAACCACTTCTGCGCACTTCTAACGGAGGTTGGGCAATTAACAATACTGAAAAAGGTAACATATTTGCTGAGCATTTAAAATACGTATTTACTCCAAACACATGTACTGGTGCTGTTGATTTGCCGATTGTAGTTGCTCTACCCCCTCGACCTATAAAGTTTAAGATGCGTGATGTACAAAAACTAATTGCTGAAACCAATCCAAAGAAGGTCCCGGGTATTGATGGAATTAGTAACAAGATGCTGATGAATTTGCCTCGTATTGCTATTAGAATCCTGTTATTTATTTTTAATGGCATTTTACGACTGGAAACTTGCCATGGTCAAAATGATTCCAAAGGCGGGCAAATATCTTACCAAGGCTAAGTCATATAGGTCAATAAGTTTACTGTCAACAATTTCAAAGCTTTTCGAAAAGCTTCTCATGACAAAATTGTCCCCAATTCTAACTGATAATGGGTGCATACCGGACCATCAATTTGGTTTTAGAAGTCAGCATAGCACCATTGAACAAACTCATAAAATGGTTCATTTCATAAGAAGAACATTTGAAGAAAAGAAGTATTGTTCTTCCCTCTTTATTGATGTTTCTCAAGCATTTGATAAAGTGTGGCACGAAGGCCTAATTTTAAAATTGAAGACATATGTACCAATAAACATTCTAAATCTTTTGGAAAGTTACATTCTTGCCAGGAAGTTCACTGTTGTGGAAGGAGACTTAATGAGTGAATCCGAAACTATCTCATCCGGTGTGCCACAGGGCAGTATACTGGGGCCAGTTTTGTATTTGATTTATACCTGTGATATGCCTTTGAGCAGTAATATCCTCACTTCTACATTTGCTGATGATACAGCCTGCCTTAGTATGCATGAAAACCCTCACGAGGCATCCCGATATCTTCAGGAACATATTAACCTGTTGCAACTGTGGTTGAACTTATGGAGAATAAGAGTAAATGAACAAAAGTGTGTTCATGTCACATTTACGCTACGAAGAGATATTTACTTGTTCCCCCATTCGAATCAACAATCAAGTTGTTCCTCAACATTCACAGGTGAAATGCCTTGGTATACACCTTGACCGACGCACAGTGGCTGAAAATCGTTTTTCATTGGCCAAAAGTCAAATTTTTTTTGTCACCGATTTTTAAAATTTTTACGCCATTTTGGAGCTAATATATTCGTATTAAGGTAGCCAAAAAATTAAAACTATTGATAATTGTGGGCGTGGCATGCTGTCAAACTCAACTGTTTTTTGTTATTTCAGTAAAAGGTGTTTTTTATCAGTTTTTTGTCAAAAATAAATGGCCACTACTCGCAAGCCATCATCGATAATGGCCTGCGGTCTTTTTTAAAATATTTGTAGGATTATAGTCTTTAGTTGTTGTAAGTGGTTACCGCTTTAGCGTTTAATATTAGAGGTGTTATGAAATATTTATGAAACTACTATATTTTTCTAAATTTTAAATTTTAGTGGAATAGAACTTCTAGGGAACAAAAGGGAACAAGAAACGTATACCACCCGTAGAAAGGCGAAGGTGTCTTCTTTAACCCTATATATACTTTTGCACCCGCCACGATCCGCCGGTAGAACACTTTTTTAATTTTAATGAAATTACTCTAAAAAATTCAAATTACTCTAATTTAAACAGCCCTATAATTACTCGTATACAATGGTGTTTTAAATTTTCACTTTTTTGCCTAAAGGTTTATGTTTTTTACTTTAGACTACGTAAAAATAAAATAATTAAATATAATACCTGCGAAAGGGTTTTATGGCTTTGTTTTGATCAGCAAAAAATCAGTAATAAAAATATTACAATAGGTTCTACAGTAAACATATTACCTCTTTCTAATATAACTGTTAGGGTCAGCCAAAGTCATAAACAATTTTATAATAATAATCGCGACATTAAACCACTAAAGATAAAAAGAACCCCATATTGGCGAGATACTAATTAATTTTACCTGATATTAAGGTATGGATAACAAGTGCAGTTTTGTTCAATTTAAGTACCACCTGCTATGAAATTGAAGATCAATGTGTGAATAACATGTATCAAAAAATGTATAACACTACGGATTCGATAAGGGATTACTCAATAATAAGTTAATCCTTTACGTGTACGTACGTATATTTGCAAGTGATAAATCATAACAGACTCAAATAAAAATATTCAGGAAAATATGGAGAGCTTCGGTTATAAAGAACTGGCGGAAGAGTATTTTAGAAATAAAAACCAGCAAGATGTTCTTACTTACGTTAAAATAAAATTAAACTTAAATTCGTGTAGCAGCGAAATACAAGAGCAATTATCTAATTTTGTAAAAGTACTAAAAAAAACGCTACAAAGAAGTTAGCTACAGTAAACAAAAGTTTTATATAAAAAGTGAAAAGTGTTAGAAGGCCAACTTACTGTCGCTGCAGAAACAGCAAAGCAAGATAAGGTTGGAAGACCACGCAAATCTTTGGACAACTGCAGCGATAGATCTAAGAGGTGGAAACTTAAAGATATTAACGATGCAATTGGTTGTACTTTATATTTGTACAACCAATCTTTCCTACATCAATTACGATCACAGAAACAATTAACAAAAGTGGATATCATTGAAAAAGTTATTAAAGCTAGTCCAGTGAGAACAAAATGAATTCTTAAAAGTATACCAACTCGGAGCGATGCAATACAGTACACAAATCAGGAGGCATTAGCCTTATTTCTGGATTTGAAATTAACATAACAGCAATATATTATACTTAGATTGCGTGAATTACGTTTAAAGAAAACAAGAGATTTCAATTTTTTTAGTCTTTATTGCTTGACTTTGGTCTTCAGACTGACTTATTTTAAAATTCTTAAATCTATTGTTAGCATAAAATTCTGTTTTTTGTTTATTTATACAATTTTTTATGTTTGTTCAATTGTAACAACTTAAATGAATGGGTCATCGATAAAATCGATGACTTCAAGAGGTTTAACAAAAAAAATATAAATTCACAAATTTTTATTAATGGTTTAAAGTTTCATTCAAATTTCGATGAATGGAAAAAATGTCATTGACCTTAAATTCTTACGAAACAGAAAAGGGGAATCAAATAAAAAGAGGCAATTTTGTTTAATTGCTTAAATAGTATTTTTACTTAAAAATAAAGTCAAAGTTCTTTGACTTTATTTTTTTTTTTAAGTTTTAGTATATTTTGCAATTATTGAATCCAAATCCACGAGGGCTGGTTGAACATGTGGGATTACACACGTAACTCCTCCCCCATTAGATAAAGGATTCTCCTGAATTCTTCCATTCGATTTCCTACCTCTGTCACATAACATTATTGTTAATATTATAGCTATAGCTACAATTATTGTTGGTGGTAGGGTATAAATAACAATCTCACTATTAAACTTTATTTCTTCGATTTCTTTCATATTTTGAATTGTTTTTATTTTTACTTCTTCTATGGTTAGAGTACTATTAAATTTTATGTTTTCAAATTTCGGAACAATTATTTTATCTAAATACATTTTATTATTATTTGAAAATCTTTCATTTGCTATTGTCAAAGTGCAATTAGTATACTGTATTAAGTAGTTTCCATTCAAAGTATTATTTGTGTTATTGTAGTTGCTAGTTATTATACTATTTTTTGCATTTTTTACGATAATTGTTTGATCATTAATATTTATGATTTCTGTATTTTCGTTTGTTATAATCTTACAATTTTTTTCTATTGTACAATGTCTTGATATTTTACATTCATTTAGATAATTGTTTTGTTTATATACATATGTTTTATTATTGTAATTAAATATATTTTCAATTTCTGCATCCACTTCTTTATTTAAGTATGGCATAGGTATAATAGTGGTTACTTCTATAGAATAAAATATTTTTGGAACTTTAATTATAAATATTAATTCATTAGTTTTTTCGAAAATTGCAGTTCTTAAAAATTTAATTTTTCCTATGTCTATATTATAATCTTCTATCTCTTGCTTAGTCAGGATGCTGGCATCCGTTATTCCATTTTGCGCTGTTGTTATATTATTTTGTATATGTTCAATGTGGTTTCTAATTGTTGTCAAGATAAGCAAATTTTCAAAGTATATGTTTTTTGCCAATATGTCTCTTACTGACCTATGTAGTCCTTCCATATAATATAATAGATTCTTTTGATTTTGTGTTACAGTGTTTTTTATAAGCTGAATTGTATTGTTGAAGTGATCATTGATTTTTATTTGTTGATTTAAGTTTGTTATAGAATTATGTATGTATATTAGTATCGACTGTATTAAAGTGTTTAGTTATGTCCTCTTGGTCATTATTGTCCATGGTACCAAAAAGGTATTTCCAAGCATGTCCTACCAAATTTAAAAGTCCACGTTTTTGCCTACTGCTAGGTGTTATTGTTTTTATTTTGCTTAAAAGTGTGTCTATCTCATTAAATATAAATATTTTTTCATTGTTTTTCAAATTGTTTGAGTCTATTCTCAATTGCAGGAGTATATTTGTTATTTCTTTTATATCTATGTGGTGCAAAATTAAGTCTGATTCTATAGGGATGCTGGAATTATAGTTGTTAATTTGTACATATCCACTTGTTTCCGTTATTGGATGTAATATTATGTTGGCCTGAGTTTGCGTTATTATAAGTATTGTTATAAGTATTTGTAATGTTACCTGTAACTTTAAATTGTAATAGATATTAATTTTCATTTATAATGAGATTGATGTATTTATTGAGTGTTTTGGTGTTTGTATCTGCAACTGTTATAGTATATTTCTATTTCAAGTTCTTTATTTTAAGTCTATTTTATTTTTTAAATTGTCTTTTAAGATCCTCAAAACGTTTGGCCAGATATTCAAAGTCAATATCTTCGTCCTCACTATGGTTTACCATGTTTGCACTATTACCGTCATTTGAATCACCATGTAGCTCCGAAAACTTAAAAGGTCTTTTTATATTTGACACATGAACATTTTCTAACCTTTGTTTCCTAAATTTAGGCTGTTCTTTGTGCCTTACACTTCTATAATTTTTATGTATCCCTCTTCCCTATTCTCAACGTACTTTTCTCTTTTTCTGTTTGCTTTTGCAATTTTCTTTTCCTTACAAACAATCAAGTTATTGTAAATATCATCTTGCTTTACCTCATCATTTTCTACAGCAAATGGTGTACATTTTATAGTACTGTGATATGTATTATTATAATGATAAATAGCCTTATTCATTTGTTCTATAATTGGTATTTTTTCTTCAATATTTAGGGTTCGTATTTTTTCAGTTATCGTATTATTCAATCTTTCGATATCCGCATTGCCTGTATGGCTATTCGGTTTCGTGAAGTGAAATTCGATACCTTCTCTTACTAAGAAGTCCTTTATATTAGCATTGTTAAATTCGTTATCAAATACAAATTTTTTAACTTTTCCCTTTATGGACAGAAATTCTGTTATCTTTGAAACTAAAGTTCTACTATTCCTGTCCATTAATGGAAAACATATTGCATGTTTCGTGAATTTGTCTATGAAAATTATGAAAGCTTGTTTACTATTAACATATGTATCTATATGAACTATTTCATTTTTACCCTTTGGTGTTATTGTTAACGCAAATTCTTTTCTAATAGGCTTTCTGTCGTATTTCCCTCCAGTACATATATCGCAATTATTAATGATCTTATGAATACTTTCTTTTAAGTTTGGGTTATAAATCTTGCTTTTAATTCCTTCGTATGTTGCCATTATACCAGCATGCCCAGTTTCTATTTTATGAAAAAGTGTAATCTGCTTATGGAGTTCATCCTCATTATGGATGTCTTCAGCTAAATATGAACACTTGACAAATTTTAAACTGCTATTATTAAAATGTCTTATTATTAATTGTTGTATTTTACTGTATTCATGATCATTCATTTCGGAATACACTGCAACTTTACCTTTTGAAAAGTATCTTGAAATCAATGTTGCTACGATATTTTTTTGTATATCTTCCCTATCTATGTAGAGTCTCCTATGGTTAAACACTCTCTCAAATTCTTTGCGCTTTTTGTTCTGGAAAATAATCTGTTGACGGAATCTATTCACAATTGTAGTTAGTATAGGGATATGATCATTTTGTTCTTCTTCTTGTGAGTGAATTGTTTCCACATCTAGAGAACCTTCCGCTTCGGGTTGACCAGTATCGTTTAGACAATTTATTTCCAAGTAATCGGAATTTATTCTGCTTAAAAAGTCTGCAATTTTATTTTCTTTTCCTTTGATATATTCTATTCTGGCATTATATTCACCTAACTGCAGAATCCATCTTTGGAGCCTTGGATTTATATCCTTGCCAGCAAATTTAGCATGTAGCCATTTAAGTGGCTGATGATCTGTTTGTAAATCGAATTCTCGACCATATAAATAAGGTCTGAAATATTTCACGGCCCAAACTACGGCTAGTAGTTCTTTTTCAACCGTTGAATAATAACGTTCATGTTTATTTAGTGTTCTAGATGCATAAGCCACTGGGTGACCTTCTTGAGTAAGAACTGCTCCAAGAGCGAGGTTACTTGCATCCGTTATCAACTTGAATCTTTTTGTGAAATTTGGGTATCTTAAGATAGGGGATTGTGTCACTAAATCTTTTAGTTTTTCAAAGGCGTATATATAACTTGGGTCATTTTTATTAATCTTCTCGTCTTTCCGTAAATATTGTATCATTGGAGATGCTATTTTAGCATAGTCCTTAATAAATTTCCTATAAAATCCCGTCATACCCAGAAAGGATTTTATCTGTTTCTGAGTGACCGGTAGTTTTAGATTTCGGATTATACCTACTTTTTGCCTATCTGGTTTGACACCTTCTGCTGTCAAAACATGTCCTAAAAATAAGGTTTCTTTCTTGAGAAAGTCACACTTGTCGGGCTGAACTTTTAGATTTGCTTGCCTAAGCGTTTTCAAAATTAGTTTTAAATTACAAATATGCTCCTCTAATGACGTTCCAAAAACTAGTATATCGTCCATGTAGACGACACATATTTTGTTGATATACTGTCTTAGGACTGAGTTTATCAACCTCTGGAATGTCGAAGGTGCATTTTTTAGTCCAAATGGCATTCTAACGAATTCGTAGTGTCCGAATTGCGTCGAGAAAGCTGTTTTGGCTCTATCTTTCTTATTCACCTTAATCTGATAAAAACCTTTTGCCAGATCAAGTGTTGTAAAATATTGTGATCTCCCCAACTTATCCAGTATACTATTTAAGTTAGGAATGGGGAATTTGTCATCAATGGTATTGTCATTCAAAAGTCTATAATCCACGACCAGACGCCATTTCGTCTTACCTGAGTTATGCATTTTCTTTGGAACAATCCAAAGAGGACTATTATAAGGGGAGTTACTGTTCGTTATTATGTTTTGTTCCAACATTTCATTAATTTGACGTTCTACCTCTTTTTCATGGATCTGAGGATATCTATATATTTTTGAGTATAAAGGCTTTTCCGTTTTTGTAATTATTTCATGTTCTACTATATCGGTGGCTGTTAATGTATCTCCTTCTCTATAAAATACATCCTCAAATTCATGTAATATTTTTTTTATTTCAATTTTCTCTTCATTGTTTAAATGGTTAATGTCAATCGAATTTTCTAAATTTTTTGTGTTAACTGGCTCCATAACTCGAATTTCTTCATATACAAGGGGTTCTGTATTATTTTGAAAATATATTTGGTTTCTAAATATTTCAATGAAACGGTCGAATAAATTTATTTTAGCTTTAAATGGTATCAGAAAATTTTGACCAATGATAGCATTATAACCATTGCCCTGAAAGTCTCTTATTTTCCATGACAATGTCCCTACAGCGTTGAATTCTTTTGGTATTGGTGTAATAATACAGTGTGTCACTTCAATTAAGCCGTTTATTGTTCTATAGTACATTTTATTTTTTAGAGGTTGAGGTCTAAATCCAAGAAGGGCTGATGGTTTGATAATACTTGTGTCAGAACCAGTATCAACCAAGCATTTCAACACCTGCCTTCCGATATTAATTGTTATTATTGGTAGTTTTGATCCAGAGGCTGTATGGTAAAATTTATCTCACCATCTGGATTTTGCTGTTGGATATTATCAATTTCCATGTAATTACCATTTCTGGTTATATTTGACTGGTCCACACTCATAAACGATTGATGAGTTTGGCCAGATCGATTCGATCTATGATTATTTAACCTAGTATTTTTATTGTATAGATTTTGATTATTAAAATTTCTGTCATTATGAATTTCTGGGCTGTTATCTTGTTGAAAATTAGGATTGGATCTATGCAAGTCACTACTAGCTTTTGTATTATAGTAATTTTGTTTGCTATTGTTATGTGTTGTTTTTCTGTAACTTTTATATGTATTGTGTTTTCTAAATTTAAAATGAATGCATCTCGGATCGTCTAGGACCTGAATTTGTGTGAATTTAGTGCAAATCTCTCCTAATGTATTTCGAATATCAACGTGATGCCTTAAGGGTATATCTATCTTTTCCGTCAGTATGTTCACTAAATGTCTGTCGACACAATCTGGTGCATATAAGTCTGGCTTTTCATTATCATATTGGTATATTTCGTTAATTTCAAACTTAGCCTTCTTAAACTTATCAAACAATTCTCTTAAATTACTTACAGTCATACTTCTGCATCTGTTGAAAACCTCTGCATATGTTGTTTTGGGTTTGTATTGTAGGATGAGTGTATCTTTCACCTCGTCCCATGTAGGGTTGTTTCTGATTACCATAATATATTTAGCTGCTTCTCCCGTTACCTTTTCATTAATTATTATTGCCATCGCCAGGCCCTCAGTTGCGGATTATTCGGTGGGCACAGAGAAAATACAGCTTCTACCGAATTTATGAATGCCATCACATTATGACCTTCGTCTAAGCATCGTAATTGCCGGAATTGCTGCAAAATGTCTTTCATTGATAACGAATATTGTAGCTGTTGTTGATTCTGAAGTCTTTGGTTTTCCTGTTGCTGTTGTTGATTCTGTAGTCTTTGGTTTTCCTGTTGATGTTGTAGCAGAGTCCGTTCTTGGCTAATTATTACCTCCTGAAGCTGCCTTATTTGCTCATTTAGAGTGTCGATGTTGTTTTCAGCATCGAGCCGTCTGTTGGCATCAAATTCATTTTGTCTTGACATCTTGTTTAAATATTACGATAATTATTTTTTTGTTTTAAATTTCACTTATTAAAATTTTCTTTTACACTTTAATAAAATTTCTTTCTTTGATTTGAAACTTTGACAACTCACAACTTTTAAAATTGACTTCGACTTAAAATGTTTTAATGTTTTTTTTTTTCAATTAAATTGGATTTTCAAAATTTTAAATATAGGTTATTTTAAGGAAGGAAGAGTTCCTTTTTTTTAGGTTTATTTTAACCTTTTCTTAGGAAAGAGTTCCTGTTTTAGATATAGGTTTACTTTTAACTTTTTCTTAGGAAAAATTTCCTTTTCGACTGCGCCAATTACGTTTAAAGAAAACAAGAGATTTTAATTTTTTTAGTCTTTATTGCTTGACTTTGGTCTTCAGACTGACTTATTTTAAAATTCTTAAATCTATTGTTAGCATAAAATTCTGTTTTTTGTTTATTTATACAATTTTTTATGTTTGTTCAATTGTAACAACTTAAATGAATGGGTCATCGATAAAATCGATGACTTCAAGAGGTTTAACAAAAAAAATATAAATTCACAAATTTTTATTAATGGTTTAAAGTTTCATTCAAATTTCGATGAATGGAAAAAATGTCATTGACCTTAAATTCTTACGAAACAGAAAAGGGGAATCAAATAAAAAGAGGCAATTTTGTTTAATTGCTTAAATAGTATTTTTACTTAAAAATAAAGTCAAAGTTCTTTGACTTTATTTTTTTTTTTAAGTTTTAGTATATTTTGCAATTATTGAATCCAAATCCACGAGGGCTGGTTGAACATGTGGGATTACACATGTAACTCCTCCCCCATTAGATAAAGGATTCTCCTGAATTCTTCCATTCGATTTCCTACCTCTGTCACATAACATTTTTAACATTTTTACTACGGCAATCCTGCAATTGAATAAAACGTAAAGTGCTAGGTAACAGTACGTAGGTTAGACAAGTGGGTTATAAAAACTCATTTTGTTACGTACTTGTCTGGGTAGTACTTGCTTGTTTGTTTGCTTACTTGTTATGTAGAAACATGCCATAAAACTGAGTCAAGCTGAACTAAATATCTATTCATTAAAAAAAAATTACTTCAATATTTTGATCGGTTCAAAAGTTACAGAATTTTGGCCAATGAAAAACGATTTTCAGCCACTGTGCGACGGCTTACATGGAAACACCACATTGATTCTAAGCTAACACAAATGAAGCTTAAATTAACCCAGATACATTGGCTGATTGGTAGAAATTCTACCCTCAGTCTAGATTGTAAACTTTTGATATACAAATCGCTTTTGGAATCCATATGGTGTTACGGAATTCAGCTATGGGGCACTGCTATATATATACTAATAATTCAATGGAACTATAAAGTTTTTGTTCGAAAATATAAAACTCTTAATGGAGGAAAGTAAAGATACCTAAGAAAGGTGTCATATTCTTGACCGGCACACTGTGGCGCCTTTTCCCAAAAACCGTGGCAAAAATAAAAATTTTATGATAAAATTTTGTAAAATGAATGAACACATGGTATAAAGACCATTTTACTTATCAGAATTCAAAAACGTTTTTCTTAATTGGATGAGAATTATAGTTGGTGGTGCTGCTTAAAGTCGACAGTTTTTTAAAAAGTCCAAAAAAGGTGATTTTGAGAAAAAAAAGACATTTTAGAATTGAAGTATCAGAAATATTGCCATGTGATCACTACTTTTTTGGTATTGTTTTAAAGATATATATATATATATATATATATATATATATATATATATATATATATATATATATATATATATATATATATATATATATATATATATGTATATATATTGTTTATTAAAAAAAGTAAGAAAATGTCCACCAGATACCCTACCTTTTCGGCAGTTGCCGTTTTTCAGACACCCTATATTTAGGTAGTTTTTACAAATAAAATAGAGAATATCTAAAAATGGGCAAAAATGGTCACGCCCATATTTTCTTAGCATATTTACTACACAGTACTTTAAATAATTTTTAAATAATTGGTCCACAAAAAATTACAGGTTTTCTTGAAATTGGAGGAAAGATGTTACAATTTTATAGCCAGCGTTGCCAAAGCCAAGATATTTTTGCAACCAAAATTAAAAAATGATAAAAAATGATTAGACGTTAAAAGAAAAAAAGGAAGAACAACCAATGGCCATATTCACCCAAACGAACCTTTTTTAATTTTTTTTTTTTTTTGGAAAAAAACAACACAGAAGATTTTACCAGATAACATCATTTCTTTAGTGCTTATAAGTATATATCCTGTGCTGGCGTGAAAATCCAAATCAAAAGAAAAAAGAAACGGAATAAAAAAATAAGCAACCACAAACGAGCAAATGAAAAATATATACTTACATATGTATAAGTGAAGGAAAGAGTTACAAAAAAAAAAAATAAAATAAAAAAATAATATATATATATATATATATATATATATATATATATATATATATATATATATATATATATATATATATATATATATATATATATATATCTACATATATATCTACATATATATATATAAAATTGGAAGTGTGTATGTATGTATGTATGTATGTATGTATGTATGTATGTATGTAACGTAATGGCTCCAAAACGGTTGGGCCGATTTTGACGAAATTTTCAGAGAACATTCAGAATACTCGGGCGGGTGACACTGTGAAGTCCGATTTTTTATTTTCGGTCTGTGGGCGGAGGGGCGTGGCAAAATCCAATTTTCATATTGCACCACCAATGACATATACATATATTTATTTTTTGTGCTTTTTTTATTTTATTTTACATTTTTTGGAAAGCCGTTGTCATGTTCTTCTAAACGAGATATCAAACTCTTAAATCGGTTATGTAGTTCCAACGATATTTTGAGCTGACGGTGTCAGCTATATGTACATAAAAATTACGTGTATGTTCGTGATCGCTAAACTCAAACACTACTGGACCGATTTTGACCAAATTTCATATGCATGCTCTATGGGCCGTGAGGAGTGTTTTTGTGTGTAGTTTGAAGTTCGTCCAACAGATGGCGCAATACTTAGTTTTGTGTGTGTGTTTTTGCACCGTAACTCAAGAACTACTGCACCGATTTTGAGCAAACTTTATATACATGTTCTATGGGACGTGAGGAGTGTTTCTGTGTAGTTTGAAGTTCGTCCGACAGATGGCACAATACTTAGTTTTGTGTGTGTGTTTTTGCATCGTAACTCAAGAACTACTGCACCGATTTTGACCAAACTTTATATACATGTTCTATGGGACATGAGGAGTGTTTAGTTTGAAGTAGTGTAGTTTGAAGTTTGTCCGACAGATGGCCCAATATTTTGTTTTTTGTGTTTTGCCCAATAGAGATTAGCGCGATAAGCCTATGCTGCGTTTTGCTGAAGGCGTTGGGTCCTTAACTAGCGTGTAGTGGGTTTATCTATATATATAAAATTGGATGTGTGTATGTATGTATGTATGTAACGTAATGGCTCCAAAACAGTTGGGCCGATTTTGACGAAATTTTCAGGGAACCTTCAGAATACTCGGGCTGGTGACACTGTGAAGTCCGATTTTTTATTTTCAGTCTGTGGGCGGAGGGGCGTGGCAAGATCCAATAATTCATAAAATGAGAACGGCTTGGCCGATTTCTGTAAAACTTTTTGTCAGTTGTTCGTATTTTCGAGGAGAAGGTTTTTATGGAAGATAATTTTGGAAAATCCCTCCGGAAAAGTCGGAAAATTGGAAAAATCAAAAATCGAGTTTTTGTATGATATTTTGTTTGAAATTATTACTTAATGGCTTTTCAAATTAAAAAATAGAAAGTTTGTCTGAAGGCTTAAAATTGGGGCGAGACGAAGTTCGCCTGGTCCGCTAGTATATATATATATATATATATATATATATATATATATATATATATATATATATATATATATATATATATGTATATATATATATATATATATATATATATATATATATATGTGTGTATATATATATATATATATATATATATATATATATATATATATATATATATATATATATGTATATATATATATATATATATATATATATATATATATATATATATATATATATATATATATATATATATGTATATATATATATATATATATATATATATATATATATATATATATATATATATATATATATATATATATATATATATATATTCTATATATAAAAAATGATGTGTGTACGTATGTAACGTATGGACTTCAAAACGGCTGGGCCGATTTTGATGAAATATTCAGGCCAATTCCAATTTTCATATTGTACCACTAATGACATATACATACATACATATATTTATTTTCATGTTTTCCAAAACGAGATTTCGAACTCTTTAATCGGTTATGTAGTTTCGAAGATATTTATAAAAAAATTTTAAAACTTTTGAAATATTGCATTAAAAAATCCGAGTTTTAAGTTTATTTACAAAATATTTACATCATTCGATAACACAAGATATTGCGCGCTTATGTAATAAGGTGCAACATTGTACAATAAGTTAAAAATAAAATTATATTATCAATCGATGATAAACAGCTTTGGGTACTCTTGCATTTAAGAGACCTACATTTTGTGCACATTTTTGAGTTTTTTTCAAACGCTGATAAAAAATAACGGTATATTCAAACAAACTTTGCTTTCAATTTCTCACTGACTGCATTTGATTTGTTGTGCGTTAATTGTTGTTATAAGTTAAAAACTTATAAGTGAAATCAATTTAGTAAATAACAAGTGTTTTGCAATTTGCAATAATATAATAAGTTTACAAATTATTTTTAATGCCAATTCAAAAAACAGGTAATATGATTACTATGGTTCCAACAACTAATTAAATGTTATAATAGTAAAAAAACAAAACACATCATTGTTCCTTTTGCACGATTACTAAAATGCCACCAAAAAAAAAACCACCGCAACACGGAAGCAGAGGGAAAGAAGAACCGCTGAATCATCTGAGGAACGCAAATCACGTCTTCAGGAAAATCAGGAAAGGGCATCTACGTCTAGATCCGCAGAAACGGAAAGAGAACGCGAATCACGGCTTCAGCAAATGCTCATCTAGAGCTGCTGAGACACCCCAACAGCATGTCGAAAGACTTTCTGCCAATCGCTCCCGAATGGCTCGATCAAGAGAAAGAATTGATTTAAAGTTGGCGGCATTTTACTACAATAGGGACGATGGCTACCGCAATGACAAGGACGTAGTGATTAGCGTAATGGACGAAGTTTGCTTACATTGTCGTGCTCTGAAGTTCGCTAAGGAATCCCCGGGAATGTGTTGTTCGAACCGTTAAGTTGTTTTACGACCAATGGTTGAGCTACCTGAACCCCTACAAAGTTACATTTCTGGCGCCAATCCTATTTCCAAGCACTTCCTTCAAAACATCCGAAACTACAACTCATGCTTTCAAATGACGTTCTTCGGAGCAACTAATATCATCAACAACGCCGGTTACATGCCCACTTTCAAAGTGCAAGGCCAAATCTACCACAGAATTGGATTGTTGCTCCTACTTTCCAATGATGATGCCAAGTTCCTCCAAATTTATTTCACTGGCAATGAAGCTACAGAGGTTGAACACCCTTGCGCAATCAGTACTGAAGTCAGACGGGAAATCGTTTTGAGTCTTCAGCTATGTTACACGAACACAACAGCCTCATCCGTCTATTCAAAACAGCCCTAGACCAGATGCCGGCAGATGATTATAGGGTTGTGATAAGAGCTGACAAGACACTGGCTGGTGAGCATGAGCGGTGCTTCAAGGCACCGGTGATAGGTGACGTCGCAGTTGTTATGGTCGGCACAGACTTCGAGCGATGTGATATCATCATCCATCGCCGGAATGCAAGTATTCAATGCATTGCGGAAACTCATCGATCGTATGATGCACTACAATATCCAGTGCTTTTTCCATTGGGTGAGGATGGGTATCATTTCAACGTAATGTAGATGAACCCCAACTCAAATGGAAAGTCGACAAAAAAAGTTTCCTGTATGGACTTTTATGCCTATTGCCTTATGAGCAGGCCAAATGAATGTAATTATTTGTTGAAATGTGGTGAAGTCTTCCATCAATTCATTGTTGTTGTACGCGAAAATTTAAAGTGAACATCTCATAGTGGATAGTTTTTCTGAAACCTGTGGCAAAAATCAAAAATTCGACTACAATTTTGAGAAATAAGCTAAACCATATTGTACGTTTGTAGTGCCAACCCAGAATACATATTAATTAATAAGCACCCATGTAAATGTCAATATAAGCTGATAAAATAAGAATTTGAAAATAAAGGAGAGATAAAGTAACTACATGGCGACCGCGACGTTTCTAAAAAAAGAGAAAGCACATGCTTAATTAAAATTAACAACTATTAAGAAATTACTGAATAATAAATAAAAAGACCTAAAAATAAAGAATTTAACAAAAATATGGTAAAATTTACTTAAAAACGAGTGCAAAAAAGTTTAAATTAATGGTAACTAAAAGAAAATGTGCTCCAATAAGCTAAATAAATTTAAAGAAAAATTGCTTAAAAATTATTGGTTAAATATAAAAAGAATTTTACAGTAACTATAAATTACAGAATATAAAACCAAAAAAATGTGCTTTAAAAAGAAATGTACAAAAAATGAATTCTACAACAACTATAAAATGAGATTATTGTAAAACAATAAAAATTAATTAAAAAAAATCTACTACAAAGTGAAAACTACAAACATATGTATATGTTATAATTTTCATATTTAAATAAAAAACATAAGCACATATGTTATAAATTATGGTGTAAAAACAATAAAACAAAACTAGCAAAAAAAAGAACAAAGCTTAAAAAATTAAAAAAAAATGTTCTTCAAAAAAATAAATAAAATAAAAAACTCGTTTTGTAATAAATTTAACTGTTACCATTAAAAGTTAAATGATAATTTAAAGAACAAAAAAATATCACGTGATATATGCCTTTTTACATAAAAAATGTATAACAAAATATTTAACAACAAAAGTAAAAGTAAAGTAAAAAGAACACTAACTGTGCCAAAATTCCATAAAATAGAAACAAAATGGTTTATATTTTTTTTTTTTGCAAAATCAACCTTAAAATAACCTTCAACTTGTGAAATTGAGTTGAGAATTCATAAAACGCTGATATTTTTTCCACTGCTATTTATTTATTGTATCTTCAAATAGAACTAACAATAAGTGTTCAAATCTTAGGTATAAATATAATATTTAGGCCCAACCAGTGTCGGACATAAATTTAGTGATAGTAATTAATAATACAGAAATGTGTTAAGCACAAAAATATTCAAAAAAATTTCATCTGAAATGTGGCGTATTAAGGCCGTAGTATCCCTCTTTTTTAAGCGGATGTGTTCAGTAAACTTCAAGATGTTACGAGCAAGGGGATTAGGATGGGACTCGAGTTTTGTTAAATATTTGCCTGCATATTTTGTAATTTCAGCGGTCACAAGTGGTTTATTTAAATCACGATGTAAAATTGAATTTTTGATGTACCATGGAGCCGATGTTATTAACCTTAAAATTTTGCTTTGCGATCGTTGGATTCTCTCTACATTGGAAGATGAAGCAGTGCCCCATAGCTGAATTCCGCAACACCATGTGGGTTTCACAAGCGACTTGTATATTAATCTAGACTGAGGGTAGAATTTCTACCAATCAGCCATTGTATCTGGGTTAATTTAAGCTTGATTTGTGTTAGCTTATAATCAATGTGGTGTTTCCATGTAAGCCGTCGGTCAAGGAACAACTTGATTGTTGATTCGAATGGGGGAACAAGTATCTCTTCGTAGCGTAAATGTGACATGAACACACTTTTGTTCATTTACTCTTATTCTCCATAAGTTCAACCACAGTTGCAATAGGTTAATATGTTCCTGAAGATATCGGGATGCCTCGTGAGGGTTTTCATGCATACTAAGGCAGGCTGTATCATCAGCAAATGTAGAAGTGAGGATATTACTGCTCAAAGGCATATCACAGGTATAAATCAAATACAAAACTGGCCCCAGTATACTCCCCTGTGGCACACCGGATGAGATAGTTTCGGGCTCACTCATGAAGTCTCCTTCCACAATAGTGAACTTCCGTGCAAGAATGTAACTTTCCAAAAGATTTAGAATGTTTATGGGTACATACTGTGAGCGTCAAAAAAAGTGTACATTATGTTTTCTGAAATAAATGCGTTTATTTTTGCATTAAAAAATTTAAATTTTTCTAACTTTACTGTTATTTACAAAACATTGTACTATGCTCCTACAATATTTAAATAAATAATCAAAATATTTCTACAACAACAAAAACAGTACAAACAAAACTAAAAATACTCCATATTTCACGCGTCAAAATAAAGTGTACAGTTTCAGAATAATTAGAAAAAATTAATGACTAATACTTTGTTTAACTACCGTTTGCTTTTAAAACTGCTTCTAGCCTCTTGGGCATAGATTCCAACAATTTGGATTTTAGTTCCGTTGGAATCTTTCACCAATCCTCCTGTAAAATCTGTTTCAGAGAGTCTTTGCTGGTTATGGTTCTTTTTCTTATTTGTCTGTAAAAAAGTTCCAGCAGATGTTCGATTGGGTTGAGGTCCGGTGATTGCGGGGAATAATACAACTGTTTTGGAATGTAGTACAATAACCATTCTTTAACAATTTTGGCGGTGTGCTTAGGATCGTTGTCCTGTTGGAAGATCCATTCGCGGTTTAATTTTAATTTTTCTACGCTAGGCACCAAATTCTTTTTTAAAATATTTAAATAGTCGGTTTTGTTCATTAAATTGTCAATAAATACTAAATTTCCTACAACGCTTCACTCCATACAGCCCTACACCATCACGGAACCCTCGCCATTCTTCACGGTAGATATTGTGTTGTTTTTGTTAAATTCCTATTTTCTGATTCTCCAAATTTCACCAAGTTTTTTTGGTTCAAAGACCTCAAACTTGCGTTCGTCTGTAAAAATTTCGTTGTTCCAGAATAATTTTTCTTTGTTATTGTATTTTTTGGTGCATTCTAGGCGTCACTTCTTATTGTGTTTGTTTCTTCTGGGAACTCTTCCATATATACCATGTGCATATAACGCTTGGCGGACGGTACTGACACTTACTTTCATTGCAGATGATTCGGACACTTGCTCCGATATTTTCAACGCACTTACAGTTGGATCATTCTTTGCAGCTCTCACAATTGACATAATTTCTAAGTCGTTAAGAAGTTTTGGTCTCCCGGCACGTGGCTGATCTTCCAAATTTCCAAATTTTTTCTGTTTATCTATAGTTTTTCTTGCAGTATCATAGCTTCTTTCAATAATTAAGGAAATTTCATGCAAAGTTTTGTCTTCTTTCTTAAATTTTATGGCTAATTCTCTCGTCTCAATTGCAGTTAGCTTACCACGAAATAACAAATGCAAATTGTTTTAAATCACATGAGCACAACAGAAAACATCATAAGTAACAAATTTATGTACAAAAATATATAATTTTTTTACATTATTTTAAATTGAGCATTATTCTACTGCATGTGTACACTTTATTTTGACGCGTGAAATATGGAGTATTTTTAGTTTTGTTTGTACTGTTTTTGTTGTTGTAGAAATATTTTGATTATTTATTTAAATATTGTAGGAGCATAGTACAATGTTTTGTAAATAACAGAAAAGTTAGAAAAATTTAAATTTTTTAATGCAAAAATAAACGCATTTATTTCAGAAATCATAGTGTACACTTTTTTTTGACGCTCACAGTATGTCTTTAATTTTAAAATTAGGCCTTCGTGCCACACTTTATCAAATGCTTGAGAAACATCAATAAAGAGGGAAGAACAATACTTCTTTTCTTCAAATGTTCTTCTTATGAAATGAACCATTCTATGAGTTTGTTCAATGGTGCTATGCTGACTTCTAAAACCAAATTGATGGTCCGGTATGCACCCATTATCAGTTAGAATTGGGGACAATTTTGTCATGAGAAGCTTTTCGAAAAGCTTTGAAATTGTTGACAGTAAACTTATTGGCCTATATGACTCAGCCTTGGTAAGATCTTTGCCCGCCTTTGGAATCATTTTGACCATGGCAAGTTTCCAGCTGTGTGGATAATACTCCAGTCATAAAATGCCATTAAAAAGAAACAACAGGATTGTAATAGCAATACGAGGCAAATTCATCAGCATCTTGTTACTAATTCCATTAATACCCGGGGCCTTCTTTGGATTGGTTTCAGCAATTAGTTTTTGTACATCACGCATCTTAAACTTTATAGGTCGAGGGGGTAGGGCAACTACAATCGGCAAATCAACAGCACCAGTACATGTGTTTGGGGTAAATACGTATTTTAAATGCTCAGCAAATATGTTACCTTTTTCAGTCTTGTTTCTGGCCCAACCTCCGGTAGAAGTGCGCAGGGGTGGTTTAGACTCAACGGGTGTTTTAAGTTTTTTAGCAGCGCGCCACAAGGAGTAATTAGATGCTGCTGTGACATCGAGACCTTCCAGATAGTTCTTAAGAGCAGCAGATTTTTCAAATGCAAGCAACTCTTGGAGTCGTTTAGTGCATTCTTTAAGTCTGATTTTATGTTGGGGCGATCTGTGCTGTTGCTATTCCCTTCTAGCTCTTCTTTTTTCACATACGAGACGTTCAATATCCGCAGAATAAATTCTATTAAACCCAGTCTGCGGATGGGAGGTAGTGGCATGTTTAGCAGCCTGTTTAATATTCTCGGTAAGATTGGCAATGTTAAGTTCAATATCATCGGGAGTTCTAAGCCTGAAGTTTTCCGTACAATGACTACTGAGATATTTTTTGAACCCCAGCCAATTTACACGATTTATCATCTTCACATATGGGTGAGGTAAGTCACTTCTTAGTGGGCTACATATTGTAACGATCGTGGGAGAGTGATCGGAGGAGAGATCATGTGAAGCTTCAACATGAATAAAATCCCTACGGATATTTTTCATGACCCCAAAATCTATAACATCCGGAATCTTATGTATGTCAGTAGGCCAGTAAGTGGGCTCCCCGCTAGAAATGACATCCAAACCCATTTTTGAAATTGTGTTGAACAAAGCTCGACCTCTAGGTGTAATAAGACGCGATCCCCAGAACGTATGTTTTGCATTGTAATCTCCAGCTGCTACGAAACAAGGGCCAAGAGTTTTGTAAAAATCCTCATATTGATCCTCACTGATTGAAAATCTTGGAGGAGAGTAAACTGATGATATCACAAGATTTGAACAAAAATTTTCGATGCAAATATTTGTTGCTTGTAGATGGTCTTTACAAATGTTCTCGAGAATATAGTGCTTGAGTCTTGACTTTATTAGAACTGCTGATCCTCCGCATGCTCTTCCTCTCGGGTCCTTTGTATCATATAAGGTGTAGCCACTAGTTTTAAAAAGGCTTCTCGAAGTCAAGTGAGTCTCAGATACCAACATTATATCAATATTTTTTGCCGTGAGGAAGTGCTCAAGTTCATTTTTATGTTGGCGAATGCCGTTTGCGTTCCAGAAACATACTTTTAACGTGTTCATGGCTTGTTAACTAATGCTAGAAGCAGTGTGTTCTGCATTCGCAGCATTTCTTGCATCATGCTAGTCATATTAGTTGTAAAGTTGTTTATAGTTTGCACCAGATTATCAATAGTAGTTTCAAGGCGACTGAAATTAAAGCTTGGGTTAGCATTTGTTGTATTATTTGGTGGTGACACTTTTTGCACTGGAACGGAGTTGATCTTCACAGCGTCAGCATACGATACTTGTGGAGTGATTGGTTGGGCCATTAGAGGATAAGTGGCGGAGTACGTATTTCCTGTTTGCGCTGGGGTTACTTTAGGTTTTTGACTCATAGCCTGTTTAACGAAGGAGTATACAGGACATCCTCTGTAGTTAGCAGTGTGATTACCTCCACAATTGCTGCACTTTTTTTCCCTCTGGTCTTTCGATTTATTGCAAATAGCAGTATTGTGTAATTCACCACACACAACACAAACAGTAGGTAATTTACAATACGTTTTTGTATGGCCATATTCTTGACAATTATGGCATTGTACGGGTCCTGAACGCTTGTGTGGTTCTTCAACTGTGATTTTCCGGTATAAGAGATATTTCAAATTATAAATGGGATGGGTCTCATTTTTCTTCAATAATCTATCATTTGGCTCAAGTTCAACGCGAAATAAAGGTTGGGGGATCTTCTCCCTGTTTATTATATTGGATACATTTTTTACCTTGAATCCTTGGAGGGTGAGAGCATCTTTTATTTCAGCAGGGACAACGTAAGAATCTATGCCCTTCAACACAACCTGTAAGCCTTTAGCGCTCTTAAGCTGGAATGTGTAAAAACTTGTTTTATTTTTTTCCAATTCATTAACCATTTTGCGGAAATCCTTTTCTTCATATATTTGAATTTTAGTTTCATCAATGTTACCACGTTTTATTGGAACAACGTGAAATGCCTTTTCACCAATGACCGAGATTAACGGCCTGTTTGCCGATGCCGAAAGAAAACTCATGCGAAAGAAAGCTAGTCACTCACATTCCAATCAATTTGAGTTTGTCTATGTCACTCACTTTCGTTCGCAGCTACTTACGTCAGTCAATTTTTGTATCTTACGTGTTAATAAAGCAAAGTAGTGCCAACTTATAAGTATAATTGTTTTACAGCAATTTCCTCTAAAAATACAAAAAATACTACTAAATTGTTTGAAGTCAAATGCAACTCCTTTTGAAATTAATCAGCTGCCGAAATAAAGAAAATGTAACCAAAACAAACTAAAAGTTTACAAAATAAAAAAATACAAAATAAGTACCTATGTATGTATGTATGTACATATATGTATATGTATATGTAGGCAATAACCCACCCCAAATGTACATACATATGTATGAATGTATGTATGTACTCACAACTAAAAAAGCTATTTGTTATTAAAAATTTTTTTCATAAAATATTTGTTTATTTATATATTTTTTTCAAAAAAATATTGTCATTCGAACACAAAATAACTGGTGCCTGATTTTGAAATTTGTGTTCGCAAAGTTGACAACAACTTCGAAATAGACAAACCCATTTTTGTATGAAAACACTTACGTTTTCATTCGAGTTGTCGTTCGAGTCATCGTTCGCATAGAACCAATTTAGGTAAACCCAAACAAGTTTTCTTTCGCTTAGATTGCGAAAGAAAGTTTTCTTTCGACATCGGCAAACAGGCCCTAACTTCTTAATAAGTGTGTTAGAATTTTTTTGTCTAAGATAGATTGGTGGTGGTTTTGAGGTTTTTTTCGAGGATGCTTCGGGTTTGTCATTGTCCTCCTGCAATATTTTAAAACGGTTTTGACGGTTAACTGTTGTGACGTCGTTATCCCTGGATATCTTGGGAACCGATGAGATTTTAGATGAATTTGGGCTTCGCCCGCGCTTTACTACTGTGATATATCTGTCCATTCCGACAGGTACTTTAGGTTTCTCAATATTATTGTCTATAGTGGTAACTGGGTTCAGTGATGAACACGAGCCCGGAGCGGATAATGGCGCTGATTTAAATAGAGAAGTACTAGGCAGCGGTAATGTTAGAGAATCACTACTTGGCATCGGAGTAAGCGAATTTGATCGCTCACGTTAAATTGGCTTTGCCGTTAGAAAAAGACTGTCATCCGATTTTTTATTTTTATTTTGTGCATTAAGAATATCAGAACTCACAGTAAAATAGGCATTTCTGCCGTTAGAACTCACTTCACAATTTTTTGTTTTTGAGGTACTCATACAGAGTATTCCTCAGTCACTTTGTTTGTGGTTTTTTGTTTGTTTTTGTTGTTTCAGTTTATACGAAAAATATTATTAATGCAAATAAAGCAAATTTAGCAAAAACTGTACTTATTACGAATCAGTACTTATTACGAATATTTTTTTTTGCTTGTATTTTTGTTTGTTTAGTATGTAAAAAAAAACTCCGCTAACACGTCTGTTCACTATGAAGGTTCAACAAGACTGATTATTAGTGCAAATAAAGCAAATTTCACAAAATCAGTCCTTGTTGCGAATCAGTAATTATTGCGATTTTTGTTTTTTTTTTTTTTATTTTTGTTTGCAAAACAAAACTCCGCTAATACGTCTGTTTACTAAGAAGATTCAACAAAGAAGGAAGAAAAGATAGCGAGCAGAAAGAAATTAGAGCTCAATCGGTGTATAAGGCTGAAAAGAAAAATAAAGTAAAAAAATATAGTCTTTGTGATATAATAAAATCTTCATATATTGATGATTGTAATAAAAGAAATAATAAAATAATAATAATACTAATAATTCAATGGAATTATAAAGTTTTTGTTCGAAAATATAAAACTCTTAATGGAGGAAAGTAAAGATACCTAAGAAAGGTGTCATATTCTTGACCGGCACACTGTGGCGCCTTTTCCCAAAAACCGTGGCAAAAATACAAAATTTTATGATACAATTTTGTAAAATGAATAAACACATGGTATAAAGACCATTTTACTTATCAGAACTCAAAAACGTTTTTCTTAATTGGATGAGAATTATAGTTGGTGGTGCTGCTTAAAGTCGACAGTTTTTTAAAAAGTCCAAAGTCCATGTATATATATATATATATATATATATATATATATATATATATATATATATATATATATATATATATATATATATATATATACATATATATATATATATATATATATATATATATATATATATATATATATATATATACATATATATCAGAGACCTGCAACCGGTGATTATCAACATTGTGTCTATTCTATTTTATGCTAAGCAAAATAAGGGTTGTTTGTGAACATGTAAATTTAATCTGTTGCCGCATGCCAGCTATTCAGTTTGAGTGTTTAAAAACTGTGTGTGCATGAATTTTTGGACAACTCTTCAAAGCACACATTTTTATTTAATCACATTCATGATCGAAATCAAAAACTTATACTACATTTACACCTACGCAAAATCTAGTACTTATGAGATTTTGAGGGAAATCTAGCTCTTTTCTACCAGATTTCCCATACAAAACAAAATCTACTTACGAACTAGATTTTAGCAAAATCTCACAAAATCTTCAAATACTGAATGATGCAACTGTGTATTTTTTGGTATTATACTGAAATATACAGCGCTGAATAAGAAAATTTTGACAATTGTAAGGAAAAAAAGCGCGATAGAAACAAAAGATTTGCGGTAACAAATGCTTCTGTTTTTTCTTACGTAGCAATACCAGCTTCATTTGCATTTTTTTATATGTAGAGGTATAATATATTAAAATATTGTTTTTCCCTTCCATTTTTTGAACAAAATAAAATAAAAGTTTGGAGACAATTTTTTTATTTATCCTTAGTCAGCTGTCTGTTATGAAAATGAAATCCAATAATACGTCAAAAAGCAGTGGTCTAAACGGCAGAGATTTTCTTCGAGATTTCAGCTGAAATCTATTAGATTTTGCGTAGGTGTAAATGTAGTATTAGAGGCATTAATGCAAAAAGAATTAATGTGAAAAAGGCAAAAAATCAACAAGTGTACATTTATGCACAAGGTGCTGTGTGTTTATAGAATGGTTAGGCAACACGGTTGCCAGACTTAAGAGTTTAATAGCATTTTTACGACGATACGCTGAAACAGATAATTAATCAAGAAATATATTTTTAAAATTATCCCGATTTTTACAATTATCATTTTGTAATTATATAGACATGTGTGTATATGTGTATACATGAAGGAGGTTATATTATAAGCAATGCGTTTTGTATTCTTCTTTTTTGTTAAATACAGTAAAGTATTTTAAGCACTTATATATTAAACATTTTATTATTATATTATCAGCACTAGATTTCTCTCACTCTCACTGTCGCTCACAAAAATATAAATTAGCCTAAATCTACCACAGCTACAACGGTGGTCGTGTAGCCATGTAGCCGTGTTGTCGTGAAAATAATCATTTTCATATAAACGTGTAAAAATTTTGCGCTGTTGAATAAAATAATGTTGAAACGGGTGTATTTTATTGTACAAAGATTTTTTTCTCACACTGAAACAAAAAGATTTGTTGAATTTGCTTCGGTGCCGCCAAAAATTAAAAAAAGCACCGAAATTTAAAAAAAAGCTCACCGCGCTCAGAAAAATACACTTAAAGACCCTTCTTTTTAAGTAATCTATGTACCAAACCAATAAAGCGGTATTATTCTTGGGAGTTAAAAACGACTTTAATTTCAGTAAAATTAAATAAAACAAACAAATTTTGCAAGGTTGAAGTATTTCTTATAAAAATAACAAGTTTTTTTGAATGAGTAAAAAATAATCCGATCTTTAAACGATTTTAAACCGAAAATTGCGATTTTTAAAGTTTATTGTAAAACCGACGTTTTTTGGTAAGATTATGTGCCAGCCAGGGCTGCCGTTTTTGGTTATTTCTAACCAAAAGTGGTTATTTTTTTCTTTAATGTGGAGATGTGAATATTTTTGCTGATTGGTTATTTTTTGCCAAGATAATGATACACATGTAAATATTTTTAAAGTTATACTTTTTAAGCTTTTATGTTCTTCAATTTTTAGTATTGCTACCAAGGCACCTGAAAATAAAACTGTTGTGACTAAAATCGCTAGTGCAGCCACCTGTTATAAATTCGCCTTTATCGGCCGAAAATCTGAACAATGGATGGAACAAAATAAGTTCTTACACTTGGAAAAATATAAAATAAAAAAATATACAATCTTTTTATATAGAACTATTAAAAGAAATTTCAAAACGTTTTGATTTTTCACGAAAAGACTAAAATTCTTGATATCATAACACCACCTCAAGCGTTAAGTAATTCAGAAATAAAAATTGAGCCGTTATTGTCGTCTTTCCCGAATTTAACGGATAATAATGAGGAAAAAAATATTACATCAATGGAGACTACTAAAGTTTTCAAATATTGCTGTACAGAGCGATATGGATATTGTTGAATTTTGGGATAAAATATCAATGTACAGAAATGGAGTCAATGGAAAATGTTGCATATGTAAACATATTTATTTCTTTTGCTTGTTTTTATTATCATTACAAGTGAAATTTCACTACAAAATGCAATGAATTTTTTATAAGTAAATCTATTGTCTCAAACTATTATACGGTGAACTGCAAGTTTTGTTTACCTTATATTAAAAAAAAACTGTTATTTTTAATATACATACATGTGCAAGGGTTAACTTATTATATACATACTTACATACGTAGGTAAAAGAATTATATTTGTTTTGTTATTGTTATTATTAACTGTATTCAAATCACATGCGTTACATTATAAATATGTATGCATTTTAATTGTTATTTAATCAAAATACTACATACATATTGAAATTTGGTAATTTTTTTTCTCATTTGGTAACTTTTAAAGCGAATTTTGGTTGTAAAAATTTTTTGGTTGTGGCAGCACTGGTGCCAGCATATATCATTGCATGATTTTTCTTAATATTCTTTGCAAAGAAAAGGCATGTTGAATAAATGCCATTCGTTTTTGTGTTTAATGAATGCAAACGCTCAAAATAGCTTCTGTGTTAAAATCTTGCATGAAAAATTCATATAGGCATTTTTGTATTTGCCTTCCTAATGATTAACACAAATAAAGATTATGAGCGTACGCGCATGCTTGCTTATGTGTTGGTGAATAATTGGACACAAAAAAGTTATGCATGAGTGAAGGCATAAAAAACGTGATTTTTGCCGGTCTCTGATATATATATATATATATATATATATATATATATATATATATATATACATATATATATATATATATATATATATATATATATATATATATATATATATATATATATATATATATATATATATATATATATATATCTGTGGAGTTTTGATAAAACAACCTAACTCGAGATCGGACAATTTTCCACTTTTTCAATCATATGTATAAGTTTTAAAAGCGCATCTTTCTGTCTTGTCAGCGTGTTTGTAGATAGTGTAGATCGGAAGATATAGAAGCCCCCAAATCAACCTATCTCGCAAGTTTTACAATTTGCTTTTGACAAAAGAACCCATATCGAAATATGCTGCAGGGCACAAAGAAAAATATCATAACGTAATTTTGACAAAAGAACCTATTTGAATATGGGTTTCCCATAATTTACTAAAATTATTTTGACAAAACAACCTATTTGCACTCATGTTCATTTATCAAATGCATAAACGAAAATAACACGTTCCCTTCTAAAGTTAAGTTCTTTTAATAGCCATGTGATCATTAGCATTCATTGTGACAAAACAACCTATGTTAACTTAAGTGCTTTAGTGTAGTGAGAATTAACGAAATAAGAGGAACCTATATCAAATCAAGTGCTTTTGTCATGTGCATGTGTAACAAATTAAGACGTTTTTAATAAAAATATGTTGTTTCCTAATATAGAAAAAAAAATGCACAGAGGAAGACAAAAAACAAAGGTTCCAAAGTTTTGGAGGAGCATTGACTCTCTCGCAAGTGAATACATTGACTACAAGAATTATAGATATACAAGATTACGACAACTATCAGCTGTTTTGAAGGTAACTACGTCACGGCTCCAAAGAGTTTGTCAATTTGTATGGAATTTTCAATGATTTTAGAATTTACGACTTTTCTACAGGGTGCCGTGTTTATCGAAGGAATTTCACCTTTGTTCAACTGCCGATACTTAACGAATCCAAGAAATCCAAAAATGTGCGAATTCCATACATCACCCACATGACTGGGCTACTTTAATAACAACTACAAATCACAAATACAATGCAATAGAGATGGTTCAAGATCAATACTTTGACTTCGGTAGCCTATTAAAGAACAAATACACGTGGAGAAATACTAATACATTAGGTGCGTGTAACACTACTTATGTTTGTATATTTTTAGTATAATTTTTATTTGTTGTTATGTAAAGGTGACAAATTTGAATGGAAGTTAATGCGTTGGATGCGATATGAGAAATCTAAGTCTGGAATTTTACAGTAGAAGCTATCTTTACAGCCGGACGAGGACTTCAAGGAACTAGACATAACACAGCGGCGACGGAAAATAACAAATTTCGAATTAAATAAATGTTATTCTGCTCCTTTGCCAATATCTTCTAATAACAAAACGTGATTTACAGTCCGTTCTGCCATTTATAAATGCAGAGTTTCATAATTTCTACAATAACTTGCACGTTGAAGGTGAAGTACAATTGGAAGATGATTGGGATATTGACGAATATGATTAGCTTTAGAGTGAATTATTCTTTATTTCTTCTAATTGGTCTAATAGAAAGCATAACTTTTTATAATATTCGTTTAAAATAAACTAAATTCTATTTAAGAAAATAACATATGTCACTGAATTTTTCTTTTTTCATTTTAATAAAAGCACTAGACCCGACAAAGGATGCGAAATATTTGTTACTTTTCAGTATGAAAAAAGACTTTATCTAGAGAAGGGTTGATTTTTCGATCAAAAATTATTTTGACAAAACAACACATCTCGGTTTTTGGACATTTTCTCGGCAACAGTTATATCTGGAAGAAAGATGCAAATTGGAAAATAAAGGTATTTAAATTCTCCACCATAAACATAGGTTACATTTGCTTAGATATGTTCTGGGACGATTATGTGACCCTATAAAAGTGTTTTTTGGTCCTCCTGTAAAATTCAGTTTTTCGACATTGGTTGTTTTGTCAAAATTCCACAGATATATATATACACATCATATTTTATATATAGAATATATATATATATATATATATATATATATATATATATATATATATATATATATACATATATATATATATATATATATATATATATATATATATATATATATATATATATATATATATATATATATATATATATATATATTGTAACGACACGTTTCCGCTGGTTGCTGGGATAAGCTCAGCGGGGTCCAGGGTCGTGATAATCGTACAGTAATTGATATAAAAGAATCAGAAATTTCACTCAACGTTATAAAAACTCTTTATTGAGAGCACGTTCAGTTCGGAGAGTAACGCCGTCTGTACAACAGAACCCAGCGCGCGTGGTAATCCAGCGCAAAGTACTACACTAAACTCAGAGTCTCTTAGTTGTGAGTAAGGCCACAAGAAATACTCCTTGCGGTCTGTCACAACAACAACCACTCAAGAGCGTGAGCTGGTAAGAGAAAGGCACAGCAGAGATGTGGTCGACAATCTACAAGAAATACTCCTTGCGGATTGAGCACCAAAATCTCTCTCGAGCGCTGATTGGTAGTCGCAGAGCCCGCTATACCACAAGAAATACTCCTTGTGGTACTCAAGCACCAACGACAACCACTCAAGAGCGCGAACTGGTAAGAGAGGAGTACAGCAGAGAAGTGATCGGCAATCCGCGAGAAATACTCCTTGCGGATTGTCCACCAAAATCTCCCACGAGCGCCGACTGATAGTTGCAGAACCTGTGCTACCACAAGAATTACTCCTTGTGGTACTCAAGCACCAACAACAACCACTCAAGAGCGCGAGCTGGTAAGAGAAGAGTACATCAGAGATGTGGTCGGCAATCTACAAGAAATACTCCTTGCAGATTGTCCACCAAAATCTCTTATGAGCGCTGACCGATAGTTGCAGAGCCTGTGATACCACAAGAAATACTTCTTGCAATTCCCAGGCAGAGCACCACGGCAGGCGTGAAAAATCCTTCGTGGTGAATAAATCCACAAGAAATACTCCTTGTGGATTTAGCCACGAAGACTTTCCAGTTTTGTTCGCTGGCAGTTGATAAGCCTTAAATAGTACAAGAAATACTCCTTGTACTATTTTTGGCAAAGTGCTTTTGCTTTAAGATCTAACTATGGGAAGAGGCCTACGCACAACACCCAAGGGAGATCTTACAGCTTCGCGAGCTGCCAACAAATTAAAATTCTTTTCAATGATGTCGTGCCTTTTATACCCAGTTTCTGGCACACTAACACACGCACACTGTGTGGTGTTACCATAGCCCGCTTTGAATGGTTGTACCTTTCTCGTATTAAGGGTTGTATTTCATGATGTTAATTCCACATTTGAAGTACAGATGGCGTGACTCTCGTCCGTTAGTTTACATTTGAATTTACTTATAAATAAAATGCGTTTAATTTAAACAATTCATTAATAAACAAAACAAATTCATTACTAAAAATATGTACATCGGCAAAATAAGAAAACAATTCATTTATAGAAATATTATATAAGGCAAAATCAATAAAATACCGTGGTGACAAAAACAAGTAGAACGCCTTTTGTTGTTACACTACCCCCTCGCCGTCCGCGGGAGGATTTAGGCGCTGGTTAGATGGATGTGAACTGGGCCGCTACGAAGAACTGTTACTCGGTACGTTTGTCCCTCCACACACAATACTATCCGGGTGCGTCGTTGTTTCAGTCCCTCTTCAATGCGATCGACTATCACCTGGCGTACGCGTTCAGGCGCTTGTGAAAACGGAATCTCTCGTGACTCACTTGTGATTTCAGACGTCTCGCCTGATGTAAACGCAGTTGCGCAGGAGCTTGAGGCTGCGGCTGCGGATGTTGTTGTCGCCGGAGATGAGTTTACCACCGGGGACGTACATTCTAGCGTCTTTCTTGCTTTTTCATTCATGGTAGCGGTGGTGGTTTTCGTTTCGGTACAGTCGGCTAACCGTACTTCCTGGTTATGCTGATTCCCTACCGGAGCGTGTTCTGGAGACGTGAATTGTAGGTGGATCCAACCCCGGCCAGGTGTTCTTGGTACTGGATCCGAATGCGGTAAAAACCACACATCATCAGAGTCGTCCTCCACTTGGTGCGATGGTCGTAACGTTCTTGTCGGTGGTGTAAGTGAACAGGGGAAGTCGATTCCCGGCGTGGGCTTTCTTTCAGGTACCAACAGTCTCACGGTGCATTGTCTTTCGTAGCATCGCTGGCCCAGGTGGCGGTATTGGCGATCCTTCACTTCGACATAGCCCAGACCCTGTCGCTGGGGTGGTGTAGGTGGCCTAAAGTCTTCGCTATCCCAGCCTAATGATGAAGAGGTGCTTGAGGCCAACGGTGAGGAAGGTGACAGTGGGCGGCGCACGACGGTGTTGTCATCGAATCCGAAAAAGGTGCGCTGAATTTCTTCGATTACCTCTTCATAACACGCCGGCGGTTCTCGTCCCGTGCTTCCGTCATTTTCCATCACTACCTTGGCAGCGGGTTGGCCCAGGCTAATGCTTTCGTTACTTTCGTCAGTTACCTCAAAAACTTCGCAGTGGTGTACGGGTGATGGTATTTGTTTTTCACTCTTAGGTGGGTGTGTCTTCAGGCGATAGTGGCATTCCGTTTGTCGTTTCTTGGCGGTGTGAGGTTCCGTGGTTGGTGATTTTTTTTGCTGTTGTGGGCCTTGGCCGGCCATACCCCTTCGGTTTCGACCCGCGGCAGCCTCGGCTGGTACTCGGTACTTCTTCATCGTCGAGAAAAATAGTGCGTCGTCCCCTGGCCTGCTCTCTTCTCATATTTTGCTGGAACCGCTTCCGGGATGCCTGGAACTTCGCGTTCTCGTCACTCATGTTGTGGGTAAGCGTCGGCTGGTTTTTCTTTATATTTCTCTGCGTAATCTATAGGGGATACACAGAAAGGACAAAGTTGATTAATTCAGTGGAGATATGTAGGGCTTTAGCTCTCCGAGATGCGCAGTGCGCAGCTCTTTACTATCTACTTTACTAATTTCTACAATTACGGGGGACACAAATCCCTTAACTACATAAGGGCCCCCATATTTTGGGGCTAACTTTGCAGCAAAATTCTCCGTAGCCCTGGATAATGGATGTTGGCGTACTAGCATCTGATCCCCAATGTTTGGCTTCCAGTCACGCCGTCGCAGGTTGTAATAGTGTTTTTGTCGCTGGGAAGCCTTAGCTAGGTTTCGATGGACAATTTCGAAAATTTCCTTTAGTACCTGTTCCCGCTTTCTGGGCGTTACTTGACGAGCTCCGGTGCCCATTGTCACGGTATCATATAAAGCACGGGGTAATCGGGGTTCTCTGCCTTGTGTGAGGTACGCGGGAGAATACCCTGTTGACTCCGATTTGCTAGTGTTTATCGCCAACATAATCTCAGGAATTAAGTCATCCCACGTGTTATGCTGTTGTCCCGAAAATTGCGCCATAATCGTTTTTATGGTTCGGTTTGCACGTTCCGTGGGATTTTCCTGATGCGTATAAGGGGCAGTGAATTGTTGGTTGATCCCCATCTCTTGAAGATAGTTTTTAAAAACATGGGCGGTGAATTGGGTGCCATTATCTGTAATAATTGTTTTTGGCACGCCATATCGTGCTATTATTCTTTCCCTCAGCGCTTTGACTGCTCCCTCGGCCGTTGCTCTGCGTAGTGGCACTAGCTCGCACCACTTCGAGAAATTGTCGAAGAGCACCATTAACATGGTGTGTCCGTGTTTAGTTCTGGGTAGGGGTCCCATGAAGTCAGCGCACACTCGAGACCATGGTTCTTCTGGGATACATGTCAGCATTTTTCCTGGTGGCTTTCGTTGAGTCCCCTTGTGGAGCTGGCAGGATTCACACTGACGTACGTAGTGACAGATGTCTCTGGTCATCCCAGGCCAATAATAACGACTGCCTACCTTGTGAATCGTCTTTCGAATGCCTAGGTGCCCTCCGTTGACATCATCGTGTGCTTCACGTAACACTTGTCGTCGCAAGGGTTTTGCCACACATAATTTCCAGGGTATATCATCCTCGCCATATGACTCCCGGTTTAGATGTCGGTATAATTGTTGGTTAGCGATGGTGTAATCGGGATATGCTTCGGGGTGTTGGCTTACTCCTGCCATCTTCTTTTCGAGCCATGGGCACCTACTACTGGGTTCAGCGTGGAGATACCTCCCCTCCGCTACTGGCTGTCGTGATAGCGCGTCAGCCACCACATTTTGTTTTCCCTTTCTATAGTTGATGGAAAACCTATACTGTTGTAATTCCAAGGCCCACCTCGCAAGTCGGCCCGTAGGGTTTTCGATGGAATTGAGCCATTTTAAAGAAAGATGGTCGGTCACTACCTTGAATTCATACCCTTCGAGGTATGGTCGCATTTTCCGGATGCCCCATACGATGGCAAGACATTCTTTTTCGGTGGCCGAGTAATTTTTTTCGGCATCTAACAAGTGACGGCTGGCATAGGCAATGACGTGCTCGGTACCATTTAACTCCTGGGTCAACACCACGCCGAGCCCGAGATCGCTGGCGTCGGTTTTTAGTGTAAACTCTTGCGTAAAATCTGGGCAGGCAAGTACCGGGGCATTGGTTAGTTTCTCCTTGAGGGTCTCGAATGCACTTTGTTGTTCGACTCCCCATTTCCAATGTCGTCCCTTTTTAAGGAGGTGTGTGAGTGGTTGTGTAATTTCTGCGAAGTTCGGAACGAAACGCCGGTACCACGATGTCACGCCTAAAAATCGACGTGTTTCTTTCACGTTGCTAGGAGGGGTCATTTCTGCGATGGCGGCCACCTTATCTGGGTCGGTTTTTATCCCTTCCGGTGTCACTATATGCCCCAAGTACTTTGTTTCATTTTTGAAAAACTCACATTTTTCAACGTTGATACGTAGGTTGGCTGCTCGGAGACGTCGGAAAACTTCTTGCAGATTACGCTTGTGTTCTTCAAAGGAAGCTCCAATCACAATTATGTCATCTAGATAAGCGAACGCATGTGGCTCCATTTCAGGCATTTCAGGTCCGATTACCTGGTCAAGGGCACGCTGGAACGTGGCGGGAGCTGAGTGCAGACCGAAAGGCATCACCCGCCATTAAAATAGTCCTCTCCCACTGACCGCAAACGCGGTATATTTTTTGCTTTCTTCAGACAGCGGAATCTGCCAATAGCCATCTTTCAAATCGAGGCTAGTGATAAACTTTGCATTCCTCAACCTGTTCAGGATGCTGTCAATGCGGAGTAGCGGGTAGGCGTCAGGTATCGATCTTGCATTCAACTGACGGAAATCCATGCATGTCCGCCAAGTCCCATTTTTCTTTTTCACTAACGTAATTGGGAAACTATAAGGGCTATGAGACGGTTCTATACATCGGCGCTCTAGGAGTTTATTTACTTCGGTGTCGATGATAGCCTGCATCGCTGGGTTTCGTGGTGCGTATCTTATTTTAATGGGCCGGTCATCCTTCATGACTATTTTGTGTGTAGCTACACTAGACAGCCCTGTGATTTTATCAAACTTAGGGAGTTCAGTTGCTAAGAACAGATCAATTTTCTCTTGCAGGACGTCCCTTTCAGGCACGTGCACCGTAAAAATTCGGTGGATGGGTTTTTTGTGTTTGCTTACCTTATTTGCCCGCGCCTCATGCTTGCTGTTACTCCGAGTACCTAACCCAGCTCTCACCACTAGGCCGGCGCATGTGAAGGTTGCGTTGCAGCTTTGTAAAAAGTCGAGCCCCAGGATAATGGCTTCGGTGGCTTCATTCATTACAAGAAACTTGTGGTTCGTAGTCAAATTTCCCAGACACACTTGGAATTGTACCGCCTGGGTAACAATTCTTTTAGAACCGTCAGCGAGGAGCACATCAATGTCTACGGGGACATATTTTGGGTCTGGTGATAACTCGTTAACAAGCGTTGGTTTTACGAAGCTCTTCGTCGCTCCGGTATCCACTATGGCGGTGACCAGCTTACCTACAATGTCGACCACTGCTTTCAGTTTGCCATCCTCCCATGCCAAATAAGTTAGATTTTTCTTGCTACCGCCCCTTCTCCATCTCTTTCGCTGGCGTGTGGGTTTTATGGTTTTTACAGACACTAACCTGTGATGCTCACCTCTGTTCTGGCCCGAGTTGCCTGGAATACCTTCCATGTCTGCCGCGAGATTGATGAGTTCATCTAGGGTTGTAAAGTCCCTCCTGCGGATGTACCACTGATAATCGGGCAGCGCATTACGATACACCCTCTCGAGCTTTTGGGAAGGGCTTAAGTCTGTGTGTCGCATTAAATCTTGCAGACATAGCACGTAATCTTTAAAACACTCCCGTGGCCTTTGCGTACGTTTGCGAATTTCATCCTCGAGTTTCTCGAAGTACCGAGGTGGCAAAAAGAAATCGCAAAAATCTCGTTTGAACGCTGCCCACTGGTCCCACTGTTTGTTGTTATTTCGGAACCAACTGAGGGCTTTTTCTCGGAAAAACTCTGACATTACTGGGAGGATTTCACTTAATTGCATTCTGTACATACCTGCAAGCTCCTCTACCCGCTCGATGAAGCCTAGCGGGTCCTTACCACCATCGTATTTCAGGCCCCATTTTCTAACCATGCCGATGACTAGCACGCTGTTTTCTTTTTCTCTGCTAGGCAAGCCTTGGTCGACCAGTGGTGGAGTACGGGTGTCGGCTGGTTCATTGTTGGATGGGGATGTTGGCTTAGATATTTCGGAATCACGGCAGGGGATCGGTAAGCTGGTACCGGCTGGCGGCGGCAAATTTTTTTCGTGATGGGCTTGCAATTGTAGGAATCTCAACATTTTTTCAGGGTCCTGTTCTGCCGACAGGAATTTGGCAAAACGTTTGCGTAGTTCTTCCACCGTGCCTGTGGTTGGGAGGCCGAACTCCAACAAATATGTTGTGAGTTCCTCCTTTTTTAAAGAATAAGCCCACGTTGTTCTTAACATCTTGTAGTCAGCGGTGGTGAGTATACAATTATTTCTTTTAGATTTTTTTTTTAATCTCTTTTTTTATTTTCTTTTTAAAAAAATTTTTTTCTTTTTGGGTTTTTGTTTTTCTGAAAATTTCTTTTTTTTTTGTTTTCTTACTTATACCCTTTTTATTTAATTTTTATATTTAATATTTTTTTCTAAAAATATTTTATTCTTTTTTCTTCTTTTTTTTAATTCTATGTATTTATAATTTTTTCTTGTTCTTTCATACGAAATTAAACGCATATATAATTTTGTTAAAAAAAAAATCTCTTTTTTTTCAAATTCATTTTTTTTTGAATTTTAATTTTTTTTAAATTAAAAAAAAATTCTTCTATTGTTGGACAATAAAGTCCCTGCTCGGGCGCCAACTGTAACGACACGTTTCCGCTGGTTGCTGGGATAAGCTAAGCGGGGTCCAGGGTCGTGATAATCGTACAGTAATTGATATAAAAGAATC
>OY812998.1:80287232-80292232 GCA_963681545.1 Germaria angustata | reverse complement strand
TACATATTAATTAATAAGCACCCATGTAAATGTCAATATAAGCTGATAAAATAAGAATTTGAAAATAAAGGAGAGATAAAGTAACTACATGGCGACCGCGACGTTTCTAAAAAAAGAGAAAGCACATGCTTAATTAAAATTAACAACTATTAAGAAATTACTGAATAATAAATAAAAAGACCTAAAAATAAAGAATTTAACAAAAATATGGTAAAATTTACTTAAAAACGAGTGCAAAAAAGTTTAAATTAATGGTAACTAAAAGAAAATGTGCTCCAATAAGCTAAATAAATTTAAAGAAAAATTATTGGTTAAAATATGTTATTGTTTGTTGTTGGCTTAGCTAGGTATATGCCTGCATTTCATTGGCGCTAACCAAATCATCAGTACCCTTTTAGCCAAATCATGATTGAAAGCATTCAAAGCTCGTATACTTATGCAAACAATTACAAATATATATGAGAATTCTATCAGAACTCTATCATGATTTGGTTAGCGCCAATGAAATGCAGGCATATACCTAGCTAATCCAACAACAAACAATAACATATTAAAATAGTTATTTTGGAGAATATCTCGAATAACAAATTTGATAAATATTGTTATTATTGGTTAAATATAAAAAGAATTTTACAGTAACTATAAATTACAGAATATAAAACCAAAAAAATGAGCTTTAAAAAGAAATGTACAAAAAATGAATTCTACAACAACTATAAAATGAGATTATTGTAAAACAATAAAAATTAATTAAAAAAAAAATCTACTACAAAGTGAAAACTACAAACATATATGTTATAATTTTCATATTTAAATAAAAAACATAAGCACATATGTACATCCATATTATAAATTATGGTGTAAAAACAATAAAACAAAACTAGCAAAAAGAAAGAACAAAGCTTAAAAAATTTAAAAAAAAATTCTTCAAAAAAATAAATAAAATAAAAAACTCGTTTTGTAATAAATTTAACTGTTACCATTAAAAGTTAAATGATAATTTAAAGAACAAAAAAATATCACGTGATATATGCCTTTTTACATAAAAAATGTATAACAAAATATTTAACAACAAAAGTAAAAGTAAAGTAAAAAGAACACTAACTGTGCCAAAATTCCATAAAATAGAAACAAAATGGTTTAATTTTTTTTTGCAAAATCAACCTTAAAATAACCTTTAACTTGTGAAATTGAGTTGAGAATTCATAAAACGCTGATATTTTTTTCCACTGCTATTTATTTATTGTATCTTCAAATAGAACTAACAATAAGTGTTCAAATCTTAGGTATAAATATAATATTTAGGCCCAACCAGTGTCGGACATAAACTTAGTGATAGTAATTAATAATACAGAAATGTGTTAAGCACAAAAATATTCAAAAAAATTTCATCTGAAATGTGGCGTATTAAGGCCGTAGTATCCCTCCTTTTTTAAGCGGATGTGTCCAGTAAACTTCAAGATGTTACGACACAAGGGGATTAGGATGGGACTCGAGTTTTGTTAAATATTTGCCTGCATATTTTGCAATTTCAGCGGTCACAAGTGGTTTATTTAAATCACGATGTAAAATTGAATTTTTGATGTACCATGGAGCCGATGTTATTAACCTTAAAATTTTGCTTTGCATTCGTTGGATTCTCTCTACATTGGAAGCTGAAGCAGTGCCCCATAGCTGAATTCCGCAACACCATGTGGGTTTCACAAGCGACTTGTATATTAATCTAGACTGAGGGTAGAATTTCTACCAATCAGCCATTGTATCTGGGTTAATTTAAGCTTGATTTGTGTTAGCTTATAATCAATGTGGTGTTTCCATGTAAGCCGTCGGTCAAGGAACAACTTGATTGTTGATTCGAATGGGGGAACAAGTATCTCTTCGTAGCGTAAATGTGACATGAACACACTTTTGTTCATTTACTGTTATTCTCCATAAGTTCAACCACAGCTCCAACAGGTTAATATGTTCCTGAAGATATCGGGATGCCTCGTGAGGGTTTTCATGCATACTAAGGCAGGCTGTATCATCGGCAAATGTAGAAGTGAGGATATTACTGCTTAAAGGCATATCACAGGTATAAATCAAATACAAAACTGGACCCAGTATACTCCCCTGTGGCACACCGGATGAGATAGTTTCGGGCACACTCATGAAGTCTCCTTCCACAACAGTGAATTTCCGGCCAAGAATATAACTTTCCAATAGATTTACAATGTTTATTGGCAGATATGTCTTCAATTTTACAATTAGGCCTTCATGCCGCACTTTATCAAATGCCTGAGAGAGATCAATAAAGAGGGAAAAACAATACTTCTTTTCCTCAAATGTTCTTCCTATGAAATGAACCAATCTATGAGTTTGTTCAATGGTGCTATGAAGACTTCTAAAACCAAATTGATGGTCCGGTATGCACCCATTATCAGTTAGAATTGGGGACAATTTTGTCATGAGCAGCTTTTCGAAGAGCTTTGAAATTGTTGACAGTAAACTTATTGGCCTATAAGACTCAGCCTTGGTAAGATCTTTGCCCGCCTTTGGAATCATTTTGACCATGGCAAGTTTCCAGCTGTGTGGATAATACTCCAGTCATAAAATGCCATTAAAAAGAAATAACAGGATTCTAATAGCAATACGAGGCAACTTCATCAGCATCTTGTTACTAATTCCATCAATACCCGGGGCCTTTTTTGGGTTGGTTTCAGCAATTAATTTTTGTACATCACGCATCTTAAATTTCATGGGTCGAGGGGGTAGGGCAACTACACTCGGTAAATCAACAGCACCAGTACATGTGTTTGTATATATATATATATATATATATATATATATATATATATATATATATATATATATATATATATATATATATATATATATATATATATATATATATATATATATATATATATATATATATATATATATATATATATATATGTATATATATATATATATATATATATATATATATATATATATGTATATATGTATATATATATATATATATATATATATATATATATATATATATATATATGTATATATATATATATATATATATATATATGTATATATGTATATATATATATATATATATATATATATATATATATATATATATGTATATATATATATATATATATATATATATATATATATATATATATATATATATGTATATATATATATATATATATATATATATATATATATATATATATATGTATATATATATAAATATATATATATATATATATATATATATATATATATATATATATATATATATATATATATATAACGAGTTTTATATTATTTGTTTGCAAAAAGTTCTTAAATTCTTTTGAGTTTATGCCGGGATATTGATCAGTGAGAATTATGTCTATTTGATAGTCTTTTGTCACTATTTCAGTTAGTTTAATAAAATCACTAGAGTTTTGGTACTTTGATGTCAAGATGTATGCGTATCTGGTGAAATGATCAACTAAAGATGTAAAAATTTCTTCGTTGAACGTGAACCTCCAAAGCCTCCGATGGTATCGATTGATACAATTTCAAATGGACGCGTTGCTGGGCCTAATTGTGACATTAAACCATAGGGATATTTTTTTTCTGGTTTTATTTTTTATGCAGATTTGACATTTGTTGCACATTTGCTTAATGTTAGAAATTAAGTTACTTGCCGTAAAAATGGTGTTATTTTTTTTATCATTTGAGCTGTACCAATATGGCAATAAGTATTATGTACGTTTTCTATTAATATCTTACTGGTATTTTCTGTTAAAACAATTTTATCTTTCCTTTTAAAAGTTCTGTAGTAGATTTCATTTTTCAATTTAAATTTATTTTTATTAGCCTGTAGGTCTTTATTTCTACTTTGATCATTTTTTATATCCTGGAGCGTTATTAAATTTGCAATTTTTAATATTTCTTCTGAACTTTCAATAGATTCCATAACGGGATTCCTGCTTAAGCAGTCTGCTTCTTGATTTGATTTTCCTGGGTTATACTTTATTTTAAAATTGTATTGTGATAAATAGTAAGTAAGTTCTCCCAGTTCCTCATCTGTTCTAGTTTTAATGTTCATGTTTTCTAATGGTTTATGGTCTGTGTAAACGGTAAATTCTTTTCCAATGAGCCAATGCTGCCAATATTTTACAGCTTCTTTTATTGCTAAACATTCTAGATATACCGCTTTCTTCTTCTTCTGAGCTTCATTTAATTTTTTTGAAAAATACGCTACTAGCTTCGAAATCCCATTTTCATCTTTTTGTTTTAATACAGCTCCTATTCCTTTAATACTTGCATCCGTATATATCTTTATTGGTAAATCTGGATCAAAAATTCTCAAAATAGGTTCGGAGCAAAGTAATGTTTTTATTTTTTCAAATGATTGTTGACATTCTTCTGACCAGGTGAATTTAACGTTTTTCCTTAGTAGATTGTGCAGAGGATCCAAAATGATAGCAATATATGGAACAAATTTGTGATAATAATTTATTTTCCCTAAAAATTGACGCACACTCTTTCTCGTTTCAGGAACAGGAAACTTCTTGACCGCAACTAAATTGTCTTTTATTGGTTTTATTAAATTGTTCTCTATTATATGTCCTAAGTATTTCACAGAATTTGCAGCAAAATTGCATTTAGAAAATTTTAGTCTAAAACCTTCGGCTAGTATAGCTTCTAGTAATTTCGATAGATGTAGAATATGTTCTTCAAAAGTTTTAGAAAAAACGAGAATGTCATCTGTGTAATTAACTGTAAATTTGGAGAGTTTGTGCTTCCTTATGATATTGCTTAATATTCTTTGAAATATTGCCGGAGCTGTTTTTAGACCAAATGGAAGACAAGTCCATTGGAAATGCCCCTCCTGAGTTACGAATGCAGTTTTTCTTCTGTCTTGTATTCTTAACGGAATTGACCAGAACGCAGAATTAATATCCAAAGTTGAAAAATATTTACAATTTCTTGTTTTTACCATTAGATCCTCTATAAGT